>OZ020535.1:7786174-8386174 GCA_963971435.1 Lasius platythorax
CCGCGTCACCATATTTTCCCGACGCCCTGTTTGCCAAAGTTACTATGTCAATGATATCCTCCGAACCTTCCCTCGATTCCTCTCGCTGACCGCCGTTGCGAAAAGCATCCGATTGGAACGCAGCGAATGTGCTCGGTCCTTCGTTACGTATGACGCATCGATGAAATTTGCGGATCCGCGCATTACGATGTCGCGCTGATGAACGACGCGGCTTGTCAAATTACAGAGCGGCTGCAGCGCCCGACTGTTGTCCGAGATAACGAGTTGACTTTCGCGATGCCGTATTAATTATCATCGCGTCGCCGGCGCGGCGAAACAACGGTTAACGAGCAAAGAATCGATCAAGTAGCCTGTTACTATATATTCTCCTCCCTACAAAATTTCTTACGTTTCCCGTCAACGTAACTCCTTATTCAAAAATTTCGTTATTGCCGAGAATCCACTTTGCGCTGCGCCCTTACTCTTTGTATTTTTATGAGCTTACATGTGCTCCCTCCAACGAGCGAACGTATAATTTGCATAGCACAGCACGAACTCAGAAAAGCTCGCTATTGTTATTTCATCCGACGCTTTCTTATGAAAGAATTTTTCATCTTTTAAACGTGCGTTCGCACCGTTGCCGTTTTATTTTATCCGATTAATATTTACACTGCTGCATTTAGAATAAGTATTGCGAGATATATTAAAAACATAAATATTTTATTAAGCAATTATGTAAGAGGAAGGAAATTAATCCGTAAAGTGTGATAGACTTAAATACAATTTAAAAAAAAAAAAATGTCGTTCAATTGCCAGATTTTCCATTTTATCTTTCTATCGTGAACATTATTTTTGTTTCCAATTTTTGTTTTGTGAATATATGTAAGATACAAGTCTTCTTTATGTCATGCTTAGATTTCTTACGCTATTATAACAACGTTGTGTAAATAACTAAATTATGAAAATTTATATGGCTATTCAAGTATTAAACAAATGTTGAACGATGTTATTCAAAGTTTATTTGGACACGTCGCAGGATATTAAACTGAACTGTTGTCACGCTACAACGTAGTTGCGATTCTCTGCGTTAACTTTATACACAAATTCAGTCGCCTCATGTTAGTTTCTGCACAAACTAATTGCTTCGCGCGAAGCTTTGTG
Organism: Lasius platythorax; assembly: GCA_963971435.1. Lineage (NCBI taxonomy): Eukaryota > Metazoa > Arthropoda > Insecta > Hymenoptera > Formicidae > Lasius > Lasius platythorax. The sequence continues at coordinate 7,787,315 of OZ020535.1, forward strand.
AAAAGCAAAAAGATGTAGAAACATACATAGTTATAAATAAGTACACAGTAATCGGACGTGAAAGATAAATTCGTTGGTGAATTAATAGAGAAAAATTTGAGTAATGTTATGTACGTGTGTCTTTGAAATTAATATTTCTCTTATTAAGAACGTAAGAACATAACAGGATATTGAAATGTAAGGAAAGCTGGATCATTATATCGCGGCTAGCCAAATAAAGCAGCGGAATCAAGGAATTTGTTTTCGTGCGACGGACAGGACCATCATCCGCGCCATCACCTTTGTCGTTATGCGACCCTGCCCTGCAAAATCCCGTTCCTTAAACGTATGCATGACTCTCGACCGATTCGGGCCTGTTAACATATAAATTGCCGCTTAACGGCGAGACAATCAGTTTCACAGGAACTCTTGGGAAGAGAGTGACAACGGAGACGAAGACGGACGACACCAAGTGCGAGGATAAACGAGACAGTAAAGGCCAAATAGAGAAAGAAAGAGAGAGAGAGAGAGAGAGAGAGAGAGAGAGAGGGAGAGAGAGAGAAAAGGAGCGACAAGAAGGGACGATAGGAGACGAGGTCACCCCCGAAAGTAACGGAGAAGAGCGGTGGAGAAGACAAAGCGCATGAACGCGGGAGAACGGAAGAGGCCGTCGAAGAGACAGAAAGACGGGGGTGTGAGTGGCATTCAATTCAATTTCCTAAGAAACTCTTTAGTGTTTGAGATACAGCCGCCGAAAGGATGCGCGTGAGGTTAGATATGTGGAGATGGTGGGTGAAATCACCGTGGGGGGATGGAAGATGGATAAACGAAACGACCGTAGAAAGAGAGAGAAAGAGAGAAAGAGAGAGAGAGAGAAAAAGGGCGAAGCAGGAAGGGATAGGGATCGCGAAATAGAGAGAAATCCGGAGAATGGATGGAAGCGCGATCGCGTGGAGTTGCGCGCGAAGGGTGGAAAGAAGAAGAAAGACGCGACACACGCCGCGCGTTAAGGACGGAGCGAGTGATGGAAAAACCGTGATAGGGAGTGAGTCGGAAGACAACTACAACGATGGAGAGCTGCATAAAAAGGGAAAGAAGTTCTCGTGTGAGTGCGGGGGCGGGGAATAAAAGAAGGCGAGCGGGGAGGGATTGATATTGCCGAAAGAGAAGGAAGATGGTGAGTCAGGACGAGAGGTGCAGGATATACGAGAGCGAGAGAGCGTGGACGGAAGAACGCGGGATAAACGGAGACGCGGGAGGCGGGAGAGAGAGACTGACTAACTGACTGTGGCCGGTTAGGGGGATGAAAAGGGGGGAGACAGCGCGAGGGGGAATAAGGATTCTGTGCGCGGGCGCGAAGCTGGCGCAAACTCTTCGTGCAGCATCCCTCGTCAGTTGCAAGTCAGGAACTATCGCGGCCGCGTGGCACCCGCCTTGCTATTCGCACTGCCATCCTGCCGATCTCGAGCGCGACGATCGGCCGATCGATCACAGAAGTATACAGAGAAAGAGAGAGATCATTCGCGATTGAATTGCGATTTCGTGATTTTCCGATGTTATTCCGTGGCGCGACAGGTTTTCGCTCGCGCGACTAGATTTCTTTTTTTTTTTTTGTTTATTAATGGAAAACAACCGAAACGGAAGCGTCGTGGCGCCGATCGACGAGCGAGACGTGTATATGTAGACGAGAAGCGTAACACGCGCGTGGGTACAGTGCGACACGTAAGATCTCTCACAGGCAGAATGGATAAAGACTTTCGCCCGGATTATAGAAAAATGCGATGTGCTCTGCTTCACCTGCTGCTGATAGTGGGGGGTAAGTTCTCATCACGCAGTGTTAAGTTCGATAGAAGGGGAGGCGAGTTCTTCGAGTGGCACGGTTCCTTCTCACCGATTATCGTGCTCTTTCCATCGACTTCTAATCTCCGAATGATCGTTCAAGTGAATCTTTCGCCGAGCCGTTGATCCGAAAATGGTGAACAAAGGAAGAGGCGGGGGGGGGGGGGGGAAGAGGGAAGGGCAAAAGGAATGTGTTTCTCCAATTAGTGGTTCTCGCACCAAGGTTACTTTACGCGCGTATCTTCTATTTTAAATAACACTCTACGCGCACAAGAAAAGTATCTTTGATGAAAATTCTGAAACACTATGTGACTCTACCAGCCTCGCTTTTACATTATTGGATAACATGGAGAAGACGGAGGGGCGAAGGAAAGGGGAAATAATGTCCGCTCTTCCGTATTACACGCCAAGAAGAAGAGACGTAAAACATTTAAGTTCCCACTAAATTAGGCCAAGCAGTACTTAAAGCAGTCATTGATATCCGCGATCTTCTACGCCTTTTCCAGTTACCTCGTTACTTCGTGAAGTACCGAGATCCGCTGATTCGAAAAAAGGATGCGGAATACCTGCGTTTTCTCGGAGAATGGTTGGTCGTTCGCAGCCGTTCTATGATCGGCAGAAACGATATTGTTACAATCGAGTTCGGTTCGATCGGATTCACGCCGGGATTGTAATCGACTCTTTCGCTCGTCGACGCAATCCTCGATATTACTACTACGATTTGCTGAACTCAATTCATGCGAATCACTGCAAAATATCGCTAAGCAAAAATGATAGCACAATGATGTTACTTATGCTAAAATTTTATTAATGGAAATGGTTCAAATCTTTTTTTATTAGACTATAAATAATATCAAATTAATTATCTCTGTTTGTATTATATGTTCTTCTTAAGCGAATTAAATCAAAGTATATACGCGCTGCGGACTGAAAAAGGTTGCGGGACGAATGTTTTGCTCTGATTCGCAGCGATTTGGACGCGAGCCATTTTACTAAGATGGCTCTTATAGAATAACAATTTCGGTATCAGCCTTGTTATAGACGAGCTCGCGCTAAAGTTTGGTTTTACTTCGTCAAACTAGGTCGAACGCCTCGCAGTATTCATATACATTCATACTTAGAAGAAACACTGGAGAGTGATAGCCTTTTTACAGTCCGCGTTTTTACTACAATTATTTTAAACAACTCTTTTCGTAAAATATCATACATTGTCGTAATCCAATGTAACGATGAATATGTAAAATAAATATGTAGAAGTGAAGATTTAATCGGATTAAAGTTATAGTTTTTTTCACGCTCCCGGAAAGGGTACAAGAGCACGTAAGCGCAACTGGCACGTAAGAGCAACTGCTTCGTGACAATCAGGGGGTTAATAGAGTAAGTTAAAGTGAGTGGAAGTGAGTTGGGAGTGAGCGAGTTTTTAGGCACGTCCGAACAGAGTGATGTATGTATTCAACGATGCAAAAAGCGTAACGGGCGGAGAAGTTCCGAAACTATTTGAGATATCGAAAAACCATTTCCGACTTTAACGTTTGTAAAAATTTAAAAAGTTGTGCATGTGTTGGTTGTACGTGTATCTAGATTGACTAACCGATTGAACCGAGCAAAACGATTTATACGTCAGAAATTCAGACACCATTTCTGGTTATGTTGCAATTGGAGATAATTACCTATCACTTTCTCTATCACGTTTTCCCCCAAAAAGAAGAAACACATATAATTTCTATAAAAATTCAAATATTATATGATATATTAAATTGTGCGAATAGTTTTCTATTCATTGCATTTATAATGACAACTGTTCGAATCTTTTAAAATATTTAATGTATCAATATAATAGATTCAAAATTTGTACGTATCCAGAAAATTCAGAAAAGAAAACTCTTCTAAAATTTTAGAAAGTTATTAATAAAATAAGAATAATAATTATTTGCAAATTTTAAGATTTTTAAAGTCGAAAATATTTCATATCCTACAAACATAGAAATTATGTTGTGTACATATAAAAGTATATAGAGGAAAAACTTTGCAAAATATCTTCAAATACTTGTAAAATTGTTTGTAAAATTATTTGTATAATATGTTACTCTTATACTCTTTTTTCGAGGATTCAAAGGGCGGAGCCCTCTGGACATTTGCGATCCGCTGAAGGCGGCGGGCAAGTGAGTTAGTTAATTCACTGATTCACCTCTCTTTGAGTGATTAAACTTGTAATCGTATTTATATTTATCATTATACAAATGTGTAAATAATATTTGCAAATTTAAAACATGGCACGCTTTAAAATATTTGCATGTCATCATAATTATTTTGCGCTAGTATTTTTTAACAAAATATTTATCTTCATATATCATATAGAGATTATAAATTATTTTTATAATAATATCGTAATATAGTTTTTCGAACGGCATCCACACCTTATTCCGAAAGTTTTCGGGAAGCATGCCATTTTTGTCGTTGTAGAACTAGGTTGTTTCCGATGAGACAGATTCTCTCAACTGAATATTTGCCCTCCGCTGGACCGCCGCTTTTCCACACGATTGCGTCGTGCCACGAGAAGGCGAACAGATACGTGAGAACTCTTCGAAGAGAGATAAAGAGAGAGAAAGAGAGAAAGTGAGAGAGAGAAAGGGGAAGAAATCGAGATAAAACAAATCGTAGCGAACGTGCACCGGAATGCAGACATATCCGAGATACACTCGCCTCTCCTTCTCGCCATCTTTTCGTACTTTACCTCCGTGACGCAGCTTCCGCAAATGCGTTCTAAATCCGCATTCTCTCTTATTGGTAAAATACTACAGCACTGAGTACGCGTCGATGACACGATTTATTTTTCTTTTGTGGAGGTCGCTTTTAGAAGTAAAGATTTTTATACGCAACAATTTTGCCGCCGCGCGCTTCTACTTTTATTTTTATACACAAAATCCGCGTGTTTTTATAAAAATGTACACCATGTACTCTTTTCGTGATCGTGCTTTGATTGAGCGAGAGAAGTAAGGTGAAAGAATGGTACCCAAGAAATTTTTCTTCATTTCTTTCTGGTACTTGGATATTTTCGAAATGAACGTGTTTGCTTCCGAGAGTGCACCATATTTTCGAATGCTTCTATAAACTCTGTTCACTCCGCGAGCAGTTTCAGCATAAAACGTTTGTTGTCTTTCACAACTTTACCTGCCGCTACGCTGCTTAGTTTCTCTCTCATACTTTATAGCTATTGTTAAACATTTTTAAACAAAACGTAGAAAGAAAGTTCGCGCTCTGATGCATATAGCATATTCATTTCAATTTAAATATGTACGTATTCATATGACTGTTATCAATTATCCAAATTATTTGCGTGCAATATCGTGTTAGCGAAAATTATTTTAAAAGTCGAAACACTTTCTCTTATGCAAATATAACTATATTTTTTCAGCATTAAACATTCCTGAAATCATTTTGCACAGCTGGCTCCGATTTCATTCAACGGGGTGAAGCAGGCTTTAATAAAATATAATCTCTAATATATTCTCATCGGGGCTAATCGCGTATATTTAACATTTCCCAATGTAAATTTCGAAAGCAATTCGATGACAGGTATGAATTGACCCTCATCGGTCATCAGTGGCCAAATGATTATATTTGTCCAAATTTTTTTAAACCATTTTTACGCTGTCGCGATTCATTACGTTGCGTTTGCCGAACGCCATAGGCGTTTTCGCGTTTAACCCAAAAGAGTAAATATGCACAAACATTTGCAATTGGTATGTCCATCTCTCACAAAGTTTCAATTATTTTTCGGCTTCTCTCGCTCTTCAATAGAGCGTTATCATTTGTATACTGTATGAATTAACGCAGCCACGCACATGATGAATTTGTCCCAAACTCTATTATCAACTAATACTTACAAGAATCGTCATCTATATCTACATTTTTCGCAATTTGTATAAAAAGTTCAATAATACAAAAACTTCGGTATCTTATAATATTAATATTGTTGTCGATTTTAAATGTAAGAGTATAATAGTACAAATATTCTCAATCTTTCTGCAATGATATTACATTCCAAAACGTAATGGATTTAATTCATGACGTATAATTAGCAGCGCTAAAAGAAAGCCCTTTAAATCGCTCTGTTCCCAGTATTTTGTCCTGTGAATTTTAATTCGCTAATTGCGCTTCTTTCCTAATTAATTACTCTTAATCCTCGTATTATCAGAATACTTTAAGTAGAAGAAAATGAAGAAGAACGACATATTAACAATCATATTTATACAGGCTGAAATATGCAGCTTCTTTTGAGAATTGCCATGTAAACGTAAAGATACAACGAGATAAGCATAAAAACTCGTTCGAGGTGATCATCTTTATTGATCGCAAATCAGCTCCCATACCTCATTCATAATTATTACATCTGTTGCGACTGAAGCACCAATGCCTTAACAAACTTGGCGCGCAGTTCTACCAGACATTACTTCTAATTACCTTATCAAATTAACTATCCTTCCTTTATTCCGTCTCGTAGCAACAGCTGCAGTTCGAGCGGCAGAAACATGGCTTGTTCGCTCGCGGCGCGGATCAAATTTTGACCAATTACTTCCGCCAACGTCGCTTTTATCGTTTACGACCGACACTAATGAACGCAAACTTGGAGGCGCCTGTTATTCAACATTAAACTTTGGTCTTCGTTAACCAAATTCAATCCACATTCGTATAATAAACACGGAACATTTATTGTCCTGCTCTTGCGTATTGCGTGCAGTTCATCAAACTTCTTTCCTATCATCCGTACTTTCGTGAATTTAATCTCGACATCAATTTAGAATGTTGAAAGTAAGATTGGAGAAGATGAAAAAAATCTCGTTAAAGCGAAGCGCACCTAATCTGCGTAATATTACGAATCCGATAATGATCTGGCAAGCCAAACATTTCATCTGCTCGTTCTACTTCGATTGAACGAGACGTTTCTATTCTGATCTCCTCGACCGTCTCGAGCGGGCTACAATTCACAACAGACAGACCGAAGGATTTTCTCTCTCTCTCTCTCTCTCTCTCTCTCTCTCTCTCTCTCTCTCTCTCTCTCTCTCTCTCTCTCTCTCTCTCTCTCTCTCTCTCTCTCTCTCTCTCTCTCTCTCTCTCTCTCTCTCTCTCTCTCTCTCTCTCTCTCTCTCTCCCTCCCCCCCTCTCTCTCTTTCTCTCGGCGATGTATTTTCTTGCGTTCTTTTTTTTTACCTCCGAAGTCGGAATGCAAAAGATACAGAAATGAAGAGGGTAGTTCCGTCCACAATTCGAAGACCTCATCGTCTTCCGCCTCTTCCTCGACCCGATTGTTCTGTCTTCGTCTCGTCATGGCTGTCGTGCTCCTTTGTTCATTCGAGTTGCTCTCGTTGCAGCCGGTACGAGGAGAAAAGGAATTCTCAGAGCGAGTCCTCGCGGACGCTCAACCTTGTCGGATATTACTTTTATTCTGTTTCGAGCCTCGTCGCTGCCCGGACGACGTCCCTGCTCGAGCATCCTTTCATCTTCGAGTCGTTTTGTATCATCGCGATTGTATCGCTCGCGTGTACGTGATCAGAATTGGTCCGAATCTCTATGGTACCGCGTACGATGGTATATTACCGTAGAGTACAATTTCCCGAACAAGAACGTTGTATACCTCTCCTTGTGTCGTCGGTACAAAGTTAGTCGCTGTTATGAATTGGAAAACAAAGTACGTTCTCCACGCGTTGATTTTCAATTTGAAAACTCAAGATAGAAAGATATATTCGTCACTGTCTCATGATCGGTTTTTTTTTACGCGAACATGTCGCAAATACATTTAAACTAAAATTAAATAAATATTTTTACGTCGACGAAAAATTGCGTACAACTGTAAAATGCTCTCAATGTTTTAAATATCAAAACAGAAGACAGATTTGAAGTTTTTAAAATAAAAACTGATGCAATTAATGAAAATTAACAAGGGATAATTGTTCGCATTAAGTGTTCTTTCTCTCTCTTTCTCTGCTCATGAATTTCTCTCCGTTTTTTAAAAGAAGATCTTGATGCACGTGGAAACGTATCAGCATCAATAAGAGCTTAACATTCAATTAAACGAATTATCCAAGTCACGCAATCTTCTTAATCGGTTCGAAATTACATCGACGCGAGGAGATCCGCATGCTGGAATTTATCCTATAGATACCGTGATCAGCCAGGGATTCCGGATGGTCGCAGAGCCGAGCGAGAAAAAAACAAGGATTGAAAGTCGATCGGAAAGGGCGATCGCTTCCGGATGTAATTCCGCAAATACGTTTCGGTTTCCGCTCGAGCGAGCACGACCGCCATCGCGAATCATCCATGTGAAATTCGTCCAGCAGCATCCGCGCCGAGCTACGCCACGCGCCATGTGTGGTCAACGATGCGCCTTTTTGCGGTTCGCGGAGCCAGAAAATGACGGCGCGAGCCGCCCTTCTTTTTTACGACCGGAAAAAGGGACGCTGGCACCGAGGATAATCTCATCAACGCGGCGACAGAGGACCCGGTTAAAGATCACCCGACCATTGGAGCGACGTCGCCTTAGCCGCCGTACTGAATTATCGCCCTTAGTTCCTACACATGCCATTAATTGTCGTCCTTCCCGCGGAAATGTCACGTTTCGCGGAACCGCGCGCTTCGGCTTGATTTAATTGTTTTCGCGATCGCGAACGTTCGCGGCAAATTCGGTCGGATTAATCGAATTGAGTCACGCCGGATTTATAGCTAATTGAAGCGTGCCGCGTTGTTTCAATAGGCAATTGTAAAACTCTGATAGTTATAATTACGGACGATCTCATCGATTCGCATTACGACCAAAGCAGCAGAGACGCAATTTTGAGATTGCGCGATTGTTTCGACAAATCTTCGCATTTTCGTTCGGTAAAGCATTTTATATATATATAGACGTCTATAGTCATATATTACATTGTGATAGCAGTCGTTGCATTTAAAATCATCAATTGAGATCAAATAAAATACACACACTATTATATTTTTATTTCGTACACTTAATTTACTAACCCGAAATGGAACCGAAACGTTTAATTTTAGATTAATAAATAGTGTCTAAAATTATTTAAAAGTTTTTTTACTCGCGCCTTTATCGCATTTGGCTCTTATTAGCTCTTTTACTATTTATATTCAAATAAAATAAAATTATTGAATATGTATAATAAAACAACATATAGTAATTATTTCCGATAATAGAAATGAAAAGATGCCAGTAGTTTAGAAATATAATAATTATTAATAAAATTATTAATTCTATAATTACAGAGAGATATAAGTGCATGTCTTGCATGCAATTATGTGTTACATTGTTATCCTCAACAATGTTTATATTGTCAACATTAATTAATAATCAGATAAGTTACGCTTGTTATCTCCACAAAATGGGTATCTTTTTCAATATTCGAATATAATGATAAGAAGACGGGAGATGCATGCTTATAAATGTGAAGATAGAAATGATTTGAAACAAAGTGCGACTTCTCGTGACGGGAGATTGTGACTTTCCGTTTGACCTAGTGAAAAGGTCGAGAAAAGTATTTTATATCGCATTTAACGCACCTTTATAACAATCGCACTTTACAGTAGCGACAAAAGATTGGTCCAACGATAAAAGAATCGTTAAAGCTTCGATACGAAGAGAAAAACGAAGGTGAACGAGTAGGTCACAAGGGAAACGAGCTTGGAAGACTAAAGGCGAGCGAAAGAATCGAATGAAAAGAACAGAGAAGATCGCGGCAAAGCATACGAGGGGAGGAATCAAGTGAAAGACAAAGAAAGAGAGAAAAAGAGAGAGAGAGAGAGAGAGAGAGAGAGAGAGGGGGGGGGAGAAGAGAGGACAACTCACCTTCGACTCGAAAGTTTTTCAGAGAACTGCGAGGCGTCGGCCATTACCGTGGATTACATACCTCTTTCGCTTCGCTTCCGTTACTTCGTCGAAAGCACGTAAACCGTAACGCTCTTAGATGCCCGCCGGGCAAAACTTACGTTTGCTTCTAGAGAGTTAAAAATTTATCCGCTTTAAAACTGATTAAGCACAAGCAACGCGTACGCCAGAGTCCGGTCCGGCGTAGTGTGTGTCTCGCTCGCGTCTTAATTGAAAAGAAAATCTGAAATCGCGATACGCTGGAACCGCCCGCAGTCATTTAATATCCCCGGTGGAGGGATGCGCTCTCCGTCCGAGGATTCTCTCGCAAGGAAATTCGATGCGAGTACAAGACTTGTCGGGTATAAGGACCCACGGGGTTGTCCTTATACATTTAATGGATTCCATGGGACCGGTTTAATCGCCCCTGCAAGCACGAGACGGCTACGGGACGAGGGAATGCACGAAGATGAGAGTTGGGATTACTCGGTGGCGGTTGCGCCATTTTTGCTTGCTTGGTCGTCTTTTTGAATGTGTTCGAACTAGCGGAAAAGAACACCTCGAATCGAGTATCTCAACGTTGCGCTTTCGCAGTTACTGCGACTTCATTGCGAGATACCGAAATTATTTATAGCGCGCCGCTCTGGCATAAATTCTTTTCCAGATAGCATTGAGAATACGCAGAGTGCTCGGCGCACTATGCGCGACACGCGTAAAAACTGCTGTAATAATTAATATACATTATAAATGTGAGTTTTCAATAATGAATTTAAATCATCTTTTGGTACCGTCGTATTTTATTCTATTTTGTTTTATTTTATAACACGGATACAATTAACAATTTTTCAACTATTACTTTTTTTTGTTAAAAGATAAGAATGTGTTTTACGTCACAAATATATATATATATATATACACGATTGTTACACATCCTTCTAAAAACGAGATTTTTATTATTATTATCAACATTAATTAATAAAAGCAGCCGTTTAATTTTAATCGAAAGCAAAATATGTTCTTAGACAAGTATCGTTTAGATTTCGTCAGGGAAGAGAAAGGGTGTAGTGTATACTCGTAAGATTCCCTGCGCGAGGGGAAACTCGGGGGCAAACGCCTCGGATGCCTTCGCGTTGTCTTAATATATTTCGTACTCGCAGACCGGGGGTTGGGTGGTCTTTGTTGGAAAGCCACTTACGCTTTGCCGAGATACGTAATCTTGCCCGATGGCTCCGGGGCTTACATCGATCTAGGATTTTAGCTAACGCGGCATGGGGAGCCAAAGTTTATTAAGAAGCCTTCGAGACTACGCCGAAGAGAGAGAGAACGACGCATCGGTTATTACGGAGGCGGGCACCCGAGAGCTCGGACCAGCTGCAAATAATTAATCTATCCACCTTGGATATTTGCATTGCGTTAGGAGAGAGAGAGAGAGAGAGAGAGAGAGAGAGAGAGAGAGAGAGAGAGAGAGAGAGAGAGAGAGAGAGAGAGAGAGAGAGAGAGAGAGAGAGAGAGAGAGAGAGAGAGAGAGAGAGAGAGAGAGAGAGAGAGAGCGCCGTAACGTCGAAATCACTGAGGCTGTATTAAAGCTATCAAACACAAGATTTTCTGGCATCTCATTTGTATATCGAATAAACTATTTCGCGACGATAATATGAATCATTTCAGAAAAAAAAACAATACGAAAAGTTTGCAACTATTGAATGTAAAATTCAGTTTGCTTTACTGTATTAATTTTTTTTATACATCTGTAGAAAAAAATTTGAAATCTTATCATACATCCTGCCGAAATAATTATGCACCTGACGTCCCCCAAGAGCATAAAAATCGATATCAATGTTTCGAGTGTCAAAAAATAGGAGTAAAATCTTAGTACGATTATTAGAGATTCAAAGAAAATGCTGATTGTACTTCTACATCAATTATGAACGTCAAAGAGAGCTCTTTAACAAGGTAATATATTTTACAGATAATGATAAGACGATTACAACGGATCGTTATAATCGACCGCTGTATTATGGCGACTCGTTATTGCCATAAAATAGGGCGTTTCGTACCGTGGTTCTCGGTCACGATAAACGTGACAAACGGTTTAAAAATAGTTTTAACCTAACGCGGCGTGCAATAAACGGACGAAAAAGAAAGATATTAACCGAGTCCGGAGAGGAGGACTCCATCCGGGGACACTGGGGCTAACCTCGCCCAGGGTACGCAGTATCTCAGGCCAGCGTCTCCTCACCGGTTTGGTACTTGGCGGAGCGCTGGCTTTCGTTGCGATAACAAACGTTATTTCCGCGCGCCGCGGAAGAAACTAGCTACTTTGGTGGCCAGGACGATGTATGTCGCCGATTTTTGTCGCGCGATTTATTCGGAGTTCAGTAAGCACCGCCGTGCTTTATGACAGCGAATTTCGCAAGGATATTGATAAGAAGATAATGGTCCAAAAATTATTTGTGGCACGTAATAAAATAGTACTTGAAGCATAGTAACAATAATTCTTAAAGTGTAATAATATGATTTACTTTCTACACATAGAGAAAAAGAGAGAGGTTTTCTAAACGTAAATTAAGTAAATTATATTCTTGTGTATTATTACTCGAAAATTACGTTAAGAAGCATCTCTTTTATCTAGAAATAATGTAAGAATAAGGAAAAGTAAAAGAGATACATCAAAGAGAGAAGGAATAGATTAAAGTCTTCTTTTAATATCTAACAACGTCTTTTATACAAAACATCTTAGAGAATCATCTACAGAATGTAATTGCTATATATATTACATTTAAATGAGTTATATAAAACGAGAATCGAGTATCTCATTTCACGGTTAACCTCGACGATCCTCGCGACGCGACAATATCGTAATTAAATTTATTCCGCTCGCGGAATAGGAGGAAAAGATCTTAACAAAATAATGTCCTTAAATGAAGAACAAATGTTCAACAAAACATTCCCCAAACGCGGCTGGAGATGATCCGTCGCGAAGAATGAGGCGAGGGATGAACCCAGGGATGGTGCCCGGTCACTGTGCCCTGCGGGCTACATTTAAAAGTATAATTTAAAAATGGCGGCGCAGAACACACGAAATGGCTCATAAGCATAATTTATGCGGCCGTTTTGCCAGCCCTTCACCTCGCGATGAGAATGTCTCTCGCACTTTCTCTCTCTTTTACGTTTAATAAAGGGTCTGCGTCGCGTGGCCGGGAGAGGGTTACCGGTCTTTTTGTTTGGAAGGGAACTGTCGCCTTTCCTCTCCCTCTCCTTACCTTTCATTTGAATTCGTTAACTCGACGATCGTCAAATCCTTCCCCCCCGCCATCCCCCGCGTCGGCCGCATTTCGGGCGGGAGCTACGGGTGGAATCGATCTTCTTACGAATCGAGGCAGAATAATTCGCAAGAACCGCGCGCGACGGCCTGCATCTCATCTGCGTCGAAATAAATTTCAGAGAAGAAACTCGGAAACAGAAGAAGAAGGTGTTATTTGTTACCGTCGGAAGCGCGTCGGGAAGACCGCGGAAAAAGAGGGCCGAGGGACGGGCGAGGCATAATTTAGACCAAGCGCAACGACCGCGCCTGTTGTAATCTATTCAACGGCTGTTCAGATTGAATTTTTGTCAATTAATTGAATTTGCGTGCGGCAATCTATTCCGCAACTATTAAAATTTAAACTCGTGCGATCTCCGTTACACAGATTTATTACGGCGACTAATTAGTCCAACGTAAAAGTTATGTTGCGTGATCATTTCTCGGATGCATTTTTATATCTGCATTATATATAATTATTTTAAAGTAATAAAACTTTATTGCGTAAATTTTCGTATACTTTGTATGTGTAAAAATTATGTATGTACAGTTCTTATAAAAAAAAAAGAAAATTGCAGCAACGCAATTTAAATTCCGCTCTCCCATAGGAATAGAGTAAATCTACTGCTATTTGTAGCACACCATAAGTATCAAACTGAGAGGAACATTTCCGTTTGAAAGCATCCTCGGGATATTTACCATTCTATGACATTTTCGATTACCTAGAACTCAGCAATGCACTAATCCCGGCAACAAATTGCTTTGTCTCTGATTTATTAATGAAATAGTCGTCAACTTCTCGATACCAAAAAGAGCTTACGAAACAAGTCGCGATACGACAGGTCGTTCAAATGAATTAATTATATATTGCCTCTTAATCTTTACTTACTTTCAAAAAATGTTTCACATTGATACCGAACGCGCAATTCTCGTTTTTTGTTTGCTAAACAAATTCAGATATTTAAACTTGTCTCCTTTCGAAAAAAAAAAACATAAGACAGCTCTCATGATGTTTGAAGATGTACGTGTCGCTTTCTTTCTCTGAAAATCCTCCCTAAATTTGATTCTTGTACTCTTTTCTTTACATGAGAGAGAGAACCTTAGAGATTAAAAGAATTTTAAAGAGAACTTTAGAGATTAATAAGCAACCAGCATCCGTTACGCATTTTACAATTAGGCAACCTTGCTTATACAAGACAGCGTTTAGTTTAACATTTGATATAGCTAAACTGAGCTGTCGAGTTAAGTTCGAGGTAAGACCACACAGGCGAAAGAATGCTCCAGGGGAGCGGAAGTTATCTCGCACACAGAGATGCTAAATTTCTGCAGGTATTTCGGATAGAGAATGTTTAGTCGAGCGTGATCGTTTAGTCTTTGATAGCGGAGTGCAAAGCCGCGCGATTTGTCCGCGAGCGAACGGCAGCCTCGGCTATCGGATGTGTTTCCGCGATTGGTTAGTTCTTTGATCATCCAAAGTTTCAGCTTTGTCGCACGTTGACGGAAGTCGTAGTTTTCTTCAATTCAATCGTTTGTGGAGTAAGCTTTTGGTATCGAGATGTATCCTATCCCGATTCATCCGCCGCGAGCGCGACATATCGCAAGGAATCAGCAGGAAATATAGCGAAAGGAAATATATTACAATAAAAAAAAAAAAAATTATTTATAATAAATACTTGCTTATAATAAATTATCTCGCATACATATTCAATATATAATGTTCAAAAATAAACTAGAAAACTTTTATAATGCAATAATTTTTACTCACGTCCCTGTAAAATCGTACAGAACTGTCATCCGCAAATATCTTCGCTCTATAATCGCGACGATATTCCAATTATAGCAGAAACTTTAATGCAAGTTTAATTTGATGTAATTATACTGTACTGTGCGAATTGGCTTCAGTCCAAGAGATACGCATGGTTATGTCGTATGCGTTTTCTCTTCCGTAAAAGAGAGCAGTGGTAAAATTCGCAACAAGCTATCTACACTAGTCTGTTGAAACGGTTTACGTAATATAATTATACATAAATGCGTTACAAAATTAAATTAAATATTTCTCAATGACACACACACATACGAATTATTAATTTTATAAACTTTGTTGATTTGTGGTTTGCGTAAAGCTGCAAATGTGCGGTGTATTTTTGAGAGCCTCTTTTAATGGGCTTTCCTACTAACGCGATTTTTTAGAATTTTGGAGTCGCGTAAAGCGCGTTTGCTAACTGGGTCAATTTGATACTTTATAATCATGAAGTACGAATCCCTTTGCGGAAAATTTCGCGCGCGAAACAGATTGCTCCTTCTTTCGCGAACTTCTATACGGGTTTAATGATGTATAACCATGGTTTGCAATTTTGTCGGCCGGAGGGAGCTTTTATTTAATGACTTGACCTATTTAAATGGCTTTCTCCCGAGAACTTTTGACCTTAAGACCTTAGAACCTGCTTAATATCTCACGCCGTTAAAGTGCAATAATTCCCTGAAATCTTTTTCACATAATTTCGGTGATAGACAAAGCATATATATCTTACCACGGAATGTTTGCGGCTACGCTCTGGCTAATTTCTGGAATGCTGTTACTAACCGCGTTACAATAATTACATTAATTGCTTGCTCTCTCTCTCTCTCTCTCTCTCTCTCTCTCTCTCTCTCTCTCTCTCTCTCTCTCTCTCTCTCTCTCTCTCTCTCTCTCTCTCTCTCTCTCTCTCTCTCTCTCTCTCCCTATGTAATAACAAACATAAAAACTGAATCTGAGACTTAAAAATTAATTTAAAATATTGTAAATTGCACAAGAAGAATATTTTATTCTGTTCTTTATGTTTTCTTTGGAAAAAATATATTTAAAAAATATTATATTTTTAAATATAAATTATAATGCTATACCGTGCATGAGTCTATCAGAAAGACGTTGCGCGTCATGCAATATTTCTGAGACGGGAAGCTCTTTTCCCGCACTTATCAACGAGACAAGTGAATGTAAATTGTAAAGAGCTCGGGACACGTCCCGTTGAGAATTGCGCTGTTTGCGCCAATCGCATTAAGCAACTTTGTAATCGGAGTCGATGAAATGAGTTACTTTCATGGAGAACTTCGAAGACACAAGTCGCACTTCCCTCGTAAACTTCTCAACAGAGATCACCAGAACTCGTTATAATAAATTTCACGGAGGGTATGCAAAAATTCAATTGCACACATTTATATATTTATCCATTGACCTCTTGCGAATTTATATATATGTTGATAATTATGTCGCGATTGAGAGAGAGAGAGAAGAGTTACAAATTTTGTGGATCATTAAGCGAGATTCTTCACAATGTAGTTTTCACTATAGGCACGGATAATACCTTCTACGTCCCGCGGCTTTTTTAAAAAATTTCAACGAATAAGCTTCTCAGCTGAAACGAGGTCCTTTGTATCTACGGCTCATTAGGTGGAAGCCCTTCATGGTTGAGGTTGAGAACGTTCTTTGCGTTTTTTTTTCGTTTTACAAGTTATTCAAAGTGCTCCGATTTTTGTAAAAAATTTGTATAAATAGCTTTCACCTCCAATTACACCCGCGGTTTATTCTACGACGTATTATTCTCGATTCTCGGTACCCGGCGTTTCCTTCATTGAGTGCATACCTTCAACCAACTGGTCGAAATCTCCGAGTGCCCATTCTGAGGCTTGAAATGTTTTACGTATTTGTGTTTACTGTGCAATGCGTAATATGTAAATGAGATATTGGACCAAACAGAATTTTCCAGTACTCTGTGCCATTAATTTTAATATTACGTAAAACAAGGTTTGTGTACCTATTTGAGAAGCAAAAAAATGTTCTATATCTAACTGTGTGTGTATATATATCGAATTTTAAAATATCATTTGACTAATATAAGATTAAATTCGAGCGGAGCTGTCATATTTTATATTCATAGATTTATATCGAAGGGAAATGCTCGCGAGTAAAACACCAGTTGAAAAATTGACATTTGAGTTACATCACGTTTATCCGGTACTGTGTTATCTATAATCACAACGCTGTGTTTGTTTGTAAAACCATGAAAATATCAATATTACTATTTACACGGGAAACAAATAAAACGCCGGACCAACGTATATTACGCAACAGAATCACTTAATGCGATAATCAACGAGATCGTTTCCATCGGAACGGAAGCGACGTAATTTCTCGTCACTTTTTGCCACATCAAATTGATCCATGTTTAGACAATGGCGGCGAGCTTCGTCCACAAAAAGGTCCGCCGCCCGTCGTATCAGATTAAACGTTTAGACAATGGCGCGAACTTTGGAAGTCTTCGTTCCCGTCGGTATCGGCAAAAAGCGCGGAAAGCGCGCAGGCGAGACGTTTTATCTCCTACGGGGAAGTTTTCTCTTGTGGCGCAACGGTGGATTTTATTCCTTCGCGCTTCGTACTTCTGCAGCCGCTACAATAAAGT
This sequence comes from Lasius platythorax, assembly GCA_963971435.1. NCBI lineage: Eukaryota > Metazoa > Arthropoda > Insecta > Hymenoptera > Formicidae > Lasius > Lasius platythorax. The sequence continues at coordinate 7,804,740 of OZ020535.1, forward strand.
CCCGTCGTTCGATAAAACGTCAAGCCACGAATTTCCGGCGACTTGGGAGAACGTCAACATCGAGGGGTGGCGAGCGGCGACGTATGTGGAAAAAAGCGCCCTTTACAGAATTGACGGAAAGCACACGGGGATATTTGGTCTCGCGCGGAAAACGCTCCAAAATTTTTCCTTACGTGAGAAACCTCGCGCTGCACGGCGTGTCGGATTATCGTCCTTTTCGATGCGATGACTGGAATATTTGACGGCCGGATTTCTTCGCGAAAGAGGTATTTGTCTTGCATTCGGCGGAACTAATGGAAATGCAAAACTTTGGAACAAGGTATTATTAATAGTAAAGTATAAATGATAGCTACAATTCATAAAAGATTTAGAGTAAAAGTGGAGTAAATTATGTATATATATAAAATAATATATAATATTTGGAATATATAATATTCGAATATTACTTGTGGGCTTCTACACACTGAAATATATATATATATATACATAGGTATATAATATATAAATTATTAAATATATATATTTATACATTTAACCTAAGAAAATATATATATAAATTAAAACATATTAAAAAATATTGTAAAATTATTTAATATTTTGCGATTATCTACAACATGTCAATAAAAAGGATTTATAATATTTTTATATATGACATTTTTCAAAGTAATTATAAAAAATAACAATCAACACATATCACAGTAAGTGTGATTATTTCTTAAACTTCTCGCATTTGCGATGCGTTTCTACTTATTTTCAACATATGAACTTTCATAAGCGCGTGCGCGATTACTTTAAATAAACGACTATAAAAAATTTCGTATTAGAACACCTTGTTTCGGAAAGGTGCCTCTATTTCGTGATTTGTTGTATTTTATTTGTCCCTAAAGAGTGCCGGACCGGGTCTTTTCGCGGCTTTTCGGTTTCCCCAGAGGACGACGATTCTCAACGATTCAATCAGCGCGGCCAATCGAATTCGACAATTGAGTAATCCGGTACTCCGTTCAGCGTTTCTTCTTTTCCTTTACTACCTTCTCGTATTCTCCTCCTCACCTTCTTCAAGACCGAAGGCGCTGCCGATTACAGAGAAAGAGATCTTCGCGTAGAACCGAACGCACGAGCGGAAGAGATGTAGAAAATAACGATGGGCCATTAAAGTGAAAAAACTCATGCCTCCAATTTGCGTTAAATTTTAAATGGAAATTTATTTCAATAATAAAGATGCAGTTTTAAAGTAGTTGTGCGACTTTAAGAGATATCTTAATTCAAAAGATAAAATAAGAAAGCAAATGAGATATAAAAAGAAAATGTAAAATAAAATTGTAGAAAAATTTGACATTTTAATGAATTATCTTTAAAATTACCTTTTATTAACGGTTATTTTAGTGAACAATGTTAAGAATTTTAACTACATGCAGCTTTTTTGCTAATAAAAGTAATCAAATTTTAAATAATAATTAAAATATTATTATAAATGAAAATTAAATGTTGCATATATAAAAAACCATTATTTTTTTAATAACTAATTTTTTTACAATCGACGTTAATAATTTGAGAACATTAGGTCAAAATAATATCAGACTACATAATTATTAAAATATTTTTCCTATAGGTGTAATTATATAATACATAAATTAAAATAAAATATTGGAAACAAGACAGCAACGTATTACTTTGATCATCACAAAATTGTTAAATTGAGAAATTAAAATCTATTAAACTACAAAATTAGAATCAATTTAATTGTACCATTTTTTAAAATATTGATATTTATATTCGCCTAGTTGATTTTTGTTAAAATTCGTTCTCCAGGCGCACGTTGCAAAAGCACAATCTTACAATGATATAATATGCCCAAAATTTCTCTCACGCAATCACATATTTCGCGCGTAGCTACGCGAAATCTCTTTCTCGCATCCCATTTTAATAAGAGCAAGGGAGGAAGACCGAAATTTTCAGCGAATAGTGGCTGCCTGCTTTCTACGAGATTGCATACCTACTCAGGCAAAAGCCGGTAGCATGTGAAAACTGCAGCTAAGAAAATTACTAATCGCCACGAATGCCAGAATTTCCACATACATTTCGTTACATTTTTGCCAAGTATGCATCCTCCAAATTAGATTTTGTCTGCAAATAATAAATTGCTCGCTCGGAATAGTTTCCATAGATCTCATAATTTAATTCTGTCAACTAACATGATAAGATCAATAACAATTAATTTGAAAAAAAAAAATTTATATCAGGTTTAATAATTGCTAACAGTAGGTTTATTTACATATTTCCACACATCTTTTACATAAAATTTATTAAAAATGTTTTATATATAATAATATATATAATGATTTACACAATAATAAATAATATTTTTATACGAGCGTTAGGAATTTTATGCTCTTGAGTCTTTTAAGTCTTTGAAATGGGATATACTCAATTTATTATGGGAAAAAAGTCAAAGGATCTCATAACTGGCTTGGAACGTACGGTTATGCGACCCATATTTACGATCTGACGGACTATAAACTTGATTTATGGCTCGAAAAAAAAAGTCTAAGTTAAATTTAATGCGCAGGAAGAATGTAATCTCCAAGAAACAGAGAGAAATTTTCAAACTGTTTCCATCATCGGCAGGATCGCTAAAAATACGGAGAGATGCGTGCATCTCTCGCCTTCCTTTTATCGCGGGATTTGTCGATAAACGTCGACGAAAAGTTGCGGGCAACCCGTTTAGAGAGATAAACGGCTTTCCACAAATCGACGTTGCAGTTGAATCGCGAAGGTAGGAAAATCGCGTAGGTACGTTATCACGTTCCTAGCTACATCAATCTTGACTTCGACTTGTCAACGTCAACGACAATCGCGAGCTCATCATTCGCGTGAGAAATATTTTCTCCGATCGAGGAGCTCATCTTTTAAAACGCACGTACGCAAAGTATGTCTTTCGCTCTCGAAGGAAATAACTGCGAGCACACAATACTTCAAAGACAGATATCCGCATTTGATTTACAAGAAAGTGACACATCAATTGTTATTTTAAGAGGCATCGCACAGCTCCTTTCACGAATAAACAAACAGATTTTGGCCATTGTAATTTTCTGAAATATCGTAATTATTAATTAACGGCAGTTTATTATTTAACGGGACTATTTAAGATGGCGATATTTTTATTTAATAAAATATAATGAAAGATTATATAAGCAAATATAAATTACATATTATTACAAAAATAAAGTGTTGCTAATTATAATAGATGCTATCTTTCTAAATATATAAAATTCTTTGAAAAGATGATGGATGTATCATCCATGTTTAATCAATATACTTTTTATAAAATTTCATTAATTATAACTCAACTGACTATTGTAATTCATATATTATTAAAACAATTTTGCTTAATCTTAATAATCTTTAATATCTATTCTTTGAACACGTATGCGAGCTTTAAGATTACGTTGTATAGTAGAAGTGTACTGAGTGACGTTTGCAAAGAAATAGAGGAAAAAACTTTAAATTGGAGATGAGCTCTCTCCTTTCTTTAAATCGCTGTAGAATTTCACATCCAGAAACTGCGAGACTGCTTTACCTTTGTCGACGATTATCCGGCGTCGAGCATTTATATTCCCTTGCGGCGAATTTCCTTTATTTCAAACGAGAACAAAAGATATGCTCCATTGTGCCTTACATATTTGATGTGTATCATTGATATATAAAAGTTAATGTTTTATTTCTCTGCGACTTATTTTTTCTCAGAAATAAATATGGATGATCTAATATATATATATATAAATTTTAAAATTATTAATTCGGAAAAAAACATTGTGATATGCAATAATGCATAATGATTTTTTTATCTTCAATTCTTTTACGTTGTATCCACTAAATTAGAAAAAGACAATTTTTTTTCATGTAATAACACGGTCTAACAATTTTTTTTTTTTTTTTTTTTTTAGAAAATGTGTAAGAATATCTCTGAAACACACGTCATTTCGCGTCTGGCGGATCCTTTGTACATTTCTTTCTAGCAGCGGGCAACGAGGCGCGCACATCCTATGTACCTTTATTTAATAAACCACATATACACATGTGTGCACAGAGCGCAAACAGACAGCTAGCGTACGTGTGCGAATGCAATAGAGGAGGCGCGCCGTACTTTGATGCCTCGGGCGCGGTGGTTTTCTCAATTTCTGACAATTTCTGTTTGGTTCTCCATTGATGCAGCCGCTGCCGCCTCCTCTCTCGTCGCGCGCGTCTCGTTCCGTCTTTCCTTTTTACCCCACGGCGGGGTTGCCGCGAGCCCTTTTTGTCTCTCGCTAACCTCTCGCGTCGCTTCACCACCGATTGTCGCGGTGCCATCCTCGGCTTCTCGTCGCCGTTTCGGTGGAAACAATGCGCGTGTGGTTTCACAATATCGAGCAATCATTTATTTCCGGATTCGAAGGGTGGGAATATACGCGCAGAGAGAAAGAGAGAGAGAGAAAGGGAAGAGAGAGAGAGAGAGAGAGAGAGAGAGAGAGAGGGAAAGCAAAACGTGCGACAATTACTCAATGTTGCCGGAGCTGCGCCATGCTGGGTGGATTTTGCCGGTGTGGTTATTGAAGATAATTGGGAGCAGCTACCGAGAGGGAGGAACACTCCGTATGTGCCGTATATGCGCGTGTGCGCGAGTGTGAGAGACACGGCCGCATGACAGTCGTATACCTATACCTTCATTCATGTATGTGACGTTTATGGATCATTACGTGGGGGGAGGAAATACAGAGAGAGAAATTCTTGGGCTCCACCAACACCGGGGGTTATTCGCTGTACTTATTTACATAAACATTCGCCTCTAAGTAAGTGGACAACGTGGATTAGGCGTGGACGTGTATCATAGATGTAGTAAACTCTGATGAACGAAGAAATGAAACATAAAGAAAAATACGCGTTGTTTATAAATTCAAATTTCTCATATAACCCTTGTGAAAAGAATTTCTTTGAGTTTTAAGAAACTTGAATAGAATATAATTATTAAAACGGTTATTGATTATGAATGTGTGTGTGTGTGTGTGTGTGTGTGTGTGAGTGTGTGTGTGTGTGTGTGTGTGTGTGTTTATTGTGTGTATGTTGTGTGTTGCTCCACAAAGAGGATTATATTAAATTAACACGGACTTCAAAACGGCAAACTTTTAAAGTGACGCAAAAAGGAAAAGAAAAACTCTGCCTTTTCTTTTATAAAATTAAGCAACGCGTGGAGAATTAGTCAACTTTTTACGAGAGAACTCAACAATCTCCGCTCCGGTAGCGTACCGTGGCTCTCCGCAAAGAAAAATTTTTATCAAGTTTCATAAGTAAGTGCTTAGAGCTACTTGAGTAAATACACCTATTACAGACTTACCTTGTTATGAGTAAGTAATTTTATGGAAACACGAAACCCTTGTTAAAGCTCTATAAGTTTTACGAGTGGAGCATTTTCGTTTTTTCAAGGACGAGGAGAAGACGTATTCTCTCCTTCACTATAAATAAATTCAATTTGATAATCGGACGGATGACCGAAGGCGGTCGCAGCGGGATCTGTCAATAGATCTCAATGCTATCCAGGCCTAAGTAGCCATACATATGCTGCCGCACGTCGCTGCATCCAGCTTCTCGAGAAAGCTGGTATATATCCCCTAAGTGTATATGTTCACAGCTGTTACCTAAATTTGCATTATGGTAGAAGCAAATGGCTCCTCCAGCAAGAGCAAATGAGCCGCTAAAAACGTTACGTTCGAGGAAATGCCGTTGCTCATAATTGCGTGATTGTGACTTTACGATTATTGCCACCATTTGCGGGACATTCGCGTAAATTCTACGAGGCAATGCGGCAGAAAAAAAAAACATTTGTCGCCTTTTCGCTAAAATGTGCGAATATATATCTCTTGATTCAGATGAATTATTCTAACGCTACGTTCTACATCACGCTATTTATTCGGATCAATCCTTAAAAATTCTGAAAAACGTTCTTAGCATCTACTTTATCGCAATGCATTTGTGTGTGTGTGTGTGTGCGTGTATACGTGTCTTATACATGATCTCGAACTCTTGTCTGACATTGTGACATTCCTCATGTATCTCATTCGGAATTCTTAATGCATCATTAAAACAGCGAAGCACGTACAATATATATAGATGATATTTTTTTATGTATTGTACATATATATATATATATATATATATATATATATATGCTAAACAATTGTATCATCTACCTGGAAAACGCTTTAAAATTAGAAAGTTACCGGCACTCGACTGCATATGCCAACTTCAGAACGGCACATCCACTGCACATCTCGAGCACATGCAACATGTTCTTGGTGCTCTTGTTACAAATTTACGACGGCGACGGCATACACAGGCAAGTTCGGCTCGCGGGCTGAACTTTGGAAAGGCGGATTTGGAAAATTATTCCGCGACCCCGGGGAGAAAGATTACTTCGCCGCGACGAGCGTCGGTTCTTAGGGGTGGAACGTGCTTTCCGTCGGAAAAACAGGGAGTGCGGCAAACATTTTCTGTCTGAACCAGACACGAATGTAACTGTGTTCTGGTACGTGGTACGCGCCGTACCCCGTACGCGAGAGCAGCAACGATACCGGGGATGGTAAACTGGTTGAAAACTTTCTCAACGCGCTGGCTGGTACCACCTACTCCGACATTTCAATCGAATCGCTTTCTCGCGCTGCACGGCGTACATCGAGTTTTCCACGACTAAAATTCTCTATCTTCGTCTACGTATACGGCCCCCTTCCCCTTTCCACTCCCGGAAGAACCCCTCACCCCTCTCCGCCCCAATCCCATTCACAACACCTTCTCATCTTTTCCGTCCCACCACGTTTCACCTACGCTTTCCACGTTCGTCGTTCCACGCTCGAGAACTCTCTCGTTGAAAGCTCGAAATTTTCTGCACCGCGAAACTTTATCTGGTACGTTACATGTAACGTTGCCCGTACGTTGCCTGTTTGATTAATAATCGGATTTCGATAGACGAGAGAGAAAGAAAGGGAGAGAGAGAGAGAGAGAGAGAGAGAGTACCTTGCGCGGGAAAAAAATCTTAAATTTTAAAGTATCTAAAATTAAAGTTTATCCAATATATAATGCTTTAAAAAATAAAATTGTACAGTTTCACAAATAAGTATAATTATGGTTATTTATGTGTTATTTTTTGATACATGTCCGTAAACGCTAATTATTGAAATAATTTTTTATAAGTGCGATTTCCAAATATGATTTCAAATCCGTTAATTCATAACGTCGTATTTTCTAGATAATCTTCTACAATATCAAATATTTACACACATGATTTTCTTATCTTTTATTTTGTTAATTATCTAAAAGATAATAAAGATAAATCAATATATTAATCTCTCGGTACTTGCTATAAATTCACGATGCTCAGCGAATTATCTCCAAACGATCAGCCAATTTTATCTGGCCCTTATCGGACTTTTGTCCTCGATAAATTCAACGGAAGTGCGTAGAGCATTGTAGATACATATTATCACATTGTGTTTCACTGTCGGTGAATACGTCTCTGCAGACGTGTCGGTCTGGCTACAGCGAAATATCCTGATCTATTATTGGTTTATCAGTTGAATCCCGCTACGTGCCCAGCCGTTACAGTCGATTATCGTAAATCGTTACCATGCGTCAGTCATGTTAGGACAGGGCGTGGGACAATAATTCTCAGTTGACAATCTAATCCTGGATGGCACAGCTCCGATGCGGATGTAATTTAATGGCGAAACAAGTCGAGCGTACGTCAAGTTCTGATTGAGAGAACGAACTAGAAGATAACGGTCGCGCATATATATGGATAAGTGATAACGCGAAAATATAAATCAGCGGTGTATTCGCGTAATTCAAACCTACGCGTAATTCCTACCTTCTGTGATATGAAATACAAAACGTTTATTTAAACAATAGAGACACTCGTTGAACATCGTAGCATTTGCAGTAGTGCAGTAGAGAAGTTTGGGACATATAACTGATTACTTAATATAGCTAAATATTACCTAATTGTTTTGGACAAATTAAATTACTGTTCTTATAGAATGCACGAGGCTTTTCATTTTACGTTCGTAAAATTTTTCATACTTAAATCTCTCTCGTTAGAGAAAAATATTGAATTGCATAGATATCTGATTTCCTGACGCATTGATCGATATTCTGAATTACTACTGTTGGAATACAATTTTCTTCCAATAAACCTAATCAGGAAAAATATGATTTTCTTTTACGTATTACAATACTTACATCTTGGTTTAATCAATTATTTATGTATATTCTGGAGTGGTGAACGAGATCATGTCGAACGAGAAAGATAAAATCATCCAGAATCATCCTACGCATTATCATCCTACACATTGATGATAATCATTACTGTCATTATTTCTACAGATTACACTTATTGCTTTGGAAATTAGATTTAGTGTACTAAACCATGATTCACGGTTCGACCAGACGTTAGGTAGATACGACCGTGCAACTATAGTAATCTATCGCGAAAGGGGCTTTCGGCCTGCACAATCGCTCCGATAACGCGCCATGGCACGGTGATAACAGGGTTTACCAGGGAGGGATGAGTTGAGGTTGCTGGGAGGGTGGGATGAGAGTAACGGCAGGAGAGAAAGAGAAAGAGAGGAGAGAGAGAGAGAGAGAAAGAGAGAGAGAGAGAGAGAAAGAGAGAGAGAGAGCAGACCGAAGAGTAACTTATCGAAAGATCGTATCGATCGTGCAATCGAACGTGCAACGTTTCGAAATTTCTCTGGCCGCTTTCCGCTTCGTACCTTTGCCGGAGGTAATTTGAATTTAAAGAATTCCAGCAATGGAATAGGATTAGGTAGCGATTCCAGGCAACACGTACCGCATGAAATGGTAACGAGATTTTTTTCTCGTATCGAATCCTCTTAGTTAGAATATTCTAATAGAGACTCGCGCATTATGCCGATCAGTAATATTTCATGTAAAAGCCGGTCGTCGACTAAAGTGGGTAAGCGTTGAGGGAGGAATGGCGTGCGAAATTCTCTCTCAGTGCATTAGAAATTACGATAATTATTGTTTTATTTCTACCGTAATTTTTATGCGCATATTTTTATGTGAAATATCTACGATAATCAGTGTTGACTAGGGATTAAAATTTTTCAAACACGCTTTAATAAAAAGTCTGTAGCGTACGCAAGCAATGTGTCTGTTAGTATAATATATTCTGAAAATAAATGTTATAATCATCGACTGTGAAATTATGATTTTTATTGTTTATACTTTTAATATGTTTAAACATCACACACAACATAGATGCAATTTATTTCTTGTTATGAAAAAAAAGCTCACTCTATTTATGTTTCATTTTTTGAATTGTATATTTGCGTCAAAAAAGCTTCCCTGAAAAATTATTTTGAAATTATGATAATAATAAATAAGAATAGATGCACAGATCGTTTCAAGCATATATATTTAATTCAATTATGTAAATTAAGATCGATTATTAATATCAGTGAAGCGCGGCATAACATAAATCTCCGATTATATTGATACAATATATATATCTCTCTCATTACTTATTAACAGTCAATAAATATTACTTGATACAAAATAGAATTATTGTTATATAAACGCTAATTTTAATTAAATGAAAGTTTTGATTAATCGCGAGATATATATATGTATATATGTGTGTATATTTTCATATTATTGATATTATTATTATTACTAAAATAGAGTTATGTTTTTCCTCAATGTATAAAATTTTTTTGTACAGTCTTATTCCGTTCAGTCTTATTGTGCATCGATATTGTTTATTGGCCTCTTGACTGGCGATAACAGTTTTATATCCCTCGGCACCAGTGTTGCGAACGTAACTGAATGTAACATGCATATCTGTGTTCGGCTGCCAACACCGATTTAATATTCGCGTACGCTTTACCCTTATCTTTGCGAGGTTACACCCTCTATTTCCATATAAACGTGATACACGATAAAATAACTCGAAGGGTTAGCTTCGCTTCATGAAAGTCGACGAGCTCGCCACGCATACGTAGTGTCCTGACGTCTTTTATGCGAGATATTTGGTGACTGTTAAACATAGTATTATTTGAAATTGCAATTGATCAACGCTACTTAACTTTCTTCATTACGCACAAAAAAAGATGCCCACTTATATTTTATAACATTAATGTTGATTTAAATTCTTTTAGGTTTATGTTAGTTAAGTATGTTAGTTAATATAAAGCCGCACAGACGAATGGCCCATGTACAAAAGAGATATTTCAACACCGCATGCCATTACATTTTACTAAATAGCACTTCGACGTTAACCACTCCGGGGACCTCATTTACATAACATCAGACCAAAATACACTGGAGCTGTTTATCAAACTATAATTAGATCATTATACCTCGGCGAAACTGCACTGATACATTCAGCATCGTCCGCCGTCCTCTTTGCAAGCACATTTTGCCAACTTCGCAAACTGGCAATTTTAATTACCAACCAACGTCCATTCCACGCCGCTGCTTTACATTTATCAAGTCGATCTTGTAATCGATACTGCACCGACGTGCGCCGAATATAAATGGTCGGTACGGCAAAGTCTAACTTTGCTGACACGACCTCATCCCTATCCTACAGAACGTCCGAAAGTATTTCTCGAGCTATGCCAAGCGGAGCTGCACGCCGCGCTTTTCTCCGTGAACATGCCGAGGCGAGAGAGAAAGAGAGAGAGAGAGAGAGAGAGGGGGGGGGGAGAGAGAGAGAAAGGGAGAGTTCCTTACTTTTCCGATAATTTTCACGAATTATTCAAGCACCATCGCGGGTTCGCTAACCATGAACAACGCCCGATTTAATGTGCAACCGGGGATATTTTTCCTCGCTAATTACGAGGAAAGCCCTAGCAAGCACGAGTCCCGAACTAATTAGCTTTAATACAACGCCCTGTTTTTTTTATCTCAAGGTTAAGCATAGCCGTACTTAAGGTAAATGAATTATAATAATGTCCAATTCACACACACACGTGCACACACAAAAACATACATATACACACTCCTACGCAATATGTCAATTTTGTAGAAGGGTGATTTTTACTGCTCATAACTGTGCAAAAACTGCGAAAATTTTTATCCTCTACTATTATGTATCATGAAATAAATTCAAAGCCGATTTATCACGCGCTTATTTTTTATGGGGTATTAGAAGGAATATATATTATTGTTTTTGGTTTATTGTCTTTTTTATAATTATATGTGACTTTACTTCTTTCTATGCATTATAATAAAAAAGCGTGGTAAATAGAATTAATGTTCTTTTTTTAACAATATAATAATACATAAATTATTACGTTATTTATTTATATATTCGAGCGTTAACACGCGGTATAAGAATATATATCGAGCGCTTAGTTCTCATTCTTGAATTTTCTTAAATGTAGTAAGCGCGCGGACGAAAACACGTCGTACATGTTGACCGTCATTTATATTCTGTCGTTGTTTTATGCCATCTAATTTTCACCGAGCGGCTTAGGTAAATTTATTCGTCCATTTATTACAGCGCCATGAAGTTTTCGTAAACATAGCTGCATTATCACGCGACCGGTTTGACAAAACTTATTTTTCAATTTACGCCAACATATATACGGCGCGTATAGTTCCGGTGCAATTAAAGATTACGCGTTCGTGGGTGTTTCAGCAATAGAACGAAACACTCTGTATTATTCCGTGCGCTTTTTTTTTTATTTTTAAGTCCGTTAAGTGGTGCACGCGCGTGAACGCGGGGTGACACGTTTCCTCCGCTTCCTATCTTGTTTCCGTTTTCATTTATTGCGGCGCTATTGCTGCCGTTCGCGCGTTGAACGCCAACATCATTTGCTATTTGCTCTCGTTCTATTTATTCTGTTAATTATATTTACTTATGCCCTCTCGGTATATACCGCCATCGCTGCTCTCTCTAGCGTCAATTGCACTTTTATATTTCTTTCTGTTTGTTTCTCACGTTCTCATATCCCTCACTATTAATTTGGCATTCCGCGTAGTTGGACGAGAATTTTGCGTGAGAAGCAATATCGCGCGAAAAAAAAAAAAAAAAAAACAGCCCAGCGGCCTGTTCGGTCCTGTCAAATTTTCGTCAATCTGTTGAGACGGACGGTAAATTTTCGATTCGCATGACTTTTTTGCGTATTTCGCTCTCATTTGCCGTGCATGGACGAGAAATAACTCGTTCTCTCTTTCTCTCTCTTCATATCGACGTCGTTTTTTATCTTGCTGTACGCGCGCGAGAACTTTACACACACACACACACACATACACACACACACACACACACACACATTACATCGCTTATTTATCTCGCTTGGCCAACTTTTGCAATCTCGTAGTGCAGTCTCGACTCGCTGTAACTCTTTCTCGCTTTCCACGTTGTTTCATTAGAACGTGTGTACGCACGCAGAAGAATCACGCATGTCGTTTTGCATATTTAATTATTCCATCATATATATATATAGCATCCTTCGCGATTGTGCGTTTTGTCCCGTTTAATATTGTTCACTTCAGAATTATGTAAAATTAACTGAATAATTGAATAATTGGATATTTTGAATAACAGTAAAAATATCTGAATATATACTTACAATATATCAGCCTGATATAAATTTTGGAAAAAGATTAAAACGCGTATAAAAAATTATTTCTTCTATAGAGATATAGAGAATCTTTTTTTTTCGGTGTATGTATAATATCGTAATAATTACTCTGTCGTTATCATAATTTTTAAAACATAATAATAATGAAATATATATAACTAATTCTGCATATAAAAGAAAACTGAAAAAAATTGTAAAAGGAGAATGCTTGTAATAGAAAAAAATTTAATAAAGAGGAAATGCAAATGTACAATTTTCTGAAATTATAAATAAAATAATTGAGAAAATTGCTTTGTTAACAATTTTCTGTCGGTTCGTTAATCGAATTAAGTTCTCGAAGCTTTTGTTTTAAATTCATGTCCTGACATTCTCAACGCAAGTCAATTTAATTTTTGTGAAAATAATATTTCAAACAATGTGTGTGTGTGTGTGTGTGTGTGTGTGTGTGTATAATATGTATAAATATAATTTTAAAAATAAAAAATGTTACATTTTTTTGTCAAGTGTAAGTACGTACGTTCGCCATTTAACGAATAATGCAATATTATAATAGTTTGAGAACAGTTCGAGAACAAGTCTTGTGCCAGACGATAGGAGATGCCTCACGATCGATACACGTTATGTGCACTGACCGGCACGGCATTTTCAATTATCTGCGAATTCAGAGCGGGTTTCTCTCGACCTCTCTTCCTGCTTCGCTCTTAGTGTTCCCGTTGGCTCCTTTGCTACCCTTCGCTGAATTCTCTTTTTTTTTTCATCCTCGCATCTCTCTCTTTCTCTCTCTCTCTCTCTCTCTCTCTCTCTCTTTCTCTTTCTCTCTCTTTGCTATCAACGCGCTCCTCTCAAGAAGTGTCGCTATCGGTTTTCGACACGTCTGTGTATAAAAGCGCGCGCGGCGTTTCACGTATCCGCCGTACATGTCACGTGCTCTTTGCTCTTTGTCGTTGTGTGCCGGCACGACTGCACCAATTGCACGAATGCGACAATAGGTAGCAAATATGCCTGCATACTGATCGATAATCTATATTGATCGGCGCTGAACAAGAAGCGCCTAACTTAGTTAGGCAAGCCAGTCGAGATCGCGATTTTTTGGCTCTTTCATTGTTCGTTGTACCGCTTCCTCTTTCCATTCGTTCGTAACATAGAGATAAACGCTCAAAAGGAACTCAATTTGATTTCCGACATCACCTCGGAAAATATTTTCACGCAAAATATCCTGTATTTTTTTTCTTTTACTCTCTCTCTCTCTATCTATATTTTTCAAATCTCTTCAAATTTATGATAAATTTTACAACACAAGCAATTTTACGGAGAAAATATTACATATTACCTAAATTATATTTTAAACATTTGAAAGATTGCAAAAATATAAATATAAACAGAAAATAAAAATTGTAAATTATTTCTTTTCTTAAAGAGAAAACATTGCGAGAATGAATAATAATATAATACTGAGATTGCGCGGGGGTATTTTTGCGAAAATTTTACTTAACAATATAATAATATTGTTACTCTTATAATTGTTACATATATAATGATTACTCATATTTTTTAAACAAATTTTAATATAATTGTAATAATTGAATAATAATTATCTTAAAAAGTGCCGTTCAGACTATAGTATCAGTGCGATATAAATAGAAATTTTAGACTTCATCAATGCGACTTTGGGCTTCATGAACCGTTTATCTGCGCTGCACCTGCTTCAAGTGGGAGTGTTATTTTTCCAGCAAGTTTATAAACTTGTCGCTTGATAAATCTAAGGTTACGATGGTGTAATTCTGTTGCGAGGCAGCACTAAAAGTTTCACGACGCTCGAATGGCCACTTTGTTTGTTTCCTGTGCCTTATCTTCGTTACAGCCGGTAGATATTTCGGAGCTGAACTTCTCGGCCAAATCCCCAAATAAAGCATAAAACAAAATCTACAGAACGGTATGTATGGAGAGATGGAGACGGTGTGGGTGCGATAAAAATATTTCCATCGTGGGATAAAAGTCTCGCGAAAAAAAACGATCTTCGAAGTTGCTTGAGGGAAGAAAAAAAAAAAAGGGTACGCAACTGTGCGGACTGACCTTACGTGGTACGACTAACTGTGACTTTATCCCTCCACTTATCCTCCGCTCAACTTCATAGCCCTCGGCCATCTTTCAATCCTCGGCCCTCGCCAATCCACAGTTCTACCAAGGTTTTCGACGGCGGGCGATTTTTCTCCCCCGATTTCGAGAAAATTTACGAGCCGCTGCGCTCGGATGGTCTCGCCGATAGTCTCGAGGTCGAGCTCCGGGGAGAAAGATCGTCCCGTATGTTTATCTTAAGCCGTACACCCGCCGCGCATTATTAGTTACATCCTTAATATCCATAATCCAGATATATCGCGACGTCGCGTCGCGAGTCAGATTGTTTCAGATGCGACGCCAGAGAGTTTATGACGGGAACGCGTGAAACTCCTCGCGAACATAGTTTATAAGGCGTCCTGCATTCTCTAAGATATTCACGTTGAAGTCCCGGTGCGATTTGCAGCGACGAACGAATGGCTACGATGAATGCTGCGCATACAAATGGAGATTTGATTTTGCAGATATACAATCTTTGTTTTCCCGTATTGAACGACTTTGATTAGAGATAGAGTGAAACATAAATTGTTTTAATACGCGTAATTAATTAAATTAATATTGATTGATTCAATTACACGATATTCGGTAACAAACGCATATCGTGCGTCAGAACGGAATATTATTGGTTGTCAAGAACTAAAATGATTTTATCTCCACAGTAATTTTACTGATTGTCATCGATTTTTACTTAAATTTTTAGTAATAAATATTGTACGATTTGCATCTAGCAACACAAAAGTCCTGTGTATAAAATAATTAATCAAGCAGATTAGTCTTAAGTTTGTATGATCCAATTAAATAATACATTAACAAAATGAATTAGTAACAGAAATGAAAAATATCTGCAACGCGTACAATGATTGAAGGAATTTATATAACGGCTTTATCAGAAAAAGATTTATCAGAAAATTGGATCGTTAGCTTTAAATCCAGTTATTTATTGAAATTGCCTTGAAATGCATTTAATGCGTGCACTGGCAGTAAAGATGCGATCGGGACGATGCAATCGTAAAGCACTCGTTTAGGATTACGGAATGTACTTTTCTGTGTTTTTTTTTATCCGGTAGATGTTCGTCGTATTTTTTTTTTTTTTTTATCGAATCATCCATTCTTATTAGCTATTTAAATAAAATTGCCTTTTCTTTTGCCTAAGGCCTAAGATATAACGTAAGAAAGATTAATAATGTAAAAACTTTAAGTTCATAACATTAAGTTCATAACATTATTTAATCAAAGTACACTTGTCGTGCATGTAGAATTTTTGGGAATAAAAATGAAGATAAAACTCGAGTTTCTATTCGAAGATAGATAGAACGGCTCGATAAAATTAATCTAAAATATAAAAGAGAAAAAAAGGAATTAGATCCCTAACAATCTGGTTCCGCAGTAACGATACGTAGGTACGTGCTCGTAAAAAAGGTCAGTAAAACGTGGACCGTGTAATTATACCGAAGCTCGCAGTAGTCATAGTCGTCGTGCGAGCTGACGTGCATCCGCGAGAGAACGATCAATTCGGATCTAGCTCGAGATCCCTTTTCTCTTTCCATCGTATTTCCTTACAACACCTTACAAGCATTAACCCGTATGAGGGGCGAACTGCATGTGTCCTTGCGCGCGAATCGAGACAATTCACATTTTTACATCTTTTATGAAGTAGAATCTAAAATTCTTGCAAACGCAATTCTTGCAAACTTTATGATAAAAGGATCTATTTTCTCATCGCATGTAGGCTTGCTTCTCGCTTCGAGCGGACAGAATAACGTTCCTCGATCTCGTTCAATTCTCGAGTCCGACCAGCGCGCAGCATTTATATTTCGTCTCGCTTCGCAATTTCTTGCGCGATTTCCCGAGGGAGGATGAGAGCGCCGAAAAAGGAAGCCGATGGGCAACATCTAAAGTCCTGTGGGCCAAGCAAAATGGAAATTTGCTCCTGCAGAAAGTGGTCGATCGCCAAAAACTCGATCTAACCGCCACGCCTCCTTCATACCCCCATAGTTTCCGCCGAACTAACGATAGGAGAGAGTAAAGGGCGAGTAGATAGGTCAGTCGATGTAGGGTGAACTCGAGTTATGTGGATACCGGGAAATTTTTCTAAGAAACACGCGGTGGCTTACCTGGAAGGGAGGGGAAAAGGGTGGAACAGTTTATCTTGGAGGGAAATTTGCCCGACGAGCATCCCCGGGGATCCAACACCACGCTCTATCGGCTGTATTCCCATGAAACCGGAAGCCACTCTAGGTAAAAGCGCAATCATGTGTGTTGCGAAACTGTCGGCTGTATGTGCATGTAGCGTGCGTCATTGCGTATGTGTCCGTGTATTTGTGCGCGTGTGTACGAATGTGTGCACGTACGTCTCGGTGTAGTATCTAAGTTTTTCCCGCGATAGTGTGCGTACCGCTCACGATTGCGCGTGCACACGTCGCATACGTGTCGTAGATAGAGGGAGAGGGATAGGACGGCTGCGTGTGTGCGATAACATCGTCCAAGTTGTTAGGAAACCCTACCAGCACTTCGTGCGATATAGCGTTTTTCACTTATCCTCGCGAAAAATCTCTCGTCACGGCGAAAAACTTTAGAGGCAACTGTCGTTTCCGTAGCAACGTACGTGTACCGCCTCGCCGATAGCAAACACAAGGGCGACTGGCGTCGCGTCGTCGAGAGCTGGGAGAACTCGTTGCCGATAAGGAGCAGTAACGTTCGTATCTAAGTCTGACCGATGTGGCTCATTCTACCACGGTGCAATTGCCTTCGTAGTCCAATAAATTATCGAGAGTATTACAATTTCCTTGCTGTGAAGTTATTGTGACACAGCTTCGTAACGACGTTTTTATTTAATTATCTCTTGAAAATTTTAGTTCCTCTTTCGTAATATTTAATTTAGATCATTAATTCAGAAAGCGCAGGCCATTATGTTAACTCACAAGGAAACCTCGTAAACCTGAAAATTCTAATTTTGATGAAACTTTACACACATGTAGGGGGAGAGGGGTAAATAGATGAATTTAGAAATTTTCAGCTGCTGCCCAAAAACGATTCTAAGGAGTAAAACCACATATATAGAGCGACTTTTTGCTTGTCTCGATATATCTCGAAAAGCATTCGAGATATCAAAAAATGTTTTATACAAAAGTTTCATGGGAAAAATATCTTTATTTAACCACATTAATAAAATTGTAGAAAAATAATTTTTGAAAACAAATTTTTTTTTAATTTTAGAAAAAAAATATTTTTTCAAAATTTTATTAATGCGATTAAATAGAGGTGTTCCTACCATGAAACTTTTGTATAAAACATTTTTTGACATCTCAAATACTTTTCGAGATATATCGAGACAAGCAAAAAGTCGCTCTATGTGTGTAGTTTTACCCCTTAGAATCGTTTTTGGACAGCAACTGAAAATTTCTAAATTGATCTATTTATCCCCCCTACATGTGTGTAAAGTTTCATCAAAATAAGAATTTTTGGGTTCGCGAGGTTCCCTTGTCAGTTTCAGCGTCGCATTGTCCGAGAGAAAATGCTGACTTGGGGTTTTCTTAATAAGAGAACAATGTCTATGAGAAGTGATCGGTACTTGGGAATAATGTCCGGCGACCTGATATTTAACACGTACCTAGAAAAGAGCCTGCTATCAGGATCGATAGGAATTCCATTACTTCTTTGTCAGCAAGAAGGAAAGATTACAAGGAAAAGTCTTCCAGAACTGTCACATTTTTTTCCAACTACGGATGTTCTAATGTATTTGACGATTTTTCCCTGACGAAAATTTTATAAGAAACCATCATTTATCATACATTTCAAAATTTTTACATCCGACGCATTTGCACGTATTGGATGATAGAAAAATCATTTTAAAATGACTCTGAATTTGATTGACCATGTTCGCTAACTTCTGGATAAACAATGTCAAAAATTCGCGTGATAAATTTATACAACGAAATATAAATTACGCGTAGTTGTAGATTTGTGTCATGAGCAATGGATATGAGAGATGGATATGTATTCTGTCTATTGGAAGAGAGTCTGATGTAATCATTGATGTGTCAATCGACACGTTGCGCCGGTAAAATTTTGGTCGGAGCGTTAACATGAGTTGTGTAAATATTTCACGAGGGATTTTATTGCAAGAGAAATTCTCTTGCCGCAGCCGGTAATGCGCTACGTCGAATTCGTGACTGTCGATTCGCGGATGTATCCAGTGGGAAACGCATTAAAGTCCAAATCCTATTTCGCCACCCAGACGAAGCAAACTCGAGACGATAAGACGTGGTAACGACGACACGACGATGGTACCTTACGAAAATACATGAAAATCAATATGAACCGGCGCGTCGCGAAATGGAACCCGTATAATGGATCATCGTATCTTATCGGAATAGCGCTTTCAAACGATTTCCAAAATGGTTTTCCGATCTTACGAGCTATAATATGTTATAATCCGGTCGCGGTTAACCCTTTGAGTATTATCGAATTAACTAAACGCTTAAACTGCACAATGCTACATTTGTTATTTTTAACATTCTATATTCTGTTTTAAAATTCTGGTAATTTTCATTTAATTTTGTCAATTTTCTTTTCATAAATTTCAAAATAAATATTGCGCATTGATTCTAAGTCAATCAAAAATATTGACAATTTATTAATTGATAATAAATATTTCGACACTAATTAAGAATTAATTCTTAACAAAAGTTTTATAGAATTTAACTCAAATTACTGTCTACGTCACAATAACTTAACGTTTATTAGTGCGGACATCGGGCCGTAATCACCAATGTATTAAGAAACGCTACCTGGCACTTAAACGCTTCAAGAGAAGCGCAAACTTTCTTATTAGCGACACCAGCTGTAGAGAGATTATCGCGAACTTAATCGCTATCTCGAGGTAAAGTTATCGCATCGTTTATCTTCCGATTCTCCATTTTTCTCGAAGCTCGCTAAAGCAGATTTGGAAGAGATGTCTATTTCCAGCGACAAAAGCAAGGCGAAGAGAAAATGACGGCGAAAAAGATTAAAAATTAAAAGTTTCGATTTGTTCGCCCAACTCGACGCTAATCCTTTCTTCCAGTGATTCCAAAATACAATGGGAGGGATACGAGGGGGCGGGGGGAGGGGATGGGAGATAAGAGCGAAATAAATCAAGCTCCTCGTCTTGAAGATGTCCGCGGGACCCGGAGGAAGGATAACGAGGTGGAAGGATCGTTCTTCGAACAAGAACTTCGTCCCGTTCCCAACTCGTTATCCATCTCCACGCCGCACCATTTTAATTCTCACTTTTTCTCCGTCGAGACTTCGATTCCGCTTTTCTTTCGCTCTCGTTACTTTAATCCTACGCCGTATAGATAGGTCAGCCGGCCGAACCGGAGAATGAAGATTAGTCGTTACGGATCGCAAGGTGGACTAATTAATGAATGATAGGATCCCATCGACGGCTAATGCTATATCTCGCCGTTCCTGCTGGGCGAAACTCAATTTGCCAGGAAAAAAAAAAAAGAACAGATTCCCGTGCTTGAACTTTCGCGAACAACGGATTTCACGTAACGCCACGGTGAATTAGATTAATCGTGGCCGAATTCCCCATCTCTTCCGTGACTTGTTTTGGCCGCGAAAAAAATCGGAGAATGTGGAAAAAGCGGCGCTGAATTAAAAGCGGAAACGCGCGCGGCAACGTTTGATTGCGAACGTGACTATTTCCGTCGGGGCACGAGTGTTTACGCGAATGCGCCGACTTTTTATTTATTTACTGGTGAGTACGAAATAAAAATGTGTCGAGAATATAGGAATCCCATATTCGACTGACTATCGTAATTTTCACCATCGATACAAGTTTTATACGATTTGAAATCAATTAAAATAATGGTATCTCCAAAATTTCGCCTCGATCAATTCATTCGATCAATTAAAATGCAAACGCGATTTGTATCTGAAAGGCTACTCTATCAATTGTACGTACATTATCATTTCAATAATTTAATACCTGAAAGTGAATCGATAGATGCAGTGATGCATAAATTTGTAATATATAAAGCATCCTCATTATTTTGAATTATTCTGAACAGCTAAACTTAGCTCAGCGCACCACAAATTCAATTTGCAATTGGAATAATGATTGCGATATGGAATAATGATGATGAGAACTGTACATGCCGTGTAGCAACGTCGAACTGTTTTATATATATATATATATATATATATATAAAGAGGTACTAATTATATTAATATCAAACTAACTTCGATTCTTTCTCATTATGAATAATTATAATTTTTGCAACGACAATGCTTGTGTTTTATTCAACGAAGTTTACGTAACACGTACGTAACATCGTTGCGCTTACGTGACCGACAATGAGCTTAATAAAAAATGCGCAAGATGCATCGGACTTTGTAGATGTCCAATTATCCAGTCCTCTCTCGTTTCGGTCGCTGCGGATGAAGTCGTAATTGAGTCCGCGAATGCAAAATGAGCTAGCTCTCTCGCTTTTACCTCGCAACGAGGAAAGAAATTAAAGATTCGTCTTAATGATCATTATTAGAAAATATAATCGCAGACGGATTTTAATTGCCGATAGCAGGGCATACACGAAGTATAGCGACAAGAGTATTATTAACTAAAATCTGAATTTAAATGTTTTTTTTTTTTTATTACGTTATATTATCTTTCGCATTAGCGTAAGCGTTAATGTAATCATGGGAAAGTTTTCCCGGAGAACTAGAGAAACTGATAATTGCACAAAAACACGTACTGCGATACAACTACCGTTCTTGCTTTAAACGTGTCGAGGCTCTATCACTCCTTTACATAGAAACCGCTATTCTCTCTGTGTGTTGTAAGTGAATTAATTATCATAATCAAGAGCCACACAAGTTCGTAATCAACTTAGTTGTGTGCAGGAAATGAGTACCATGGTTAAACTATTAAAGCGTCGCGCGTTATATTACACCTCTCTTTACATCAAATATAATAATAATAATGATAGTTATGATCGATAATAATAATTAAGCCCGACGTATATAAATTGAATGCTTTCTCATACGAGCGTGAAAATGATGGATCTTTTAGGAAATGTACGGATCTTGTTTCTCCTATAATATGTGAAAGTTTGTTGTTTAAAAAGAATAATATTTTCCCGCACAAACAAGCTAAACAATCTCAAAGTATATAAAATGCAAAATTACTGTCATTAATATGGTACGCATTTTCTGACATCGCAAATTGATGTTTATACAAATTGCTAGTCTCTATATATTATACTGTCAAA
This sequence comes from Lasius platythorax, assembly GCA_963971435.1. Lineage (NCBI taxonomy): Eukaryota > Metazoa > Arthropoda > Insecta > Hymenoptera > Formicidae > Lasius > Lasius platythorax. The sequence goes on from OZ020535.1 coordinate 7,826,749, forward strand.
CACGCGCGTGTTTCAAAATCTAAACGAGCGCTGATTGCTAATTACGTTCGTTCTTGAGAGATATACCGTAATTTTAAACGAGGCGAAGGTTGACGCAGGAGGAAAGTACTCGTAATTGGACCCGTGAACGTGGAAAGAGCTTCATTTGCGTTTCGTTTTGCACATTAAAGCGCGGACGGGAGTGTAGAGAAACTTGTATCCGACGAATGGATTTAAGATAGAAATTAAGAAGATCCGCCAATCCCACTCTCTTTTCCCGACTACCCTACTACAGTGGTAATGCATAGACTGCGTCTGCTCGTTATTGCAACGATATATCACGTTCTCGTGAATGCGCTTTAGCATTATGCAAACATTGTGCATGCAATCAGTAGGTGCGTCTACTCATCGCAAATAGCGTCTAATCAGCTCTAGTCTCGCTAATGACGTAACACGCGAAGTCAACAAGTGCGTGTCCCCTAATAAATTCGGGGGTGAAGTCGCGCAGTATCGAGAGCGGGAGAAATGACAGGGAGATTTTTCCGCGTGAAAAAATATCTCGCTCGTCGCTTGTCGCCGATGCGATAAAATCAATTCGAATGAGCCCAATTTCCGGCGATATCGCAGGTATCGAGTATATTTTTCAAGCATTTCCGAGCCCGTGCTCGCGCGGCAGCCTCAGCGCTTTTCCGTTAACTTCATTGGGGAAGCCGAGGCCGCTGGGAACGATGCAGAGGGAACGCTATGCGCATTCCGGAGCGTTAGCTTTTACCTCTTGACGGATGGAACGTGGCTGGTTCGGCTCTTCCATGACTCTATTTTTCGCGATAAAGCCGTCGTCGTTAGCGGCCACTTCGGCCCCACGTCGAAAGATGCGAGGAGGAAATGAGGGAAGAAACGAGATGAAAGATGGCGGGAAACGGGAATGGAAGAAGGAAAGCATATCGTGCGCCTTATAAAAATGCAATATCTGCAGAAGGTACCCTGCGCGAATTACTCGCCTCCCCCTGCCTTTTTTTCCCCTTCGCCCCGACGCGTTCAATTCTTCGCCCGCGCCGTCGCGCCAACAGCTAATGGTGAAATTATGATCAAGCCAACTTCTTTTCAATGGAACGACGGTAATTACCGCGTCGGTTATTCCCGGATACCAGTGTTCCCTGCATTATTCAAGAGCCGCGTCTAAGTATCCCGCGTAGCGGTAGATGAAAAACCGAAGACTAAATCGCGCATATTCTCGTATTGTACGTAATTGTCTCTATTACCAATTTGCCTGGGTAAAGAGACAACGATATTAATATCGTGTATAATGATCGGGTTACATTTAATCGTGCCGTTTGATACATATTCTGCAATAGAGCGGCGATAGCGGAATAACACAGTAATGCAAAACAAAACATCAGGAGAATGATAATTGCGTATCTAATCGTTTCGATTAATATTGCATGTATGTATATATTAGAGAGTAAATTTTATATTATATTATAATATTGATGTCGACGACAGACAGCATTGTAATGGAAACTAAACGTTGAGAGTTAACAATATAATATAAGAACTTTAAAATATATAACATAAATGTATTATAAAATATATTACTTGATGCTTAAAAATATACAGTGTTAAAAATATGAATATTTTTTTGGAGAATTTCAATTGCAAAATATTTTTATAACATAATTATATAAATGTAAAAAGAAATGAAATATCGCGCAAAAATTTGATAACGATTTATCAGTTGATATTATAATTTTTTAAATTAGAAATCTTGTCTAAATGAGTATCTCTAAGTATTGCCTCCTTTCACTCGAGTTTCATTGATCTTCACGTGCCCAGAAAGTAACCCAAGATCGAAAGACACGCGTTTTTCATGCCTCGTTCAATCAGAAGCTTCGCTGACCGCACAGAAATTCGAGTTTTTTCTACCCTTTATGACACTCATAAACTCTCCGTTGACCGGGAGATCGAATGACTTGATGCAGCAGCTGGTAGGGCGGTGCCCTGTCATAGCATCGCTGTGCTGGATTTATATCTCAAAATTCGATAGACTTCGCAATATTTTCGAGCGCATGCGAAATTTGTTTCCGTAGAAAAAACAACAAAAAATAGAACAATGGATAATAAAATACGCTTGTATTGTTACTTTAAAACACTCACACAAGCAAGATAATTATAACATACTAACTGTATAATTGCATGAAAGGGAAAAATTTTTAATATTATAAAAAAACATATTTTTACGCGCACAAAGAATTGAAAAATGTAAAAATATCTTTGAAATAAAAATTTATCAAATTATATAAGTTTGTATTTGATATATATTTTTAAATATATTTATATATATATTTTTTTAAATATACTATATTTTTTCATATATTTGTGGAAGATGCTTATGTGTTGATATGAGGTAAAATAATGTCAACACTTGCAAATTTTTAAAAGTATATTCTTTCTCTAAGCTTAAGGCTGTTATTATGCATAGCCGCTCAAAAAGCCGCAGAATGCGACCTAATATTCTAAATTGCTTACATTTTATCATAAACATCCTTTGTTTTAATAAGATGCTTATTTCGGCTTAACATAACCTCATATAATTTTAAAAATGCTCTACATTTTATATATGTATATATATATACATATACATATATATATATGTGTATGTATATATATATATACACAAGAATCATTAATGTGTCCTTTATACTGTTAGTTATTATATCATGCGATCGTTTGAGAATTCAAGCTAATGATTTCTGTTACATAATGTGAACATAAAGCGCATCGCATTATGTGCACGTTGACTAACTCATTTGCGATTACGGGAAAGTTTACATTGCCGGTATGTTGCCGATTAGTACGCGGATCCTTTGAACCGTAAGTTCATTAACCTCGGTATCCAAAGTTCATTAACCCTCATAGCCATAAAATCAGGAAGTTCTCGCATTGCCTGTGAATATTTGCCATTATTATGTAGTGAAGCGTTATTTTGATAGGCATTTATTGGTTATTGTTACAAATAAAAATAATTTTTAAAATATTTTTATATACGCGATAAATATTATAACAACAACAGTTAATATAAAAATATCCGAAGAAAAGAGAAACATCCCGAAACTTTTATTATCTGTTTCATTTATCAATTTTCTATAAAAATAAATACAGCCACACACAATTAATAATTTGTATAAAAAATATATATATATAGTAATCATATATAGTAAATTATATATGATTAATAATTGAAGAATTTTATCAAATTAAATTGTAAAAGTGTAAGAGCAATAAAACATTTTAATACCTACATTTAAATAAAAATTTGAAATATTAAAAATACCTCTTCTTCATTTGTACCTCTTTTTTTTGAGTTTTTAAACAATGAGATTTACTGCTAATGCCGATCAAATTTAGATAAAATTATTGTCTTTTTAATTATGTGTAACGGAGCAACGACTTATATAATATTCTTATTGATTTAGCGAACATTATTATATCAGATGCGGATATTATTATTTTGTCATTTAGTAGGGTATAATTCTTAACGTAGTACGCGGAAACGGTTGCGGTATTACAAGTGTAATATTGCGATGCACACTGTCTAATTAGGCAATCAAGAGAATCGACGCGGCACGATCGAAATACGAAACCCACCACCCTGCGGCAACCACTATCCTATGGTCTACTACAATTTCCGCAGAACGGCGTAGGACAATCTTGAAACGAGAGCGCATCCTGACCTCCGGCAATTTATATCGCCCGAGCTTGTTATGCACTTATCGTGAAAGTGATTAGATGGCCAGACTGATGTCGTATCATAAACATTTTCCGTATATAACAGCTTACGTTCACGTTCCAAGATCTGTCATTGTTTAGCAGATACTCGGACTTATCAACAGCGATCTATATTTAAAGTCACACAGTAAGATCTCTTATATCTAATTTAAGATACTATTTGCGGATCAAAATGCACTTTATTCAATAGAAAAATATATCCTGCAGAAGATATGAAAATATTGTACAATATAATTGTACATTCTTCAACATAATGCAAGGAGAAATTGATTACGAATTTTTTCGAAATCTAATTTATATTTCATTTTCTTACATTCATTAATTTTCCAAGTGTCATTTTGTGTTACTCGCACGTGAGCCTTTCCAAGTGAGCTCTTGCGTCAGTTTACTTTCAAGTCGCGATAGAATACGATCGAGACGACACAGAGAGGCAAAATCCTTTTCGGGATTCGGCCGTTTAAACACGTGTCGCATTGAAAAGTAATGAGAAAAACATATTCCGTCTTAAATCCGCGGAGTAATGAAAACTTGATCTTCGAACGATTCTTCCCCCAGCGTGCCAAGTATCGGAGATTGCTTAAACCAAAAGTAATACGATTCCAGCTTCGACTTTTACGTCTCGATTTCCATAAAACGGCGCCACCGCGCCTCGCGTCGTCTCTCTACTGGTATTGACAATCATTGCTTCTGATAATAAAATAGCGCGCCCTTTTGCCCTCCCTTTATCCCTGTCTGTGCCGTCTGTTTCATAAGCGTACTCTGCGCTATCTCGACTCTCGCGTACATCTGGCTGTCGCATTGAAAACGTGGCTTTTCCCCTTTACGGTAATTATAACGTTCAACTGGCGTAACAGTGGAGTACGTCACTGACAGGCCAGACGACGCGGTGATTATCCCGCCGTTTATTCGGCCGGAAGCGCTCCTACGGCTTAATTCGAGCTGCTTTGTCGCTGACATTGCTATTATACGCTTGTTCAGCGACTGCTCAGACTTACATGCGATGACATTGTACATTGAAATATCATCAATGATATCAAAAATTGCGACCGATGTGCATTCTTGATTAAAAGTTTATAGATGCTAATATATGCATATGCACACTTTTCGCACGACATAAGTAGGACACCGGAGAATAAGAGATGCAAATCAAGGATTAATATTTATTACATGTTTTCTGAATTAATGCTAATATCTTTAAAACAATGCTAAGATCCGAATTATTTTACCTTTATTTGCAACCAAGATGCAAAAAAGGTTTCTCGATTATGTGCTGAAATTTTTGTTAATATTGCGGTCTGTTAAATATCGAAAGCGTATGAAACGTCGCAGGCGATGTGTTTTACGCAATCATCGGATATGTCACAAGCAGAAGACATGACGCAATCATAATTTCATCAGAGACGAAAACGATATTCGGTGCAAATTGACGTTTCTATTGACAGAGAGTGGATAATTATTCGATTATATAATTAAGAAATATTGTCAAAAGTTAAAGAAAACATTGTCAATTGTATTAAATTTTTTTCTTAAGTAAAAAGTATTTTTTTATATATATATATTTCTTTACGTATCATGTGTATCACGCTACTTCTATGGAATAAGTAACGTTCCAGCAACATTCCACGGATGAATTTAATTTTTGGGAAAGTGCTCGCTCCCACGATATATCCGGTCGTAAATGCATTCCGGAGAAACTCCGTGGGATTCGAGGAAACTTGAAATAAACGCGGGACATTGCGCAGTATCGGGCGGAAGATAACAATCCGCGGCGCGCACGATACGTACCATATTTAAAATCAATATTTCATCGACTGCGGAAGCAATCCTGCGTCGCAAGGATATATACGAGGGAAAGAGAGAGAGGGAGTGCAAATAAAGTATTATAGCGAGCTCCGTCGCCTCGAGTCAATCGATCCACCATTTCTGCAAGGTAAATTTCTATCGCGAGGGAAACGATGCTGCAATGTTTAAATCCTCTTGCGCGAACGTGCACGACGAATTTGCAGCCGCAGGAGGGGGTGAGGGGGGGAAGGGGGGAAAGAAAGAAAAAAAGAAAAGTAAAGGGGAAGAAATATTCTTGCAAGGTAAGAGATTTCAGGGGATAAAGGTACAGAGGCTGCGGAGACGTTCGTTCATGTAGCGAGCGATACGTCGATGCGCTCTCGCGCGGAAACGGTTTTCCTCCTTTCACCGGGGAAAATCAGTTAGGCACCCCGGCACGTATATCGCAGGCATGTAATATATTCGCCAGTAATACATCACGTTAGCTCGATACGCCGTTACATTTTTTTTTTTTTCTTTTTTGGCTTCCGACCAAAGGAATTGACATATCGTCCGTGCAACGCTAATATCTTGCAACCTCGAAAAGCAAATTTCACGATAAACGAGAAAGGGAGACTTCCCCTTTTATTCCACTGATTAAATTCTTTTCGTACCTCTAATGCTTTAATATATTATTCGTGAAAAAGCTTTTATGAAACGCAATAGAGACGTACGATATTTTTAAAACGTAAGTAGAGGGGTATAAATACGTTGCGGACCGAGTTTTAAAGTTTTGCGGGTTTCACAAAATAGTAGCATGTTACGTGTGCACATGGTTTTGCGAAATATGTAACAAGCAAATATCTTTGAAGCTGTTGCGGATATCGAAAAATTCTTTGAATTTTCACATTTCATGCAAAAATGTACAAGATTGTGAGCCAGAGCGGTACGTGCGCGTTTTCTGTAACGACCAATTGTTAAGCCGATTAAAACAATCTATACGCGAAAAAAATTGGATATCCGGTCCAGGCTGCGAACAATTGGAGAACATTTTTGTTACAAAAAGCAGCAGTTACCTTAAATCTTTTAAAAACTCGAGATTTAAAGTGATAACACGTATTTATATATATATATATATAGTGATATAAGAAAGACTTTTATAATTTTCTCTGAATTTTTTTTTGTATCTATGAATTATATTAAAATTAATGTGCAACAATTATTTAAAAATTTTTCGTATATTTTTCTAAAGTTTTAAAATTTTGTTACATAGTAAGTTTTACGCGCTTATTGTAAAAATTGCAGCTTCTTCTATAAAAAATTTTTTACACGCTATGACTATTTTAAACTTATTTTTAACATAATGAGTAGTATATAATATGGCTACCAATAAACGTGGTTTCCTTGTAATATTTTTGTAATATTGATTTATAAATTGTACTATGCCTTTTCTTGTAATAATTGCAATTTTATTGAATTTCTTTTTTAATTCAGAGCTAATACGTATTCTTTGCGATTCAAAAGGTTAATATCAAACTCAGGTACTTTACCCTATGTACTTTCCAAAGCCGCGCCTTGTCGAATTCCATTTCCTCTACTTTCGTATTCACTCTTCAGACTTCCCTCCCGTTTGCCGAGTGGCGGCTTTAATGAACAATTTATAGTTCAACTTGCACCGCTTCCTCACTTTTTCCACGAGACTCTTTCCAGTCTCTTTCTTTCTTTCTCTCTCTCTCTCTCTCTCTCTCTCTCTCCCTCTCTCTTTCCCTTTCTTTCTATCTCTTATGATTATTCTACTTTCAAAAACCGCAAGCTATATTTTATTATACGTATATCCTCCCGCTACGAAGCCATTCGAGATATGATATCGTATGTAATTCTTTCGCTTTCATCGTACACCTTTCTCCCGAATTATCACGACAGTAGTATAATTGTCATTAATACAGGCAATATTTAATTCTTTCATTGCATATAAAATTTAGATAATAATTATGTAATACATAAAATTCCCCCTATTAATTCTTGCACATTTCGTGTCTCGAAATCACGTACAGATTAATTTTCTCTAATTTTATGAATAGCATGCTATAAATCTTAAAATATTGCTTTATACTCATATCACTCTGTTATATAATGTTATCTCTTATTTTAATAATAATTATATAGTATATATCGATCTCAATGATAATCTTTTATTAACAATTATTAACAATTTAATAACTCTGTAACGCAGTTGAATTCTCAGTCGTGTCCTAGCAAAGTAAACTGGTTTATTTAATCAATGTATCACCGTGTACACCTCTCTATTTCGATAGATATGTTTGACACGGTTATATTTACTTAGGCTTGATGATGTTCTGCTTTGAGGATTAAGATCTGAACTGTATCTAGCACGGATGCTAATTTCATCATGACCGTCACAGAAACATGGGATGTTGCAACTAAATTTGCGACCAAATTGTATTCGGAACTAGAACTGATACCGATGAAAAAGTTTACTTTGACATTTGTCGACGCAGCAGAAAATCGACGTGACCTCTTCTGTCTATCTTTGCTACGTGATTTCGTCACGGGTCAATCTCGTTTAGAAAAATTTCTCTAGAGGGTACTCTGCTACCGAACATTTTTCAACAAAGATTGCTCGGTTTACTTATAGACTTCTGGTAATTATATAATGTACCAAAATATTTTTTAATGGAAATAAAACATGGCGCGAATGCGTTTTAAGTGCTAATTTCTCGGAAAGTTGTTTAATGTTATTTAAACGCCCAAAAATTTGCTAAATTATATTTGTACATCCTAAGTTATATAGCAGTCAATACGCGTAATGGCATGTTTCTTTTTATCAGTAGGTATATTTTACATATAAATAATTAAAACAATATATTTTATTAGAAAGAAAAAGTATAACTTATTTATTTTGTATAGGATTTTTTGCAAACCACCTTTATAAAGTTAAACATGATTATGAAGCACAATTATATTCTTCTAATTAATTTTAGAATTTACTTTGATAGAATTTTAATTTGAAGCTTAATTATAAAAATATATGATAGAAAAAATTAGAAGCTTGCAAAAAATGACTTCTCTCGACATTTTTGCTGAAAAAATCGCCTTTAAATTGGTCAGAATATATTTAGGCTGAAATCTATACATATTAAATTTAAACGTTACATCGGCAATGTTAAATCCATCGACATTCAGTTGCTGAAATTTCTATTAATACAACGAACATCCAATCCGAAGATGCAAACGCCAATCCTGCACGAGTGACTGCCGATGCATTTGCAGAGAGAGGATGCTATACATATAGCGCACAGTCTGATGTCGAGAACCAACTGCCAATACCAAGTACGCCGGGCGTTACATCTTCGCTGCTCGATTGCAGACGCGTGAGGATTGCGAAGAACGATGGGATAGGATAGCATAGGCTGCAACATCCACGAGCACTCCATGTCCTTTCACGCACCCTCCCTTTCCTGTCTGAGCGTCCACAGCGGGATATTTATTTCGCGAGAATTGTTTGCCAAGCTCCGTATATGTATACAAGATGTCGCGAAAATCTCAAAGCTCGTTTCTAGCAAACACAAGTTTGATAAAATACCGTCGTTCATTATAATACAATACTTTAATGCTCGATATTAAATATATTCGTAAATTATAATTCGGGCTTAAATGTAATCCCTGTGTAAAATTACGCGATAAATCAGATTTCATTATATCATTACATTACTTAATTTATCAAGACGCTTTAAGTTTCGACGATAATCATGTTTACTGACGTTTCGGTATTAAACAATCTTTCTTACTTTAAACCTCCTTTCTCTCCGAAGAGACGCTCGATGTATACTCTTTTAGAGATTTTACGATTTTCCCCACGACGGATATATATACCGCTGGCGAGACTCTGGCGAGTTTCCTCTTAACCTGATTAAATGACGTTTACTTCTGCTAAGAACGAATGATATCGCGAAAAGAGCAAGAAAAGGAGGAAGAACGCGATGGACACGGGCGTCTGCTACCGAAACAAAACGAAGCAAAGCGAGGCTTTCGAGCTTGGTGGCATTAGGCGAGCGGATGGAAAATGCTCGATAACCACGATGAAATTTCTCAGGAGGAACCGAGGAGGAGACACTCAGACAGTACTTGGCACGAACGGGCAAGTTTTCTCAGAGATCCCGAGATTCTCTCCCGAGATGGAGACTGTCAGCAAAATAGTTTTGTTGATTTTGCGGGATGACGTTACTGCGTGCCGCCGAGAACATCGTTAATCTTATTTCGTTAGAGAGACCGTCCGATGAAATTGTCGGCCCACTTTGATTTATTGAATGAACGCCCGTGCTGCCGAATTGACGTTGGTGGGATGAAGGGGGTGAGGGAAAGCCGAAGGGGGCGAATTTATCGGATACACATCCCGACGCGCGGCGTGGTGTAGCAATCTTTCTCGGTTGTTCCTATACGGCGACCCGGGAAAATCGGATATTTATGCTAACGCGAACACGTCCGTGGGATTCGCCTAAGTTCGTACGCGTCGCAGTCGGATATCTATGGACTGCTGTTAATAAAGCTCCGTGGTACGGGCGGGCTACGGGTGTGCGCGGCGCGAAACTTCGGGGAGATAAATAAATGTATAGCTAGTGTGCGCTAAGCTGAAGCCAACCCCCGTGCCGCTTGCCGAGTATATCTCGGCATTAAATCCTCAAGTGCTTTTAAATTCAGTGCCGATCGTTGAAAGTCAAGCAATGATTGGCCGTATTTTTAGATCCCGTAGCAAATTGCTTCTCAAATAATAACGCGTTTAGAATTGTTTTGTTTGAAATAAAAAAATATAAATATAAATACGTTCTAAGAATTCAACGCAGATAGAGAGAAGAAAATTGTCACAAATTGTAGGAGCATCTCATGCGCCTCAAAGATCGAATCTGTACTGTTCCAATAACATATTAGTGTTTAAATCAGGGAAGTGTAAAACACATTTTCTATGATATATCGAATCAGCACATAAATCAAATTGTACTTCCGCAAAGATATATCGTAAGATTGAAAAGATGGTACTACTGAGAAAAATAATGCCGCGTTGTCAATCTATTTTATATCGATTCGGGAAGTGTACGCCGCTAGATATAAAGTTCAAGATAGATACGTTGCGCGGTGACTTCGTTCCGCTTCTATTCTTACTTTGTGGAATAGCTTCTGCATTACAATAGGGCAAGCCACATAAAATCCTGCAACGCGACTGATTTTGAAAAATGTACGTCACAGCAACAGAAAGAAACTGGAAGAGATTGTATTTCCGTTTTATCATATAAGAGAAAACGGACAATTGAATTTTTCATTTGTCCACACAGGTGGCGAATGTGGCTCCCTTTTTGGAAAGAAATTCCGCCAGTCTTCGGGTGACTCTTCCATCTTTTATTACTTATCCACTTTAAATACCTTTTATCGAGATTGAAAGCATCGAGGGAATAAAACAAGCTACTATCTTAGAAATTTGCCCGGAATATTCATGGTGTTACAAAAACGAATAAATCATACATTTATTGATAATTTTAAAAAATATCTGTGTGTGTTTGTCATATATATATATATATATGATAGAATAATTAAGTATTTTATTAAAAGATAATATGCATATAATCATAATCTTTTCTTATATGTTTTATGTCAATCAAGATAAAATTAATATTTATTTAATTAAATCGTTGAAATTCGACTTTTTATTAATATATGGTAACAAATATTACGTAGCAAACTCTGAATATTAAGATAATGTTATATATACAAAATTATTACAAAACTGCTTTACGAAATTCTTGCACAAGGATTACGTTTAAAATGGTCTACGAAGGGAGAAAAAAAAGCAAAACGAGAAGGTGGAGACCGGTAAGTGATCGCTCTTGCTAGTGGTATATTTAATGCCGCAGCCGGTGTAAACGCACATTTGCCTTGGACAGAAATCTTTTTGAACACAACCATTGCACTTGCTGCACCAACGGACTGGCATTTTAAGCCACGTCGCGAAGAATAATAGCATCGTTAGAAACTCACGGAAGAAAGTGGAAAAAGAGATGCATTTTCGTAGAAAAATCGCGAGAGAGATAATTATTTCTGTCCCATAAAAAGCACAACGATAGTCAAAATAACACCAAAACACATATAGTCAAAAATCGAGCCAGGGAAATTTAGATATGATACTCGACATATCTTCGTTAAATATTGCGTGTGCGTTTATTAAAATAGGAAACTCATATGTTTCGATAATACTACAGATCTGTATTTAATTCATTCTTTTCTTTTTTAGCACATTCGGCTAAATATAACTATCTAATCACTGAATATTTTAAATACTTTCAAAACGCGATTAATAAACGAGTTATCATAGAATAAATATTCTGCATTCAGAATATAAATAAATATTACAGAATAAAGTATGAAAATTTATATCACACAGAACTGCATTAACATAAAAAGATTCCTTATGATGCGGTGGGAAATGACAAGCTTATCGACATCTATTGCAATGAGAAAAGCCTGCCTGAAAATAGTCTGCGACAGACCGCGAACTTTATTGGAAGAATGTTATTTTCATGAGCCCGAAACTTTTCCGCATTCGACTCGGTGGAAGTAGAATTTTAAATCATACCATTCTGGTGATAATTTGCGAGAGCTTCTTATTAAAGTATGCATCAAGAATTTAAGAAATTCGATCAGTATAAGAATCGGATGAATTTTACATGAGTCTTTCGGCAGCGGTAACTTGCATGAAAGGCAGTTTGTGCGAAAGTGTGCAGTGCCTTACACAGCGGGACTGGTCCCGCCGTGTAAGTGTTTAATAGAAGCGTTTAATTAATTTCCTAGCATCTTACGATGTCAAGGCGAAGAAACTTTCTCGCGACAAAGATAAAGGATACTTTCGAGTGATTTTTCGATAAGAAATTGATTTTTATTCGCAGATCACAGCACATCGCGCAGTAAACATAATGACGCTAATGACAGAGACGAATAAGCAATGTAGCATTCAAATATTCTAACCGCAAGAATATACGATAAAGAGAAGCGTTTCACAGAAATATAATATACAACATGAAAAACTTTTTTCACAACACTCACGGTGATCAAACGGCGTTTCAAAGCATATAAAAAAGTAGGTTATTGGAAGCAATATCTCTCCGTGTGGAAAATACATATTGTATACACAAAGAGCAGTAAAGATAACACCTGTTTTACTATATCGCAGAGACAAGAGCACAATGCTGAATAAAGTAGGATCGCTTTTGTTTTATGCAGTTAAATTTTTTTTTCAATTTTGCTCAATAATTAGTCTTGATAAGCTTTCTCTATGCACGATACTGCTATAACATGGAGATATGAAAATGACATTATTTTGAAGTTAACGTAGACAAAACATAAAATACTCCGATTTTTTAATAAAGAAATAAATATTTTTTCATTCTTAGAATTTTCAGTTCTATATATGTGTACACATTTCTCAGAGTTTTAAGAAAATCTCATTCTCGAAGAAGTCTATTAAAAAAAAGTGCAATTAAAATTATTTTCATAATTATTAAAGTGAAATTTTACTTTATCTTCTTCTGTTTAATAATACTTCTTTACATTACGAAATATTGTTTTATATAAAAATAATAGAGAAACGTAAAATTATTCGAAAGATATTCATGTATTAAAATAAAATTGTACTTTAAATTTCTCGTATGCTAACGTTTATTGAGCTCACGGCAAACTTGCTTGAGATCAACACAATAGTCCCCACATGTCGTAGGACAAAACGTTAAAACGGAACGGCTCTCACGCAGTAATCCCCGCGCATCTGCGATAGTCCGTGCTAAATTCCACCCTCTAGGTTTAAGGCTTACCCCGTACTACAAATTTCCGCGCGAGCGCCGATTGGAAGGACCCTTAAGGCGCACTACAGGCGATACTACCGACTCCACGATCGTTTTCGATCCAGCCCGTGATTACACCATGCTACTTTATAGCGTCTGCGCTCTCGGTCCGGCTGAACGAAATTGCAACTGCGAAAACAACCGGTTGTGTTACCGGTGTGCTACGGTTAAATATGTACTGTCGATATGTCGCAAAGCGCGATATATAATTTACATGACCCTGTTAGGGTCACCTCTTGCTACCGCTGCAGAGTTACCGGCTTGTTTGAACAAAATGAAATACATTCCTTCCGCTGTACATTAAATAAGCACGTGTGCAACTTTAGCACCGGAATGAATAAAAAGTGCCTGAATGAAAATACTCCTCGTTTAAATTAAATATATATGTTTAAATTAGAAACAACTACTAAAATATATATTGGGACGTGTAATTTATACTTAAAACTTTGACTAGTTTAGATACTAGAATTTTATCTATCTATTAAAACGAAAATTGACAAAATTGATTAATATAATATTCTTCTATTAATATAAAAATCTATTTTTAATTATTCTAAAATGATAATGTAATAATATTGATTTAATGAATATTTAATAATGTAATGAATATTCATTTGAATGTAATATCTAAATTTATTTTAATCTGAATTCACTGGCATTAAAAATTAATGTGAGTTAATGATATTAAATTATCTCTCTTTCTCTCTCTCTCTCTCTCTTTACCAATATATGAATTATACATAAATTAAAATATAATCCTAATTTGTGAAATTATATACATATTTTGTAAATAGATTTGAATATTAAAGTCTATTAAAATCAATAATATATATATTTATACATATATACTTTTAAAATCAAGATATACATATATATACGCAATAAAAAATGCTTCTTATCAATGAGTAATTCACGTAATCCAGTGTTCATGACTGAAAAGAGTAGTTTTATGCCATTAACAGTTCTGCGGTATATCAACGTAAAATATGGTTCCCAAATTTCCCATGCGACACGCGAGTTTCTCATTACCAATAACGAAATTCGTGTGCCCGGTTCCGCTGGTAATCTGTCGGTGCTTACATATTAATGACATTTTCCCGAATTGAAACGAGAGAGCTGGCGTGGTATTCCTATGCTCATTCTCGCATCTCTAAATTCCGCGTAACGCGCTCCCGCTGCGCACGAATTTGTTTGGTGAAAATGATAATGGAAGCCGCACGCGAACGTAGCTTTTCGTGCGCGACAACCATTTCACAGGCTTCAATGGCAACGTAAAAATATTTATTCCCTGTGAAAACATTGTTGACAATCCGACGAGAATTGGAATATGTGTATTCGAAACCTTATATGAATAGTGTAACAAGCAGGAATGCAAGGAAAAATCTTTTAACGCGTTTTTTTGTCGATGTTTTTTTGAACATATCATGTTTATCCGGTACAATATTTTTATAACGAAATTTTAAAAAATATAATTGCTATGCGCAAAATCAATGATACTAGATTCAAAATTGACACGTAATAATCCATGCGTATTTTTTATATTGTTAATTGACTGACAAACACACTCATATCGTGTCACGAAATTACATGGCTTCAATCGTTGCGAAATCAATAACGAGCCACTTATCATTTATCTATATTTATTATTAACTCATATCGTCACTACCTACCAATCAACCACGATAATTATCCGCGTAATTAGGGCGCGCGATACTTAAACGTTACCATAGATTGCGCGATACATTCGTGATGCATTAATAAGTAGATTTTGTTTATTATGGACGTAGTTTGAAATTTCGACAGAGCATTCTGTAAAAGCCCATAAATCTCTAGGATAAACCGTGGATGTATTTCATAATGAAATAACATTTTCTAACCGTAAAATACAGCTGCATTATTGTTACTATAACTGTGTTATTTCAATCGATGATACGGAAACACTTTTCTAATGCCGTATAAGAGTATATGAAGCAGATCGATGTCCTCTCTACATTTCTTTCCTATCCTTCGCCGTTGTTGTGTTACATTTCCCGAAGACCTATCTTCGTGCGGAAACTCGAAATAAAAGCGGCAGATAAAAAAGCAACATACTTGACAGCAAAGTCATCCCTTTTATCGATCCCGTATATCATGTCCGTTTGTGGAAAAATGATGAATGCTCCTCGCAACGCGAGATCGCGCGCGCGCGCACACATATATTCAATGCACATACATTCAAATTGCTTTTTTCATAAACCCGTATAAAAAATACTCGTCCCACCATTTCATTGAACCGCGCCGATACAAATTCACTCGTCCACATTTGTTCCGATATCTATTTACCGAAGCCCGAATCGTTCAGCCGTATATAACATTGGCTATTACAGTCGACACTGAGCTTAAATGAATGTGGAGCCTGTCACTAAACACGGTATAACACCTCGCGCAAAATTGCTTACGTTGCATTCTTGCCATAAATAAAAAAAAAAAGTTAACATATTGCGTGAAATACCTAGCGTCACGTTCGACGCGTTAATTGCGACAGTGATGTCTCGCCAAATAATTTTAATCTCGATACACAACTTTACAACTGACTCATATTGCTCTCGCCGCGAAACGAGAACTCTGGTATTACATGTATATATGTATAAGTGTATGTGTGTGTACGCTCGCGTGCGTGCGTGCGTGTGTGTGTGTGTATGTGTACACGCGTGTATATAGGGTGTCTCCAAACCACCAGGTGTCCTTTTGATAACAGTTTCTCTGGACAATTTGAAGACATTTTTTCTCAGCGAAAATGTCATATCAATAATTTCCGAGTTATAAGCGAATTAAAAAGGACTTTTTGCAAACTAAACTTTGTGAAGTCAAAAGATTAACACAACTACATTCTTCAGTTAATTTTAGGTAGAATTTACTTTAATAAAATTTTAATTTAAGGCTTAGTTACAAAGATATATGATAGCAAAAATTGGAAGCTTGTAAAAATGATTTCCCTCGACATTTTTGCTGAGGAAAACTCGTCTCCAAATTGGCCAGAGAATCTGTTATTAAAAAGACATTCGATGGTTATGGAACATTCTGTGTATGTATTTGTATATATATATACATATATATATATTTGTTATATATGTAATATTAACATGTATATATATATAATATGTATATATGTATATATATAAATATATTTATATGTATAATTGTTTGACAATATTAAATTCAGTAATATATTAAATTGTTCGGTAAAGTTGTGCCTAACGATCTGAGCCGTGGCTCAGCAAAAACGGCTGATTGAAGCTTTGTTCGCGTTAACGATGCATTATTGCGCTCCGGGAACATAATATATGTATGAAAATAAATCGCGCGTGTGTGAAGAATCTCGCGACGCTTTATAAAACGGACTGTCGCGTATAAATGTACATGCACGCGTGATCGATAAGGGTGAACAAAATCCTGGTTACCGCGTCACGAACGAACGTCGATCGATCCACTCTCTCGTTGCCCGGATATTTTACCATCGATTCCCTACGCGAACATTCCGGCATGCGCAACATCCCGTAGCTTGTTTATGTGTAATGTTATATCGGCAATCGCGGCTGTTCGCGCGCGGGTTTCATTTGTATTTTATGTTCGGGTTGCATTCTGCGCCCCTCGCGCGCTTGCAACGCGGAGGCGCGAAAGCTCTTACCCACAATCGCAATAATAGCCAATAAAGCCCGTTATTTTGCAATCAACACGGACACCGGGAGAAAAATGCTTGTTTTCTTCTATGCCGGCTTCGTTAGGTGAAACGAGCGCGGATTTTGCAAGGTTTATTGGGAATATAGTAATTAAGCCGAGACTATCGCGTTCCGATAGTAGCGCGGGCTATCGTAAGCAGTGCCATAGATCGTAATATGCGAATAATATAAACACGGATTTTTGCTCATAAATGCGGTTATTCGCACAAGTGCTTAAGCGTAGTAGCTTTACTATAATAAATTGGATTATACCTTTTATCAGATTTTGTTAGCCATTTAATTATTTCATGCCATCTCATGCCCTATCTTTTGTTCTTTCAGCCGCTCAGAATACAAATTTAATTCGACGATTATAATGATTGATAAATTATTGCATTTATTCAAATTTTTATTAATAGATAAATAATAAAATGTACTTGTTTATGTTTGTTGAGAATTGCATTAATTATTTATACGTTGAATCAAATTTGAATTTTGTACGTGCATTATGCAACGGTGTTAATCGATTTTATGGAAACGCGGAACGATTCTGCATTTGATATCTTTTGCAATTGTGATTTATTCATATTTGACTCGTATTGCTAAAACAAAAAAAGCTCAATAAAGGTAACTTTCAACGATTACATTTAACATGTATTATAAAATAATAATTCAGATGTATAAAAGAAATGGTAAGAGATATTGTTGAAAGATATTGTGACACGTCAATTAGTATCTATTCTTTATCAATATTTTGTAAAATGAGTATCTATTATTTCAGAAGAAAATAACACATTGATACTTACTATAGACAAAAAGTATGTGTGTGTGTGTTTAATAATGCTCAAATACATTTAAACAATTAAATACAATTTGTAATGCAAAATAAATATTATTAAATAAGATTAAAAAGAAAAGGTAAAAGAGATGTCATAAAAAAATGCATCAGTAAGCTTTATGCATCTTGATTCATCATAATCATTTATACATATGACAAAAAGGTCATTGAAAAGATGAATTTCACAATTGCAAAAGAAATGATAGTTTTTTTCGGTATTAAGTAAAACGGAAATTTTTTGAAGAATCGCTAGTTAAAAGCTACAAAGAGAGAAGAAGGAGAGAGGAAGCTTTATTTTTACGTGAAATAACGATCTATATAAATCAATCTATTTATCTTGCTGCATTTAGGCGTGACATCTCTTCTACCTGTATTTATACGCGCGCGTCTTTACGGACAATAAATTACTACAGTATCGAGAGCATTCTGCGTAACGAGATGTGCAACATTTACATGTTATCTACCGCTCTTTTGCGAAATTACAGTCCCGTTGCGCTCTCAAAAAGCGCAAGATCGAGCTCACAATGGCATTATCTGCGCGCAGCTTACGCCAGATGTGGCCGTGTGTGCCTCGGAATTATTTATCGTGCTTAATCACCGATCTTTCTCCGCGACCCTTGGATAGCAGTTAACCCACCCATTCCCCGGCTTAATGGCGAAAACAAACAGCACTCGACCCGCCGAATATCTTCTCGAGCGAACTAAATGTCTCACGGGCATCGTGCGCCATACGCGAAATGTCTAATCGTGACGTTCCGCTGTTTGCACGTTATGCCCGGCTATTTCGCGAAGATGCATTTCCATTTACTCTGCTCTGTAATTCCGCATGGGAGTAAAATCGCCGGGTCAGTTGCTTCCCAGCGACTATTCGACGTTATGCGAAACAAGACCAAGATAATAATTAAACGTGACCGATAAGAGAGAAATTTCGAAAATGTATGTATACAACAAAATTGAAATATTCTATAATTCAATCAAGCGAAATATGCGATAATGCATCTCTATGTAGTTTGATCGCAATGCTGACGGTCGTCTGCTAGCAACATTATAAATCCATTTAAGTTTGTAGAGGAAAACATTATGTTTCTTCGCGTCTCGAGAAAGCGCGTTCTATGCAGCACATGTTTCATGCATTTTTATCCCATTTCACGGAGTGGTACGTTACGTGCGCGATGCATCTACATTATGTAAACGTTGTTCCCACGCTAGATTATTTATTATACTAATTACGGAATTGCGGCCCTCTACTTTCAGAGCTAGCTCGACGGCGCGAATAGTTTATCTCGAAATAAGTTGTACCGTAAACGGGCAGCCTTTAGCCGCGAGATACTTAATGAAGTTTATCGGAAGCATTTATAGCCCAACGCACACATATGTATGTTGAATTAATTTAACTCGCGCGGGATAGTGCACTTTCTTCTTTACGGTTTCTCTACTTTTCGGTTTCTCGGGTAGAAGACAAAGAGAAAAGTGCGCAGAAAAGTCGTGTCTCTTTCTCCTCTCTCTCTCTCTCTCTCTCTCTCTCTCTCTCTCTCTCTCTCTCTCTCTCTCTCTCTCTCTCTCTCTCTCTCTTGCATAAAAATAGGGACTGGCTTTTCCCTTTGATCGCTCTCCTGAAATAGAATTCAAAGCGTCTCGAAATCGACGGAAAGACAACAATGAGATTTATACCGATGACCGCAAGCTTTTCGAGTGGAAATTACTACTGGAAGACAAGCATATCGCGTCTCTCGTATTTCGACGCCGGCGAGATTTGGAAATACTGTGTGACAGCTCTAAGCGTGAATAAAGCGTTTTCCGATCGCGACGAACATTTATGAACTTGTCCCGCTATTTCATGTAAACGAACGGGCAAGAAATATGAATGTTAAAAATCAACTCGCACCGCAATCGTAACTCTAGCGTTTTCTACCATTGCTTTTATTGTCCGCTCCGACCTCCGACGTATAATCCTTGTCAGCATTTATTGTCCCAGAGTGCATAATTATCGCGAGATAACACGACGAACACGAAGATAATGTGTATTGTTTGACTTTCATCTATTACCAATGTTAATACAATCAAACTAATAAAGTTTATATTGAAAATACCGTGCATTATATGCTGCAGCGTTGTTTTCGATTAAACGCTTTATAATATAAATGCTGACGGAGATATAATCAATTATGCTAATTGAGATAATAATTATGTACAATGATGGATTTGCCATTTTGCATAAGGAGATAGTTGCATCAATGTTAATGAAATTTTCAGTTAATTTATATGAAATCTAACAATTAATATTTGTATATATATTGCTTGTCATTATTAATTATACAGATAATGGTCTCGTTTTTTTCAAAGTCTATAACGCAGATAATAACAAAACCGCTTTTTTTAAGAATTGTTTGATTATTCTCTCGATAGATGCAACTCGCAATTGTCGATGCTCAGTTAACTTATTTTTCGTGAATCGATGACGCTATAGCTTGAAAACTGTTACTTCTGAACAGAAACGTGCTTAAAAAGCAAAATATCTTCCCTCGAGAGATTGAAACGAATGGAGATATACTACTTGTATAGGCTTAATCTTGGGAGAAAATCTGTCTCCAAGAAAATATATCTCGTTCTTATTCGATATCTTATTGAATGATCAACAAAACGGAGATATCCTTTAGCTCAGCAACAATAAATAGTTTTTGAAGAATTATTATTACATTGTTCATCAAATGTATGTTTTTGCTCTCATGCATCTAAATATATAATTTTAAGAAATATGGTTAATAATATAAAATTATTACTATATTATTAATAATAAATTATTAATAAGATTGCGATAATCTTTTTCCATAATTATTAGTTAACTTTCGTAATTATAATAGAATAAAAAAATATATAAATTTTATATACACAAATAATGTGTGTATGCCAACCGATTGTATGAAAAATAAATTTTCTAGATTAAAGTTTCGAAAAGTAACAGCTGTATATAAATCTAATTTTAATTACTATTCAGATTACGTATTTTTTTGAAATATGTCGAAAGATGAATGAATGCCTCAAACTTTCAACTTCCCATCACTTATGAAAAGCCGATCAATTGCAAAACAAGTTTGCACAATCAGTGATCGATAAAGCATTAAATCACGTCGCAAAGTTTTAATTCGCAGATTGAAAAATTTACCTAAATTATTTATGGCCGTCCCACTTTCCGACCGGTGCGGTGCTTAATCCATCGAATCACATCACATTCAAAGATATCGTGCACCAATGCAATGCATTGCGACTATTGATAATATATAAAGTTTTATGAGAATAACACACGAGCGAACTATCCTGTCTGCATTTTTCTCGCAAATTAATCACGATTGTCGTATATTATAAATCATGTTAATAAATATTTTTCACACTCAAAAACGCATTATGTATATACGTATGTATACATATAGAAGCTACGTTCGATCAAACATCCCTCATAACAATATATTTTTTTTTTTATTGTTTGCAGGTGCAACAGGTTTGAAAAATCTGACGATAAGCGTGCCGGCCATGGTGAGATCAGGTGATACCGTAACGCTGTCATGTCATTACGACTTGGAGGGCTCATCTTTGTACACTATACAATGGTTCTTCAATACTGTTGAATTTTATAGCTACATACCCGAGCGCAATCCGCCGCTTAAAACTTTCGACGTCGGTATACAAGTCAACGTGAGTAATTCATCTCAATAGCTAGAAGTTAAAATATTTTTTGAAAAATTAAGAAATTTATTAATTTCATAATATATAAAGGCTCTTACGTACGTTTACATACATGTTTATATTTATATCTATCTGTAATATAAAATGCTTACAAAATGATCTTTATATATTTATTACGTAGTATTATATTACGTATATATTATTTAAACTTTAGGAAAAATTGGTATACAATCAAATTAAGAAGAAATGATTCTAAACTTAAATAATAAGTAATCAATATAATAAAACTGTGATAATTTTATCTTGCATATACTAGTACTTATTTAAGATAATAACGGAGAGTCACCGCGAATGCGTTTACCTTGATTACATATGACTTTTTAATTAATGCTTGTAAAAATCTTATCTCTTTAATAACACTTTCATAAAGATCTATTACTAGCCTTGATGATTATAATGTTTGGTGTTCACCTGTCTAAATTATGAAAAAATTTCTGATAACATATCATTCTATAATAAATAAGATTAAAGTTTCAATTATATTGTAACCATTTTTGCAAATTTCCATCAAACTTTTTCACGTTTAAACTTTGTTATTGGTATTCGAATTTCAGTAAAACAATCTACACAATTTGGATAACATAAAGAAACTTTAAATTTGATTGGATTTGAATGTTTTAAAGTTGTGTTTTAAATCACACCATTGTTTGAAATCCAACGTTCTTACTATACGATATGTATTATAAATTGTATTTCCCAAGAGAGAGAGACGCGCGTATCGATGTACCGTTAGATCCATTTATCAAACGGGCGCTCTCTTTCGAAGAGTCGTCGAGATAAGAACTAAAACCCGATTCGCGATTTTTGCTCTCGCGAATAAACGACGGGCTATCTTTTTGCGACTCGCGCGCGCTTGATCCGACCGTAATCTATTTTTCCGCGGAAAACACAGCCTGCGCAAGTAGATTCGATAAGGGAGAAGATCTGGACCGCGCTCACTCTCGCCCGGCGAAACTTCTTGTCGCTCCCTGGACGTTGTCTTCCCTCCCCCGCCGCATCTTTTCTAATCTCCCATGCATCGGGACGCCTCCATTTTTCCGCCGGTATGGCCACGACGAGGGCAAAAGTTCTCCCGTGGATGCAGGATAAAGTAGGGTAGCGTAAGGAATCGATAGGCTGATTTATGGCGTGTACTACGACCGCGACACGGCTTGAACCTGGGTCAAGCGAGTTCCGTGTTTTACTGACGTCGATTCACCGCCGCAGTCGCGACTCCGCTGCGATCCCCTTTGCTTGCCCCCCCTTTCCACTCTCTTTTTTCTCGCGTCCGTCGAGAGGAGAGGTGCGATTCTTCTTAAATTTCCTGATACTCGAGAAAATGGAATCCCCCTTTCCGCAAGGGAGCACTCGGCGCGAAAGCAATATCCTGTAGGTTTGTATAACACCTTTCGGACGCGCGCGAGCGTTGAAGAAAAATGTTCGAGATTAATTCTAGATGTGTTTGCGCTTATTGAATATATATGTGAAGTGCGAAATGTTTCTCGCGATACCGGCAATAATGCATTTTGCAATTAAGCGCATTCAATTCTATTGATTTAACAAATACGGCTTAAATAAGAACGGAATAAGAATTAAAAATCTTTATATAACGAAAAATTCTAATATTAAAAAAATGATTCTCAGATGAATTCTCAAATTCATAGATTTACCGAAGCTAATAGTCATTCCATCGGTAATTTCATTATTTTCAACATTTATAGTTTTCATTATTAACTTTAAATAATATACTTTTTACGTAAAATTAAAAACATTCAGAAAGTTTTGAAGAATTAATATTTGAAAGATAAGTATCTATTAATTTTTGGCAAAAAATTCTCTTAAAATAAACACTGAGTAACTAATATACATATATTTTTGACTAATTATGCGATGGTTCATCTACCCAATCTCTTCTCACGAATTTCACAGTGCACGATATAATTTAAGTGATAAATATCTTAGGCGAAACAGCGTAAGACGCATATAACTTCGGTAGAGCGTGTACATTTAATAGCGTCCAGCGCTGGCTTCCTTTTTGCTTCCTATCCCGTTGCCCTTTGTCCGACAACTCAAAGGAAGCACGCCGAAGTCCGGCAGGAAAATACTCTCCTGGGATCTGCGATGTGCTTTACTGATAATTACCGCAAAGAGGCGGTCGTGAAGCGCGCGAAGGCGTGAACTTTATTGAACAGAACTTTAGAGGGAAGAAAACGCGAAAGCATAACTTAGGGAAGGGAACGGCTGAAAGAATGACGCGAATGATGCAGAGTGAGAAAAAGAGGCATCGATGGAAGGAAACACAATTGGATAAAATAGAAAGTGAGGAACTTAATGTATGAGAGTACAAATAAGGGCGCAAAAAATGGGAACACAAGAGGGCGAAGTAATCAGAAAGTGACGCGAAAATAACGGTGAAGAAGTGAGATGACACTTGCTTGAAAAGTGTCAGGAGATCTTACAGTTTAAGATATTTCCAGACATGGGACGAACAGAGATGAAATGAGAGGAGAAAACAATATGGGAAACGGAAACTATCGGAAGAAGCTATAGCGAAGTAACATCGTCGCGACATTATGGGGGCTTCATCCGAGGCAAGGCGGTCTTCTCAATTTCTTCCCTCGAATCGCGACAATAAGGATTCAATTTTTCCAACTGCCTGAGATTCTGCATGGATTCGGAGTCATTTTATAGGATTCTCGTTTTGCGCACTTTAATGTGATTGTATTGTAAAAGCGACACACGTTGGAATAAGATTTCTTTATTAATTTTTTTTGCAATACTTATATTTCGGAAAAAATCGAATAGAGAGCGATTATAAAAACGTAAACCGTAGTATCTCATATCAGTAATATTCTGTGATGCATAGTTCCTCTGAAACAATTTAATGAACGAATATTAATTCGGAAGACTCCTCGGTGAATTATACGATATTATGGCGAGACGAACGGTTTCGCCTTGCTCGAGTATAGCAAGACGCGCAAGATTTAAGCCCGACTTCGAGATGAGATAGATAGGAAGCTGAGAATTTTCATGAACGTATAAAGCATCTGATGTCGGTAGGTAACTATGTGCAACCGCGCGCGTAATCTTTATAACGAAATATTTCCAACGCTCGCGCGCGCTGTGGCAGTCAGCTGATCGGTGGATTCGAAGGCGTTTTCGTGATCATCTAATTCGGCAATTACGAAATTATCGCAATGATAAAACCCGATATGTCTCTGAACGATTGCCACTATGTAGCAGCCGCGCTAATAATATTCTCCTTTTAATGCCACTTAATCATATCCTTCTTGTCGATCATTATTGCGTTATTATCGAGAAATACCTTTGTACGTGAAACATTTCGTAGTACGTGAAACGCGATCGCTGCGCTCGTGTGCGTCCGAAGATTTAGGATAATAATTTTTCACTATTCGATTAAGTTTTCTATCGTCTATCTCGATTGGCTCGTATATTTCCAACCCGAGTACTTTCAGTCGATATAAGAATAGGCGATATTTGTTCCACGTGAGTCATGGTCCGTAATACCATGTAACGGTACTGAGCTATTGTTACTGCGATGTAATCGATGAATCGGGAACAAATAGCTCGCTCGTATCCTTCGTAAAGTTTTTACGGATACAAATAATAAAACTTTAAATATTGCTTTTAAGGGAAAAAAACATTCTATCAAACTTATATAATTTCAATATATAAATTTGCTGAAGTATATATAATATATTTTTGTAAAAATAAATATTTAGAAAGCACTTCGATTTTATCGCATTAGAGATTTTCACTGTACGATTGGTTTAAGTTATACAAATTATACGTATTAATGATATGCAAAAAAGTTTAATTCATTGTTGATTGTTTAAAACAAATGCTTCAACAGCATTAAAAAAATATTTTAGGACATGCGACACTTTATCTCCTTTGTCATATTCGGAAGTAAAGTCGATGCAATATTGCGCATTAGCGCAACTGTCATTCATATTTATAATAAATCTGTAAATTCTAACGTGTGTCATATGTATTTGCTCATGCAGTGTCATCTAATCGGGAATATAGAACGCGCTCTGAAAAATAGGGTGCATGTTCACACTTTTCATAAAGGAGGTAACGCGTGGCACCCTCAGTTTCCGCCCCAGCAGATCCGAATAGTCGCGGCTGCAATCCTTTTCAATGATATTTTTCATCGACCGTCTCGTCCACGCCGATGCCAGAAGCGGAAGAAACGATGAAAAAGACTTGTCCCCTCATCCGATATAGTTTGTAAAGGAGGCGGAGACGCTCGCCGCGATGAATATAAATGCCTGCGAAGAGTAAAAGAACGGTGCCGCAAAAAGAAACGAGAGCGGACGCAGGCGGATCGTACGATTCAGATTTAAAAGATTCGGATGTAGAATCGATCAGTGGTACAAAATGCAGAGCAATATCAGAACAGTGCTTAATATAAGAAGGATTTGACCCGAAGAGAGAGAGAGACATTGAATGAGAAAGAAAAAGATAGATGCGCCACAGATTAATTTAATATTAGTAAATTTAATATTTTGAAGAATGAATCTTTTTAATATATATATATATATATATATATGACAAGTGAATAAATCTACTTATTGCGACTAACAATCCGAGATTGTATAAAACATAATATACAAATAGTAATAATAATGAATTATAAATTTAAATTAATACAATACGTACTTCTATTATGCTTCTTTTAAATTATTATTTGTTCTCTTATAGCATAAAGTTACGCCCTGTTTCAATTTTACTTCCCTTTAAAACTCATTTTTATCTTTATATTGAAAAAAATGTTACATTATTCTCTCGAAGTTCTCGTGATTGATATGCACATTTCTCTGGCATCCGAAAGTAGTATACGAAGTCGAAGCACGCTGCTAACTTATTTTTGCAAAAATTATACACGTGTTTCGAATTGATGTCATTATGATCGATATTGCAAGAGAAGAAACTTTCGTGTTTTGTTCTTCGGCATCTAAGAGATAACTAAAACGTGATGCTTTCTGCAAAGATGAATCAGTAAAAAATTCTTATATATATATATCCGTACAGTAATCTATATCTAGCATCGTAAAGGTTTCTCCCTCCTTTCAAACGCCTGTAAAAGCACTCCGAAGAATGTCGTTTTGAAAGGAATCCTCGCGAACGGCGTTATTTCAGTGACAGTTTTACTGAGGATTCATACTTTTAGCAAAGTCACCGAAATGCGCGATCGATACTTATTATTGTTTTCTCTCTCTTATATAGAAATAATGAAACAAAGTAACTAAAAACAAACACGACTGATTTTGATATCATTCTGATTTAGTTTTCTGTCGTCTTTTATTATTTTATCATTACAACATCTTTATCATAGAACAGAATAAAAGAACGTTAACTATCTAGAAGCGGTGAATCATTCGTAATGAATATTCCTTGCATCTTATTCATTACTTCCGACTCAACTTTCTCTCAACTCGAGATTGCCGAGAATAAAGTTTAATTGAAGCCACATCGGAAAATGTTAAAATTGTTGTAGACATTCGTTAGATTTTCGTATAAATTCCTCGTGCGAAAATAATTTCACGCCAGTGAATTATCGACGTCAAAGTACTCTCGAGTGTAGAAGGTTAGAAAATTGCGAAATTATGAAAGCGTCCCTCTAACTATATTGACGCGAATCTACCGTGCATGAAAAATGGCGAAACTTTTCATACCGTCGTAAAAAGAAAAACCGTGATGGAAAGGACAGATCGCGTAGAGTGGAGGATCGTAGAAAATAGAGAGGGTGGAGCAGCAGACGGCGGAGCATAGGTGGAACACACAGTACATCAGGTTTCACGTTTTACAGGATTCCGAATCGAACACACACGATGTGACATTGATGAACGTGTCCAGGCAACTTACCGGGACGTACAAGTGCGAGGTGTCCGCTGGCAGTCCTTCCTACCACACTTTGATAGAGAGGGCCAAAATGGAAGTAGTCGGTAAGTATGTCGATTGTCGGGAATTAAAAACTTTTTGTTCCCCATTCTCTCTCGGGAGAGATAAATCTGCCGTTCTGGGATTGCCCGCAATACGCACGCGTTCTGTTTCCGTTTACCTCGGCATTCGATTTCAAAGCAGCGATACATTTCGTAAATACGTATGACGAGGATCAACGATCAGCTCTAATACCGGATTTAGACGAGATTGATATAGCCTATAATGCTGCAATAAGATATTTCGTTCCCATTTTCAACAAACTGAATCCGTCTTCTTTCTCGTCTTTTTTTTTTAATCTTTTCTGTTATACAATTAAATTTTTATTTTATATAAGAGAGAATAATGTCATATAAAATATAATTATTAAAATAATAGCTACACTTTTTTAACTTTTTTATAACTTAATCTAATAAATGTAGACTAAAATAAAACTGTCGATATAAAGCAAATGTTTACTCCTTAAAATTGTACGTGCAATAAAAGAATTAAGAAAGCAGACGGAATGTAATTTATACGTGTTCGTTTATTTTACGCGTCTCCGTTCATTTTACGTAAATTATGTGCTATTACATGTAGATATGCAAAAAATATATATTTTCCCTTGTATATATTTTACGTCTTTCGACCAATATTGGTCATCTATCTTGCGCAGCTTAGATAATCCAATCTTCGAATGTTTTGTCCAATCAAAAAATAATCATTGATCATTCGATTGATTGTTGATTGCGATGCGAGATATACTTGAATATCAGAAATATATGTACAAATTGTTAAAAAAATAATTATCGCTTGTAAATATGTAATGGAACAATAATTTATAATTTTTATTTCCTATTGCTTTCAATTTTTTTTTCCGAATGAATGAATTGCCCGAAATATTTGTTATAGCCGATTTGCACTGTCATCCCGAAACATTATCTTATACCAAATATTTAACACTTTATGAAATATTTATTTATGAGTAATTATTCTGTTTTTTGTATCTCTACATAATTAACAAGCAGATAAATATAAAACGCGGTGTTACATTACTTAAATCATTTGATTTTAAATAGTCATAAATAATAATGATAACAAATTATATACAATATCGGCGAGAACAATTTAAAGCGCGATGCGAAATAAATCGAGTAGTACAATCAAGCAGCATGCAGAAAATAATAATTGCCCGGCATAAATATTATGTCACGATAAATTGAAACTTTCATTCTCCTCTCGCTTTGATTTCTACTTTAAACGAATATAAGTCGATTATATCTTAAAATATATATCTCGGACAAATAACTGTCGCTTTAATACGCTCAGAAATTATATAGTGAGAATTCGGTAATAAAATCAGAAGGGAGAGAGAAATCACGACGTAACGTAGATTACAAATTGTTAAACGAAATCTGCGCGGCAACGACGGCGTCGAGGGATCCACCGTTTGGACGCACTAGCCCCCGTCACTGGTAGCGAACATGACGGGGGTCGTTGCTCAAGTGTTTCCGTTACCCTCCGTGACGCCCTCGGCGCCGTTGGCGTTTCGCCAGATGTCGAGTTAGTGCCGTCGTGCAGCAGTCGTATGTGCTAAACGACATAATTATTATGCCTTAGACGCCCCAAAAACGAATCCTACGATTCGTAGTGAGAAGGAGCGCATAGAGGTGAGCGAGATGCTACGAGTCAACTGCTCCTCAGGCAACTCCCGACCAGCCCCCGTTGTTACATGGAAGCTCAACGGAGATCCCGTAAGTATCGTCTCTCGCACAAGCCCGCCTCATCTTACCCTATATATGTCTTCGTAGTCGCAGTTACGTGACCTTACTGGATGATTAGAGTTGCACGCGGAAGACCCGGGCCTCTGCGCCTATATTCCATTCTGTTGTGTTTCGACCCCTTCAACCCCTCGTTCTATTACGCCGTACTGTTCACTCGAGGCTTCTCTCCTCGGTACCGCAGCAATTTCGAGGTACCAGCGTCGCGGGATTTACGCGAAAGAATCGACGCCCGCGACGCCGCACCGTAGCGAATTTGTAGCACGTAATACGATTTTGTATGCAAATTATCTTGTAAGAAGGAATAATGAAGTTAATGAAAAAAGTTATTAAAGATAGAATTTTTAATGAAGCTGTAACCAATCAAAAAAGTTGCAAAATACGGTAATATAACTATCATATTGGAAAGTTAGCTCTACATAAAAAATTATCTTACTACAGAGAGAGAGAGATAGAGAGATAGATGTGTTATTAAAAATTTGTATTTATATAAACTTTGTTTGAGATATCTTCAGTTTACTGTTATAATTTAATATTAAAATGTAATAAAGGATTACTTATAGTTGCCGTCACTTTGAAACATTCTGTGCACGTCCCATGACCAACGCGCGATTGTTAATAAACTAAGTCCGTGGACGGAATTTTGTATTTTGATTATTAATCTGCATTGCATTTTGCATGACATTAATTAAAATGGTGTAAAAATGGTGTTAACATCAGTTTTATCGTTGGATAATTTTTGGACATTTTTAAGTACAAACGTAATTTTCTATTTTAATGGCCTTAATAAATTCTACTTTTAATTCCGCAATAACTTCTACGATAATTAATTGTTTACTGTAGCAAAAAAGCAAAAAGCAAAATATATTTTACTATATAACTGTGCATTAAAATCTTTGGTTACTATTATACATAATTGTTCATCAGTAATTTCAAATAGAGATATTTGTTTCCAATGCAATAATACGCTACAAAGAGTACGCAAAATTAATCTACAAAAATTAGCTTTTTCTCATTTCAATACATCTGATTTTCGTGGTCGCTTCATAACAACTGCGCGAGCAAATTACTGCTTTAATGTTCTGATAACGCGTATATATTACATAAATGCATATGTATGTATACCTTTTGCATATTTTACGTACACTTGTGTTCAATCAATCGTACATATTTTTTTTCATCATCGTATATTGTCGATACATTTTTCACGTGTGATATCCTCGTACGAAAAGTTTCATGCATAATTTCTCGCCAAAAACATTATACTTTCAAATAGATCTCTTTCATATCAAAGCGTGTATACATTCGTCATTGGTCAAATTGTCGCTATAGATACGAGTTCAAGCTCACTTTATCGCTATTCGTTATTCATGTAGTTTGCCATGGCATGTGAAAACACTCGGAAGTCCATTCGATGTGAAATATTCTCACAAATACCCAAGAGTCTATGAACAGTTTATTTTAGTTGCAAACATTACGTATAAATATGAAAACTGTATAAAAATATTTTAATTAAAATAGAATAATATAGATATAACACTGACAATGAGTAGCGCATGCATCTTTTATCATTATTAATAATTTATCGATATTATGGACGTATTACAGATGACGATCTTGAAATGATGGAAATCACAGATATACACGATCGCGATTAACAATAAAGACGTACCGGATCCATCCCGTTTCATAAATCCCAAGGAACCTTCAAATAGAAAATCTTTCCGTACACTAGCAATCTGTAGAGCTCTCCTGTTGAGTGCAGTGTCAGACGATCGCGCCAAAGAGTACTAAAAGAAATAAGAAACAAAAAAAAGGAACAGAGAGAGAAAGAGAAAAAGAGAGAGAGAGAGAAACAGGTGGAGCAAGTATTAAGTCCTATAGTTGCTCATCCGTATCGAGTGTCCTATGTTATCGATCGACAAAATTTCATCCCTGATGCCTTCGATTAAATGCCTGAAGTGTACGTTGTCTCGCTAGATTGCATCCCGTTGAATTTTCTCCAGATCGGCATTAACTGCGTTAATAAGTTATGTGCTTTTACTCGCAGTATTTCAGAGCTCGCGCGTAAGACCAGCCGCTTTATGACTTAATTCAGCTTTAATCGCATCGACGTAATTAACGAGGAGCTCTTCCAACGCATTTACGGAAGCAATACTTGCGCGCAAACTTACTCCTGCAAGCTCACATCGAGTGAAATACTTCAGGGGGGGAAAAAAAGAAAATAAAAACGACATTGCCGAGGCCTTTATCTTGACAGGCGGAAATATCCATCGAAAATACCATTGGTTTAAATAACCAGGACGCGCGATATTTTCCACGGAATATTCGTTTTCAGAGGCCGGCGCTTTGTTTTTGAACGAGCAGATTTATGCCGTCCTTTGACACTTTTCATTCTGACGATTGAAACGGCGTAACTCACTTTCGGCCGGTGGAAAACTGGGAAAACGTCAGCACGGCGAAACGGCGCTGGAGCGATTTAACCGAATAATTTAGTTGATTTAACGAAAGCCGCGAAATAACGATTTATTTGCATATCAGACATCCGTATTCGATCGCGTGCGAACGAATCCGAACGAATCTTGTTAAATTTGATTTCTATCATTGTACATGTAGAGATTTCAATGGTCTCTCTTAAAAATACGCAATAATATTAAAATCTTCACGATAATCTAAAATATTGAGAATATGCGCATTACGTAATAAGAGATTAATATATGATTTATATATATATATATATATATATATATATATATTAATAATGATGTAGCCACACTTCACACACGTAAGAATAAAATGCCTTCAAATTTTTGTTTGGAGGCAGTTTATTTAATGTATGTTCTCGTAATCTGTTTGTGTATATTCTACATAGAAAATATCTTTCTCTCATATATTTATATATATAATGGTTTAACATTTGCATGGATACAATTCTCTCTCTTTGACTTTATAATAAATTATACTATCTAATATGTATAACCTTCTTTATGAAACGTGATATTTTATGTTAAAACAATATAAACGCATAATAAAAGATTCATTAGCATAAAATGAAAATGGTTAAAAGCATCATATTTCCATTACACGAACAATTATTATTTAACAATATTATTTTCTATATTGCGTGAATTGTGCTATTGCTTTTGATAGCTGTCCTTTAATCTGCTTTTTTATTATACGTAACCGCAATTAAAAGTGATATAGAGTGAATTCTTTTTTGCGTGGTTTCAACAGGACAGAACACAAAGATTGTATTAATCCGAATTGTATAAATTGTAATGAAAATTTGAGAATATTATAACTTTACGATAAAATTTTATCGGTGTATGAATTGAATTTTTTAACGAAATTCTCAGCTTATCCCGGAATAACGAATGAGCGCATGCAATTTTAGATAGACGCTTGGAAAAACGCGTGAAATATTATCATTTGACTTTTGGAATAATACGAAGCGGAGCAAGCAACGGAAGCAGTGTTTCGACGAACGTAAGTGAAAATTCGCATTTCCGATGGCGAGAGGAACAATGGTCCCACCCTAGTGAAAGTACCCCGACCGAAAGTGCACAAGGGTCGCCGTTTCGCCCTTCTTTATTTTCGATTCGCGTTCTCCCATCGCCCATGGCATGTGTCACCGCGTACTTTCCTTAGTTCCAAGTACCACTATTGCTGACAACTTCCTCCGTAGCTGTCTTAACGGGGTACTTTCCCCCTATTGCGGACATACTTTTCGTTGACTCATCCGCGATTCAACGACCCTTATTTGGCAATCTTTAAACGCCTCTCTATATCTTCCTATATCATTCGTATATAATTCACGTTAATGTGTAGTAAATTAACACATTAACGTTACATTAATGTTGCATATAAGAACAAAATCAAGAATTAATTATATTATTAAACTTGTCATATTAATTTAATTACAAATTACATTTTTTTTTTTCTCTCTTTCGCTCTATAAAAAGGAATTATTTCCATATAATAAATAAAATCGATATTATAGAAAGAATTTTTCACAACAATTATGCACGCATAGCTTGCTCTGTAAAAATGTAAAAGTGTACTTAATTTAACTCATTTATACAAATTACATTTTAAATTATTTATATAATTTTATTTTATTTAATAATTATAACAACTAGGTATTTTACTCAAATAAAATATTATTGCAGTTTTGAATTTCATTGGACATTAATTAAAAACAATTAAGAGTTGATGTCCAAAATATCTTCAAGTGCAGTGCTAATTCGAGGACAACCATGTGAGCTGTCAGATAGAGAAAATTAAACGGCTTTTACGTCCGATAAGAGAAAAGAAATTAGAGAAATTAGAGAAGATAAGAAGCGGGAATCTCTCGTTTTCTTAAAAATTTTGTTCTAAACGTAACCATTTAGAAAATGTAGTCTTATCAAGTAGCGATTCCATGTAATGCAGAAAATAGTCACTGAGTTAGAAAATCGTTTTCATCGATTGACCATTTGCTTATCCCCCCCTCTTCTACCGTCTTTTGCTTTTCTCTGCGTAAGTACGTATATAACTTGAGCACATACATTTGTCCGCGTAGGTAGGTAGATAGGTAGGTATATAAGTATGCGCTTGATCCGTTGCCAAGAAAACTCCACCTCGGTTCCACCTATCTCAAATCAAGTTTTCGCTCATATTTTCTCGCCGCCAATATTTCCGCCTTGCTTCCCGCGCTCTACCGGAAAGCTTTGCTCCGGCATATGAAACATCCACCAATATTTCGGGCAAATAATCCCTAGTCACACAGCGCGTGCATTCTCGTAAATTCGAGACCGAACGTAATTTTCGGACTTTTATTGCGTTTTTTATGCGCCTGATTTCCATTTCGAAAGTTCTCTTGTATGATCGGTTGGGAATGTTCGTAGAACTGCTACGAACTGTTACGAACTATATAAATTATACAGTAAATGCAAAGTATATTGCAACTGTGCTAACAAAAAATAGAGTTGGCAATGTAATTTACAATACTTACATAGTAAAATGAAATCCCGAGTCTTGAAAATTTTTTATTTAAAAAGCGTTAATAAATTATTTTTGTGTTCTGTAATTTTTATTACACCTCCATATAAATATTTCAAAATCATAACAATCTATACGTATAAATTGTGCGGGAATATTATACGTTCTCGAAGTCACACATGTACGATCGCGTAAATTTAGTTATTGCACGTGATATTTTACGTTAATTCTCTACCCATATATGCTTCCAAATATAGAGACAAATATAGTGCCTGCATTGCGAAATGCAAGATCCGCAATACATTGTAGGAATGTATACGCTATGTGGAAAATGTATGCACAGCGGAGCAGAGAATATTACATTCGCAAAGACAATGAGGCGAAAGCAAACCGCGCGGAAACTCTATAGTACCATCAACGTGTCAATCAATCCCTCACTTCGCGAACACCCAGCCGAGTAACATTATCAAAACCCGCTTTCGGAGTTATGAAGATTGTACGTAATGCGCTTTAGTCTCGAAGCTATACACGTACACGCAAGAGACCACCGCCGGCACTCTCATGTGACATATAGAAGAGGGAAAAAGTAGGTGCGAGAGAAGATGGCATCTGTGATGGCATCAGCTTTATGCTTTATGCTTTATGGATGTAGCCTGTATCCGCACGTGACACCGTACGCCCGCGGACATGATGTATGTCCTTGTTTGTTCTACAAATGATAACGTCGCCTTCGGAGCTCTCAGGGAGTTTTCTTGTTCTCGTAACGTAGCGGACGATCGAAGACAAATTCGTTTCTTCTCTCGGTCATATATTCTTCTTGAAAGTAATCCTGGTTGTACATAAAATAAGGTCGCCCCCCCCCCCTCATTTATTACGGATCATACATTTATATTTCTGCCACGACGCGGTTGACATTGACGTGTACCGTGTAATTTGAAAATATGGCGATAATAATATTTTTATCATTGAGTCGTCCAATTCGGAATTTTACATTACTACAATCTTTTCTATAAGAGATAATTAATTTGCTTATCAATCTTATACTTTAAAAGAGAAATCTATGTTACAGCACTCGAATATTCACTCTTTGAATATATATTCAAAAAGATTAAGAATAAACTTTTTGCTTCACTTTATACATACAATGCCGGAGATATTATTAGGATATTTCCTGACTCAAATTTCGTATTATCCGGATTTCAAATCCGTCCTGATATTTTTATTGGACTCTTTGGGTGTACATATATCCGGATTTCAACTGCTAAATCCGGATTTTTCGAACATTCGGATTATCCGGATATCTGGACAACTAAAACGTGTAATGCTTATTTTTGATATAAAATTTGAGCAGCTCTCTCTTTCTCTTTCTTTAATAGAGAAATGTTTATAAAATAAAGCAATAATCTTCCAAAAAATTTTGAAAAGAATTGACGAGGTTGCTTCTTGCGAGCAACATCTGTAAAAGTGTAAGTAAGAAGTCAAAAGATATAATTCTCGGGAGAAGTCATGTATATTAATGTTATAATTTTATAATTTATGAAATTTTATACTACATGTATTATATAAAATCATATTTGCTAAAATACAATCCACGTTTGTTTCTCGAAGTAATAACGACGAGTGGCTCCACCAGCCTCTTTCCGCCCATTATTTTTTATCTTATTCTCGTACAGAGACAAAAGGTGCAGCTATGTTAGGCAACAAAAGATAAGCTTTATATCTGCATTAAGAGCAACATAGCGTAATATTCTTAGCACAAACAGCAATAGTAATTCCCTTTGTCGAATACAATGATAAATATGAAAGGTATTTTGTTAGACTCGCGTGGTTATATGGAATAAATAATAAAAAAAATTGTCCTTAAATTAAAATTTTTCGTTAAACTTACTATTAACGCGAACTATTAATTATTAAAGATTAAATGCTTGTAAATCAGTTAAATTATGTACAGCGACCAACTATCTTTTCGAATTGTATATTTATTGCGAGATAATTTATTCATTCATGCCATACATGAAATAAAGACATATAGTTTACGTTAAATTTTATAATAAATATTTTATACAATAATTCTATGGTAATAAAAATAATTCAAATATATGAAAAGAATAAAGAAATAATAAAATAAAAAAAGAAGAGTTGACATTTGTCATTTTATATGCTGCTAAAAAATATATCGATAAAATGTACGTCTCATTAAGCATTAATTCAAGTGATGCTTATTGTTTTAGATCGCAGAGGACAGTGCGCATTATAGAGTACAACACTACCAAGTTACTCACGATAACGAGACACAATCAACGAAGTCGCTGATAGAGTTTAAAGTGACGGAGAGCATGTTTCGCAACACAACTTTACACCTACGCTGCACGGCCTCCATCTCAAACGTTTATCGGCAATCGGCGGACATCACAATCACCCAGGTCAGCCCACATCGCGCATCCATCACCAACGTAAGATCACAACCGTACGGTGGTAAGTACAGCTATCAATAACATACTATATCTACTATTCCCTATTCTGATCTTGTCATCTTTAACGATTCCTTTTAGGGTCGCTCGGAAAAATAATACTGCGTATCCCTTATTTATATGGAAAAAAATAGTTCTATTATTTTTTCTGCCTTTTTTAGTTGTATACCTCTACATAATAATGAAATCATACGATAAATTTTCCCGAAATATTTCTCTTGAATTAACTAATATCGAATCTGAATATATTAGGTATTAAAGGAAGTATTTTTATTTTTAATATACTGAGACTGTTTATATCTATCTTGTCATAAATTAATTTTAGAAATTATAAATTTCAAAAATTATTAGTTAGATTTAGTTGAGTTATATGTATAATAATACAAATTATTATTTGTAAACTTGTAACTATGTGAGTATTTAAAGACTATGAACTAGACAGATCGTAGACATTTCTCGTTTTCTGTGTATCGTACTAAAAAGTTTCTGAGATACTCAGTAATCGCAAGCGAATAAATGGCACTCATCAAACTTACAATGGGCATGAAAATTTAACTTACACGCGTATTGCTGCGAAGATTGATGATTTAAAAGAGAAACGAGTGGCAATGGTAAACAGAAAGGCTGTCACAGCAGCGAGAGAATATTTTCTGAGCCATATATCGGCGTTTCGTCATGACATCGAATCAATGCAGCATCGATAGCAATACGATCAACCATCTCCGACGGTACAAAGCTATGAAACCGGAACGAACATTAGTTCGATATATCTATTGCGACTGGTAGTCGTCAAGCGTGCGCTTACGAGTCGCACGATGCTATTGAATTGAACGAACTTTGTTGATCAAGCTAAATGGGACGGCACAAGCGCGCATAAATGCTCTTTCTATGCTCGCGAGTAACACACGTCAAACGCGATGAACCGAATGCAGTTGTGAATCTCAAATTTAACGAGGCAAAATAGCTTTTTTCTTCTCTGTGTCTATAATAATATCGATTTTTTTTACATATATTTATTATTTATATATTATTTTATATATATATTTATTATTTTTATTTATTATTATATTTATTATATTATTTTATATATTTATTATTTATATATTTATTAGAATTATCGAATCAACAATCCAAGAAATGCATTCGATTGCATCGAGTAATAATGATTACTCACACATGTGAGATACGCGCGTAATAATCGGTATCGCGACTTCAGCGCTGATTTGCAGTCGTCTAATAAAATACGATATACGATCTCTCCCTCCCTATCGTAATTCTCGAGACGAATATTCTCGATCTCCATGGTCGCATGCAGTTTTGCGAGATACGGGCAGACAACAAGGCGTGTGCGGCTCTTAGAAGGAACATTTCTAGGAGCGCGCGAGTGTAATAAGAGGCTAAGAGCGACAATAACATTTATTTCCCCTGCGACCCCATGAATGTATCGAGTCATGTGCAATCTTTCACGTGAATCACGCCGTCCAGCGACAGTTATGTGCTCTTCGCAGCCGTATCAGCCGCTCGCCAAGAAGTCGAAGGGGCTACGATTGTTCCAGCTGAAAAAGCATAACCGTTATCCAGTTACAGAAAATGGTCTCGCATCCGTCTCTTCCCGATCGAATCACTCCGTGGCGATTCATCCGTCACTTCGATTTAATACGTGTCTTATTTCCGACCTCTCCCCCTTCTCCTCCTTCCATCCCTCAGATCGTCGCGCGTGCAGTCGCATGTAAACGCAAAAGTTGCGAAAGCAAATTCATTCCCCTTCGGAAGCAGAAGGATGACTCATGGGGGGTTATCTCTCGCTGCGATTGTGCACGTCTCAATGATCTTTACGATACGTAATATAGCAATCAACAACACAATAAAATGACAATGTCAAAGTTACACCGAAATCGTAAACTGTTTTGAGAATCACTTTGTTGTAGATTTTAATTATAATTAATATTACTGTAGTATCGAGAGAATATTTAGAGAATGCGATGATCATAAGTGGGCCGAATGCGACCGATCCTAAGTGTAGTATCGAGATGTATTTATGCGACGAGTTGAGAGATGTGTAGTCTCGAGAGCGCGATTGAAACTGTGCGTCAAGAGCGTGAAAGCAAAAAGCGTGAGAGTCAAAAAGAGTCAGTGGTATGCGAGAATCGAAGTCGTAGACTTGTCTGTCAGAATCGGTCGAAGTCGTAGCGTTGTAGCGTTGTAGCGAGACATACTTGTAGCGAGCTGTATTTTTATTTTTAATATACGTTTATATAATATATAACCAACCACACAGTCCTTATTTCACCATCTTAATTAATCCTACATCACTCAAAGAATATAGGGGAGAGTTGCCTAAATTGTACTACTTAAAATATTTTATGTTTAATTTTCTATTTGGCACTAATTTGTAAACAAATTAATATTGGAAATTGCAGTTCGATGTTTAAGACATCTACTATTACATGTTTAATTTTTTGCCAAGAACAAATTA
This sequence comes from Lasius platythorax, assembly GCA_963971435.1. Lineage (NCBI taxonomy): Eukaryota > Metazoa > Arthropoda > Insecta > Hymenoptera > Formicidae > Lasius > Lasius platythorax. Next base: position 7,866,089 of record OZ020535.1, read on the forward strand.
ATGTGTTATAAGCCTTTTATAACATATTGTAAAAGATACGTTTTAAGCAACCGGTCTCCTAAATCGTGCCTTCTTTAAAAATAGTAAATTTACAAATGGAAATAATAAAAAATTGGTAAGAAAAATATGGTTGATTTACTAACATATATTGATACATAGTAAGAACAAATAAAGAACCATCCAGCATATAATAATTAAGAAATAACATATTTATATTAATATCAATTCATATCTCGTATTAAATCATATTTTATCTCTCCCCTATACAATATATTTACTATGTACCTTGCAATTAATAATCATATATCTAAGAACATCTCTCAGAAAAGTACCGTGACAGTCTTGGGAAGTTGCAGGATATTCTTTCTGACGCGTCCTTCTTTTCCATCTCCCAGGAGAGATTTACTCAAGGCTGATAAAGAGCTGCACTATTTTTCTAAAGATTTTTAAATTACCGAGCGGTTTATAAATAGGGGATTATAGCGAGACGGTAGCGCTACGTTATACACACTATATTTCCTCCCCGCGCACACAAAGCCCGCAAAACTTCCTGAAGATCCTTCGCCGCGAGCCATTAATCAATGACGAAGAGAGGTAAGGCCGAGTTACCAAGTTATTTGATTGACACCATAAAGATCGTTAATAGCAAGAGTGCCATCGTATCAGCGCGAGCGGCGTACACATTTATCACACAATGTCGGTAACAGCAATTTATACAAACACAGGGATACGGTGCGCGGTGTATCCCTCATTCGCGTAATTTAACGATGATTAAACTGCGCCTCATTACAAGAGGCAACAAAATGTAATTGAAATCGCTTGCCGGCCGATATCGATCGCTCTCTGTCAGCGCCTATTTGTACGCATAACGCAGACGAGACTTCTCGCGGAACCATATTTACGTAAAATACATATCCAAGAGCCCTGTTTCAGTATTAATTAAAACCCTCTGGCGCACAAATGAAATATCTCGATTGCTTGCGCGTCACTTCATCGCGTAATAATATCCGCGTGCTCGCGCGAGGGATATTAAATAATAAAATAAGAACAACGCGACCGATTACGACTCGGGATTATTTTCGCTGTATAAAGACCTACTCTCCGTAGAGACCAGCTATTTCTCTCGTCTCTGAAATTGTCGGCTCACTTAGGTCCTGCCTTCCTCCAGCGCTATTAATCAATGAGGAATTCAGCAATTAACGCTCCGCGTTTTATTAACGTTCCGCGGGAGTTTCGTCGCGTATAGGCGTTATTTATGTGCGTGTACGTATATACGAGCGATATCTGTGAAAATATTTTGTGAAGTATCAGTTTATATTCGTTTTACTTACAAACATAATTTTTTGATTTAATTAAAAATGGGCTTAAGTGGAGCTTAATGTGATTGATGGTGTATATATCAGACAAAAAAATACAAATTTTTTAAAGTATTAAACGTCCTCGTCTGAAACTTTCTCAGGGAAAAAGAAGTATAAATAACTAGAGTATAATCACAGAATTGATCCCCATAATTTTAAGAGAAAGAAATTTTGTATAAATATTCAAAAAATATCAAGCACCAACAACGAGATGGATAGCGATAATGACACCACAAAAAAAAACACTTTCAATAAATTATTTCAATATCCCAGAGAAATCGATCGTAAATTGCTAATAAATTCAATTTGTAATCAGAGCGTATACTCGTTGCCGCTAATCGAAGATCGATTCGATGAAAAATCTTTCGTCCCGAATATCGAAAAACGAAAAATCTAGCGCGTAACTCGCAACAAAAACGAATTATTATCGAGAGTAATCGAATAATTTCGTTCGTTCGGAAGCGACGGTCCTTGGAAACGCGCGTTCTCGCGAAGTGAATGATCAGCGCGTTTACGGTTTACATTGTCACGATTACAAGACCGATTTCATGGCCGAAGTTGCTATACTCGCGGATGGGGGAGGCGCGATAAAAATGCACCGCCATTCTCGGCGTGATCGGGGATTTCATCTGAGTCGATGGCGTCGATGGTGCCTACTCCTAGTCGTCAATACCATTACTTCGCAGTAAAAAGAGCGTAAACGTGACGTTAGGACTTAGCGCGAGTCTACAGCCGCACCCTCGCTCGCTTTCGCTATCCTTTACACACCCCCCCAATAGTTCGTCGAACTCCGTTTCTCTTTTATACCAATCGCGGCGACGCCGACGTCATCTTTTGTTGGCAAAACGAGCCAAGAAACCTACTAAAATCCCATGCTCTCGAGTCTTAATAACGTTACCGATCGTTCGATGATGATACTCGCGCGCGACGAGATTACATGAGACAGGGAAAACTTATCGCGGACAGCAGCGTAATTCCGAGCGATATCTCGCTCGTTTAATGCAAATTATTGAGTTTTCAATCGCCAGCGTAATGACTCCTACGCTTTTAGCTCGCTCATGCTGATAAAATGACGTATTTGTCGTTAAATTTATCACGAACTGTGCAATATTCAATATTGTATAATATTGCTGCCTCGGATACACAATCGTGGTAAAAAAAACATGCAATATTTTTCATAAATTGCAGTGATAGTAATAAACTTTGATCTTAAATTATATAATAAATGTACTAAATAATCAAATATTTGACATATAAAAAGAGTAAATACATAAAATCATATCAACTCCTCTTCTATAAGCAATATTCATTTATTGGAGAAAAATATAGATAAAATACATATATATGTAGATAAAACACATTGGTCCTTTATATTATAAATAATTTCATGAATGACATCTAACACACACAATTGTTGGTACATAAAATCGTTTTATAAAAGTTTTAAAAATATTTATGATCTTTTTAATGTCAAATTCTAATTATTGATAAAACAATTAAATTTACTACATCTCTCTTCTGATATGTAAACACTAAGTAATTTAGCTTACCACAATATTTACTAAACATATCTCTTGCTTCTAGCCAAAACTATATATCGCAAATCCGAAATGCTCTGGCAAGTGTACTTGCTCGAGTCTAGTACGTACGAGTGGACTCGTATCTGAGTTCGAAGTAGTTACTGTGTTGACACTGTTCGGCCGTGAAGATACGAGTAAATATAACGGAAATTGTGCGCGACGAGATGTGCCTTCTTGAATTATGTATACAACAAATGTATACAACAAGATATCAAAAAGTATAGAAACAAAATATATATGCAAATATATTATAAATTTGAAATATATAATATATTAATATATATATTTACTCTTTTTTCATTTTTATAAATTTTGAATTATTATAAATTGTAATTGCTTCTTAAACTAAAATCTTGAAATTCAAATTAGTTAACTATTATTATTGAATTTTGAATTGTAAACGACAAAATGCAAATCGTGATAAAAAACGACTCTCTCGAAAATATAAATTCAGAAATGCAAATAAAAATATAATTTTGCAAACGTATATAAATTTGTAAATCACAATGAATGATTTCATCGAGTAATTTAAAAATAGTGAAACATAGAAAGAGTTTGACGACCTGAATAAGAGAAGGCTATATGCCCAGGGCAATCATAATTCATAAATCGTAGCGAGTTTCGAGTCGAGTCGAGCAATCGCACGTAGTTCCTTTTTTTCCGACGAATTTGCATATCCGGTTGTGCTGCCGGTTCACGAAAATTTGCATGGCCGGCTGCGCAGCTAGGTAATGGAATTGGTATGGCAGTCTATAATCCGCATTGAGATCGACCGTCTGCTCAACCCGAAAATCAAGCGGTCTACCATCTACGATCGATACCGATAATAACGTGCACGTGCGGTATGACAATATGGTGAGACCGGAAGATTAGAAATTCCGTCGCGCATCCCATATCCTATCAAGCAAAAGCTATTGGAAATATATGATGGACAAAGCTTTTAATAGTATCAATTCGAAATTTGAAATAAATACAACGTCGAAACACAGTAAAGAGAGAAAATCAATCTGCATCTCCTGTGTTGCACACAAACTATTGTTAACGAAACCCTTCTGGTTACACAAAACAATATCGAATTTGTTTAATACTTTATTTAATATTTCAGAAAAATCTTTTTATTTTAAATGTAAAAGAAAAGAAATCATCAGACAAAAAACTTGATTATGTAATCAGAAAGGGTTGTACAATATCTTCGAGAACCAATCGACAATATTTCAAATATCTCTATAGAAATTCCAAGCGAACGATACAAACAACGAGCAGATTAGACATTCCGCTGTATCTATGTTCAATCATTTCCGTGAAAGAGAAGCGCCGGCAGGGATAGTCGTTAATATTCATCTCCGGCTGCCGGCGCTCTTTAGATTCGTCCTGTCCCCAGAATTGGAAAGGAATCGTAGCTCGATACGTCTCCGGTAAGAAGACAGTCCGTGCCTTTTTTCTTTTTCTTTTCCTTTTTTTTTTCGTGCTCCTCGAGAACCCGTTCTCGTCCTTTTCCTGCAAGGAATCGGCACCCCATTGGTAGGATATACGTTTCGCATTATCGATGCGAACCGAGTTCGTAGCCGCGCACTTCTCGAAGGTATCCCGGAATAGTAAGAAGTAAGCACCCGGGCGTGCGCGCGAATGTCGAAGTCTCTACAAAGTGAGGAAAGGGCCGCGGAGAAGTGGCAGAAGAATGCGAAGCGAAACTTGAGCGCCGGAGGAAGGAAAAGCATTACAGGAGGAAAGGAGACGCACGGAGGAAGGGGAGAGTCTCTCTCCGCGTGAAGAGATTCACTTCGATTAGTAAGTTGGCGGCGTAAGCTCCATCTCCATCCGCCCGGACGGATTTCGCTTCTTGGACATTCGCGAGAAATTTTTTCTTATTCCAATATCGTTACGTACACGCCCTGCAAATTGTGAGATGCTCGAGAAGTTTAGCGAAATGCGAATTTAATGAGAGAATTACACACTTCTCTTTCTTTTTTTTTTTTTTTTTACGAAATGTACTAGACTCTGTGATACCGATACTGCGAGAGATATTAATGATGATAAGGAAGGAACAAGTGTGTTAAGATATCTATTAACAATATAATCCCAATGAAACTTGAGAACTTTGCAAATTACCGTCATAAAACGAGAGGAACCATGTAACTGTCACAGAGAGACATGAAAACGTAGCCATGTCATTATACCTTGACGAAACGTACGCTAATGCGAAACGCTTCGATGAGCACCATAGTTGCTCAATTTGCCAACTCTCACGAAAGCGAAGGAAAACAGACGAGGTGAGATCCCTTGCTCATTATTTCGACGAAAGTTTCTGTTCGCAGACTCTCTTAGATTTTCTGTTCATTTGCACAAAGATAACTCGGAAAACAAATTCTATTCATCCTGCGCATGATGAGTTTATAATTAACGCACAATAAGTTTATATCTCATGTAATAGTCTACGTGTATGTGTCGCAAAGATAAAGAACTTTAAATTTTTCGTGTATACGTGTATGAAAGTTGTTTCCTTATCATATTCGTTTTTATTGTATTTTTTATGCATTCTTTTATAATTTTTACTTTACATTGAAAAATACAAACAATAAATTTTTGAGATAAAGTTTCTACATATTACCATTAGATTAAAATGCAACCATTTGAAAATTTCTCCCATAAACTGGTTTACGGGACATTGAGTGTTTTACAATGTCTACACACGTATTACATAATAACCATGCCAATATTGATTAATAAATATTGCATATTTAATTATCAATTGTAATCGTTTTAATGATGAATCCATTAACGCTTATCAATTATGTACCGTATGTTAATATGCATCACAATCCATGATTATTTATACAAAATGAAATAACACCGGAGAATAATGTTGTGCTTACGGCAAAAAATAAATGATCACATTAATAATTGCAATTTTTTTCTCGCAGTAATATTAATTCTTCTCTCGTAATATAGATTAGTTACATTCCTCTGCATAAGAACGCAATTATTTTTTCGATCTCGGTGAAATGTTCCGGAGATGTATTTCAAAATTACTTTCTTCGATACGAGTGCTAGTCATTGTATCGATTCCGTGTTTCAATCAGCGGGAATTTTTTTCCTCCTGGCATAAATGTTTCATTTGCATGCAAATAATGTCTGCGGCATTCATGCAGTTCTGGATCCTTTGTCTTGCTTTACCATCGGTTCAGGTGCAAATTCGCGATAGTCTAATTCCATCGTCTACAAATTGCGCTGAGCCGACGAGTATGAAAAAGCGTATAATATTCGTATATACAGATTATTCCAGTTGTGCGGCGTTTTCTTTCTTTATCTACATACGAGTTCTTTAATTAATTTAAGATTGATTTTTTTTAAATAAAAATCTAATTAATACAATCTAATAATACAATTGTATATTATTCTCTTTCAAAATTTTCTTCAATATTCAACATTGATACGTTTATAAAATATTATGACGTGTCTCTTATATATATCTCGTGTAATGGAGGAAGATATATAATCCGTAAACAATTCAACGAATCGCGCATTGCAATGTCGCTGTCAACAAAAAAGAACTGCGTGAATTTGATCGAATTTGATGCAAAAGATTTGATAAACCGCATGAGGATGCACGGTGAAATCTGCATGTTCTAACAATCAGAACGAAACGATTTCAAGTATCCCGCGAATTGGCAACTTGATTGAACGTGGAAATGAGTTATCAGAAATGGAAATCAAATTTCGAAACAGGAAACGATGGATACAGTCCAAAATCGACTAGCAAGTTCGTCGCGAATGCGATGCAATATATCTCGCTTTATCCGCTGGCATGATCATACTTCGCGACAGTTGCATGTTGCGAGCACTAACTAGATCATACATATTCGTGACGAAGTACTTCATTTATTCGCTTTCATTATCCCTTTATTCTGTCAGAAATCTTTCATTATTCTCTCTTTTTCGTTATGCTTTATATTATGCTTTATATGAAAGGATTCATATGGATATATCTTTATTACGATATACTCTATTAAGACAATGAAAAATGAATATATTACCCGTCTCGAAACATAAATTTAGATAGCATAAAAATTTATGAGAAACTAAAAAGAGAGCGTTAATTAATAACGTATGCCGAATTAAACAGTCTGCGCCACAAGATGCGAAAATTGTCACTCAGAGATATTATAACATAAATTGGTGCATTTCGTTGCAAGAAGACTTATTCGATAGCAAAATGATTAATATGACGATGGCGCGTGATTGTCGTCGAAGTTAATGATCAAGAAAAAAATATCCAATATAATACAGCTGCATTCCGTTTCATTTAACAGCCGAAAGTTACAGACGTTTCGGAGAAAGAAACTTGTTTTCGACAAAAAAAGCTACGCCTGGCCATTGAAACAGTTATGAAGGGAACCGTCGAGTGACAAGCACCAACCATGCGTTCATTCCTCTGCTTGTATCACATCTTCCACCTTCCTTCCTCTCCCACCGGTTACAACCTCTTTCCTACTTGCTTCTGCACTTTGATTCGACGTGTTTACCCTAAGCGATTCAGCGACATACATATAACGTTGTAATGTGTCATACGTGGCGTCGAATACGTTATGACAGAGGGATGCGAGGCGCGTCCGAACCCTCCTCTCTTTAGTCGCATTCGAGAGAAGGCGAACGGCGTTAACGGCGTTGCGGCACTCGAGGTGAAATTTCAGGCTTCCAAAAGCCGACATTTCCGGCTCGATGCGACCCGACAAATAATTGGCCATCCGCCAAACACAGACTCTACACGTGCTAAACGTCATCGCTAGGCAAACTCGCTCGGAGAACCCGCCGATGCGACGACGAATTTCGTTTCGTGATTTCCGTCGCGCCGCGTTGTAGCACAGCAGACATGTGACGATGGACACGTAATTCACGCGATGACACGTCGAAAGCAATAGTCACACTGTACATACAACATATATACATACTATATACAGTCAACGATGGTTTGTGTACAACTACGCTTCACTTTTGTTACGTAGGAAGCTTGTGTCAACAACCGTTTCCGTCGAGATTTTCTCTTTATCATCGACAATGAACGATATTTCTTAAACTTGCTCGCGACGTATTGCCATAGTAATTCATGAAAATGTGATCAGAGAAACAATTATTTGCAGATGCAGCGCATTGTAATAAATTATATATTTGAAGTATTATAATTATTTCTTTTTTATGACGTTACATTATTTCTAAGAATTTTTATCCGTAATAGTTGAAGTATCATTTCTAATATATATATTTTTCGTATATTTTAAGCTTTCCTCATTTATGTGAATTCTCAAATAAATAACAAGATACAATAAAACTAAATTACAAGAATAAAATTACAATAAAATTACAAGAATATTAAAGTAAGAAATAATTAAATAATTAAATCTACCGATCTGCATAGAGACGTTTACCATATTGCAACTGCAATATTAATTTTGCAGATTACCTAATTCGCTATTATAACGCAGTAATAGTTAAATGGGGCAATGGTCTGCGGTTTAATTGGGTAACGGGTTAAGCACACACAGATGCTATTTACCACGAGCTAAGTGAACCGTAACGAAGGTAGCCCATCGAATGAAGTGCTTCGGAGGTCGATTGACGAGAAAAGAGGAAACGTGTCGTTAACAAAGTAATTTTTCAAACGAGCAAGCATTATTCCTGAATTAAACCGATAAATGAGTTTATCGAACATACACGTCGGCAAAACAAATTCGATATATATATAAAATCGTCCTTTATTCGCGTATATATATGTATGTACATACGTATATGCATACTTTAGATGAAAAGACAGAAATGATATCGCACATATCCGGCATCACAAATTAGAGATAATTTCCCGAGCATGACGTGCGTGAGATATCGTTATTCTCGTAATTAAAAGTGCAAAGCCCCCCTAGTTTGCGTCTATTCGATAACTCTTCAAATTATTCCGAGAAGCGAATTTTATGTAGTTATACAAGCATATTATATCCGAACGTTCCCCTCTATTCCGTCCATTTAGTAATGATCAATATTTCATGCGCTTTGCATGACGTGTGAAATTCTTCTGTCCCCGTAGGACTCATAAAAACTATATTTGCAGACGGGAAAGTCCCGATGACATTGTCTTGTATCTCAGAACATAGAAAGGTAATATCCGTTTACTCTATAACGCTGATGCGAAGAAAACTTACGTTTCTCCTGAGTATACGTTCTTAAAAAATGATGCTTTTATCACGGCGGAATCGATAAAGTCGGTGGAAACTTCTATATTCTGCTTTTTTTTATAAGAAATAATATTAATCTATTTTAATGTCAACAAAGTTGTGACACATCTCTGCGAGAGACCTCTTTCTCTCTCTCTCTCTCTTTCGTGAAGAGAAATTAAATAAGAGAAACCGAGCGCGTTTTATAGAAACCTCTAATACTAACTAAATATCTCTTTGTTTTCTCTTCTTATTCTAAAAAAAGCAGTTTTCAATTTGATCTACATTGTGCGATAATATTTGTTCTATAAAGCATATAAATGTCATAAGTGACTTGATATATTTGCGGCACACCAGCAAAAATTATTTAAAAATCCAAAAAATTTGTTTGAATCGCTCAAATTATTTTCGATTCTTTATACATATCCTTATTAATGCTTTAGACCTAATGATGTGTAGCGAAAGCCTGAGGAAACTATAAGTCGCGATGTACGTACAACGAAGAATCGTAAACCATCAGCCGAAGCATTTACGAATATGTCGTGCACTAGAATCAAATTCTTTTTACGACAAACTTTCCGACCGCACTCATGACTAATAACATTTTATTGAATAAAGTACTGTCGTGATGAATTAAAAATGGATTTATGAATTTAAATGGATTTATCTCAAGTTATGCAATATATATGGGAAATTCCACGTCAAAGCGAACAAAAATCGAGATTTTTTGACCCTGTATTTTTTAAATCGAACAAAACTTTTTTTCAGGTGAAATATACATAAAATAAGGAGATACGTATTTTTGTATTTGTCCGAAATATTTATTTTGCAGAAGTTATAAGCAACAAAATTTTCGTGAAAAATAAAGAAGTTGTCAACTTTAAAAATAAATATCTCTGGTTATATTTGTCGTAGAGATATTTTCGAAAATACATTTTAAAGTTAAGAAGACAACCTTTTTTTATAAAAATAGTTTAAGTTACAATAAATTGTTGATTCCAACTGCCTCGACCAACTTGATCGAGCACGGCGCGGCGTCACTGGCTCGACCAATCTGGTCGCGTCAGTGACGCGCTACGCTACTTGGTCGACACGGCGCGGCATTAAAATTTATTAAAAACATATAAAATATAGAATCTATCGATTCTCCATAAAATAAAAAATATATACACTTTCAGAATGATATGGAGAATAAAATAGTATTATTTCAAAAATGTTGAAAATGTACTTTTTGATGAAAAAATTTATTAAACATTTCATTTATTTATAACAATTGTAATTAACAATTTATTATAACTTAAAATATTTTTATAAAAAAGGTTGTCTCCTTAGCTTTAAAATAAACTTTCAAAAATATCTCTACGACAAGTATAACCAGAGATATTAATTTTTAAAGTTGACAACTTCATTTTTCGCGAAAATTTTGTTGTTTATAACTTCTGTTGTTTATAACTTCTTAAAAAAGTATTTCGGACAAATAAAAAAATACGTATCTCCTTATTTTATGTATATTTCACGTGAAAAAGGTTTCGATCGATTTAAAAAATACAAGATCATTTCTTGTCCGATTTGACGTAGAATTGCCCATATATACATATATAAGATTAAAGAAAAGAATATAAAAGAGAATATTAAAATAAAGTGTTGCAAACTTTGTTTCCTAGTTTATAAAATAAAATAATTCCACAATTTTACTGCAGTAAATATATTTAATTAATATTATCTTATTTTAATTCTCATATGTATAAATCTGTAGCTATTAAATTTACGGAAAGAAAGATATAATGTTTAAAAAACGTCCACTAATTTCGTGTTTCATTACAAAACGAATAATAGTGAAGATACAAAACGATATCTAATCGGATTAAGAAGCGATAGTGCAGATTGCAATGTCGCTTGCAGTAGCATGAAAAAGGTTGAGATCAAGTGGGATCTTATGAGAGTTGTTCTCTTGTTCAACGAAATATAATAAATAGCATGTTGTGACCAATTCTGGCAAACCTCCAGACTGTTGCCGACATGAATCGTCGTTGGAAGTTATAAAAGGGATATGTGCTCAGGGATGTAATATTCGAAGGTGTAATCGAAAATATAATGCACGAAATAAAACGGTGCAATAACAGAGGTTTTCGTATTAAAGCGATAAGAATTTAAATATCTAATTAACGGGAAATGGGCTATTTGGTTTTAGAATTTAAATAAACCATCTATACGGCATTTTTAAAGAAAATGTAGAATCGACTGTGCGACCACGCGTGTCAAAAGCGTGCTAATGCTTGCAAAGAGAATTTTCATTTTATTTTAAATCTTTCTCTCTATAGTTGTACGTGTGTGCTTTCACGACAGCCGGATTTCCCGGAATATTTTCTCGCTTCTGACATAATGAAATATATACAGCTAAATCGACTTCCTGTTATTCAAGTAGACGTATTAATCTCACAAGTGCCACTTTTTCTCTTCTCATAACTAGAAGTGGCACTGTCCCCAACGAGTTTATTAATCCGATGAGCCATGAGTGTAGAAATACGCAGCTGAACGTTGGTAGATTTATCACGCCAGCGGACGAAGACGAATGTTCCGTAAAAATTAATGACTGTTACTCCTCCACAATAACGAAAGCACGCGTGGAAAGAATCATTGCTGATTCGATCCATTGTTCTATGGCCACAACATAATGTGCGCTTATTAATAAAACGGGTTCAAAATCAGAGATTTTAAAATGAGTATTGATTGATAGGATCTGATGAAATATATGTCGATGATACTTTAACAGCAAATTTTTTTCAACGATTATAATAAATCATCTTTATATTTAAAGGTATCTTTGATTTTCTTCTAATTCTTCTTGTAGGACTACAATAATCCATACATATAAAAATATAACTGTTAATAAGAATAGGGATGATAAGCATTGCATACGCAGTGTTTATATTGCGCATCCATTTTCATTTAATTGAATTCGTAGCGGGTCAAGCGTGAGAACTTTAAATTGCGAGATTATCTTCGAAATCCAGTCGCTAAAACTTAAATCCTGTAAAAAGTCTTTCTCGTTTCCATTATAATTCGAATAATTCTTTCGCCGCTCCGGTTATCTGTAAATTGATTAGCAAAGTCTGTTTAAAAAGTCGACTTTAAGGGTTGCGTAAAGACGATTAAAGTGTAACATCGCAAACTTGTTAATCTCGTTGAAAAATTGTAGATAGGTAGCAGTATAGCTAAATTATGATCCGCGGAAAGGAAGGGCGAAATTACAACGGCTATAACTACAGTTCGCGCTCGTTTCAGACTTCACAAGCGCAACCGTTCAAATTATTTCCTCGTTCTAGGGAAATTACTATCGTGCACTTTTTGCCCAGGTTCTTTGCATCTTCCCCGCCGACGTTATCCGACGGGCGACCGGCACGGCCCTTCCGGTAATTTGCTTTTTCCCTCCTGGTTTGCTTGCCTCCTTTCTGCAGCGTGCTGCCCGCTACTCTTCCTCTTTCTTGAAAATTTAATCGCGGAGCCGCGACGTCGCCTTTAATGCGATTCTTCGCCGCGTTCCTTCTTTTGCCTTGCCTCGTTTTACCGAAGTTTTATTTCATGCCGCCGACATCCGCCGACGCGAGACTTTCTAAAAGAGCCATCCGCGTCCGTTGCGGTTAATAACGGCAACCTTCTTCAAAGGACACTCGCTTTCAAGATCTTGCGGAAAAAAGCACACTGGTGTGTTTCGGAATTACAGCATCGATCGTTTAATATCACCAGCGCCATCGAGAAGCCAGAATAAATCGGTTTTCGATATTAACGAATGCCATTCCATGGATTGGTTAGCGAAATTAAATACGTTCTCCAGTTTGTATGGAACGGAATCATGCTCTAAATTTTGCAATCGTAAGCTGAATGCGAGAACCAATTTCGACTCTCATTCAATTTCGCCTTGCTTCGACTCCCCGTTCAAATACGTTAACGTTTTAAACATGCTTAGAACGAAATGTATAATATATTACTTAGTCAGTCGTGAAATTACGTTAATACAAGACTTTTGTAATTTTTGTAAGGAATCTCATCTCTTGGTTTTCATATACTCCTGACGAGAACGTACTTGTCCTACAACAATTTCACGAAGCGCGGAATAAACACTCATCATTGATATTCATCGGAATTTAAAGAATAACATGGTTAATAATATATTGCAGTAAATCAACATTTTTACAATTAATGAATTTCATTCAAAAAATATAAATAGTTTCTTAATATCAATCGTATTAAACTTTATTTGTGTTAGAATACAATTTACTATATACGATAATATAGTACAATATATCGCACATATATTAAAATATGTCTAAGAAAAATCAAATTTTATGATTTATTTAAATGTGATTCGAAAAATGAATATCAAAGTTGAGAGTTTTTTATATTCTCTCACATTTAACTGTATTACTACAATGCGCACGGACGAAATCAACAACTCAAATTACTGTCTGCCCGTTTCACGTCGAATCAAATTACTTAGCCGTTGGCAGTACATAGGGTCGTAATTGCGAAGGAAACTTCTCAAAAGATGCTTAAGTTCGGCAAAACTTTCTCTCTCTTAGGCTCGTCCTCAAATTTACATTTTGCACGTTCTAGCGAAGAAGACTTCGCAGTCTACGGCGACTTTTACCAATGCAGTGCCATCGGCGGGTATAATTAAACTTGTCGTATATCCTTTCGGGACATCGTTTCTATTATTCGAGAATGGCACGCGCGCAGTCTCGAATACTACGCCGAGAACTACGCCGACACGTTCCATAAAATTTCATTACCCTTCCGCGGTTCGTTAACATGCGACTACTTTCTGTTGAGCAGGAATGAACGGATGCGCCGGACAGAATTGGCCGTGGAATGGTAATCGTGGTATGGCGATAATAATGGCCGTCGCGGCGGCCACCCTGTTCCTGATGATGACATCGCTGACGATGACGGTACCCCCGATAACGAATGTATTACTGAGAAACGAGCCGACGGTTAGCAGGTAGCTCGCGGGCAACCTCCATGAAGATATCGCTGCTACTGTCTGATCCGATTACATCGTCCATGTAAAACCTAGTAGTCTAGGGCTTCCAGTTATGTATGTTACTATGTATAGAATAGATAGTCGAATAACGATGATTTTTATTCTCTCGAGGAGCCTATGAAACACGGAGAAGATTGGCGTAAACGCTAGCGAATCGATCGCAAGATTATCCATAACTCGTATACCGTTACTTTTGAACGTGTTGTCTTTCGATGTAAATTGTTGATCGCTCTAATAACGAGAAGAAGAAAACAAATGACAGATAAAGCAATGTCCGCGTACCGAGACAAAAATAACCCACTGCCCTAAAGCAACGAAGTAAACATGAAATTGTTACAAGCTAAGAGATCAGCTTCATTTGTATGATTAAAAGATGACAGATGTTTCAATGGAAGGAAGGAAAACGATGGAGGTTCGATTTCGTTCACGTTTTGATTTGAATTCTCCGACGAAGCATAAATGCGATATTAATAGTGATCGGAGTGTTCACAAAGTGTCAAATATAGATTATACACAGGGGTAACTATAATAACTGATATATATATATATATATAATATAATGTTAGCGCAGTAACGAGCGGCGTTCTGCTCAATATTCGCTCCTTTTATGATGTCTGACAGAAAATGCATCAAGATAGGTACCGATTTGTAATCTGTACAAATTGTAATAAATTATAATACGAACTGTATATACGAGATTTCTTGCCTTATTGATTTGATTCACGGCGTATTTTACCCAGCTTAATCTATTATTACGCTTTTTTTTATATTTAGACAGCAGAATCCTTTTTTCCATCGAAGAATAAGATAAATTCAAATTCGAGGTAAGTGCATTTTATCTAGCTACATTATCTTCGTTGTGTGTTATCTTTTCTTGTAGCGATCGTCTCATTGGCCTATACATATATCTGCTGTAGCACTTTCATTAAAGATTTAGTATGTATATATTTTGCTCGCCGTATAAACACTCACAATTGGAGAGTAAAGTAAACCGGAATAATTTCAGATTCGTGTACTTTTAAGGCTAAGCCTCAATCCAGAAGATGCTTTCAAACTTTTATACCTTCAAAGCGAGTTAACATTGACTCATTCACTTTACGCGAGTACGCGCGCGTTTACACGAAGCAGTCTTAGCCTTTTCGCCATCAGTATAAAAATAATTATCAGCCTGCTACATAAACTTTACGTACGCTTTATCTCCACGAAAATGTTTCTGCATCCTACTTTCGCGTTTCGCAGAAACATTTTAACCTTTACGATTGCCCATGTCAATTCTACGAGGATTTTAATTGGATTAATCTCGGGTCGGATCAAAGTGCCTAATATTTGAAAGCATTCCTCTCTCTTCGAGCGAAAATGCACGAAGAGGTTAAAATAGACTTTTAATCAGTTTATATAAATAAGACTTCCCAAATTGAGAATACAACTTCTTTTAAACGTTAATTATTTGAAATGTTACTCCAGCTGAAAATATGATAAAAATACGATAAACTTTCGCCTTTTTAAATACCATAAGATATTATTTTTGTACAATTTTTTAATGTATAATTGCATAAATTTTTATAGTATTTTTCAAGAATGTCATAATTTTCTAAGGAGATGCAGCGAGTAGTTTGAGAAGCCTTGCTGAAAGCTAAATATAATTTTACGGATAAAAAAAAGGGAAGGAAAAGAAGCAGGAAAAGAAACGAGAGAGAAGTCATGAAAGTAGACGCGCGTGAGCGGATTAGCCACTCCAAAGGGATTGGCAAATTGCAGGAACCGGCTTATAAGTGTTTCCACCCGTAAATTTCGCCCGTAATTCCGCCTCTCCGCGAAACCAATGTATATCGTCCATGTATGACGGAAACTAGCGCAGAGAGAGTGGTAAGGAAGACGAAAACGTAATTGCGATCGCCGCGAAATTGACGTTAATCAAACACGCACGGCAACGTAACGACGCAGGTAGCCATTCGGTCCACTCGGTTCGTCGTCGAAATTAAAACTCGGCTACGGCTATGCGGTATGGGTCGCACGTTTCTGACGTGTCGCACGTGCCGCACGTGCGGTTCCACTACTTAACGTCGCGTGACACATGGCTCGCAGAAGCCTTGATTCAAACTACTTGCTCCGACATTTCATACCTTATCACCTAGCTTATTTGAATTATCGTTACATTTTTTATGTTTTATTATGTATAAGCAGTTGTAAACGCAAAAGAATAAAATAAAAAATATACACATATATACATATATGTTTATGTATATATACATATATGTATTATATATAAAAATATTATAAATTTATAAATAAAACTTATTTATAAAACCATTTCAAGTAACATGCTATGCAAAAAAGATGAATACAATAGTACAGTAAAATTTATAAAGTTAATTAAAAATCCTTTGCTTTTCTATTTAAAAATAATAGTAATTTAATTATAAAATTGATTTAATTATAAATTTGAAGTCAAGATGTAAGACAAATTTGTTAAAAAAAAATTTTTATGTAAAATATAAACAATTAAAAATTAACAGATTTGTTTATCTCAATAATTTCAACTTTTCTTAATTAAGTTAATATAACAATGTATTACACAATAGAGAGGTTTCTACTGTTCTGTTGTTTCTCTTGCGCTAATAGTAATAACAGAATATCTCAGAACTTTCACAAGAATTATACTCCTGTAGTATAATATATAATTTGCATTGATATACTGAATAGTTTACTACACCTCTCGAGTATTCTATTTCAATAATTGAAGAATTAATACCTCTCCCCAAGAGTATTAAGGACAACCGCGCGAATACCTTGAAGCAGGTCTTATCGTAAAGCCCTGGACATCTTATCCGATGAAAGTTTATACCGAACTGAAACTATCTATTACTCCTAGAGTTCGTTGAATTGTGTTCCGGAAAGAAGAAGAAGAAGACAAAGAGGAACAGGGAAAAGCTGCAGATCGCCATTCCGATACTTAATCCACTCGGCTACGAGGCATCAAATTACTTTTAGTAGAATCTAAAAGCCTTGCTTTCCAAAAATGTCTCGTCATTTCATAAAACTGTCGTTACATGTGCAATTTATAGAGATTAAAGTACTTGTTCGAATAATATTCGAAATACATTTGCATCTAATTTGTTTGACAATATTGGATGTTTTTGTCATTACCATAACATATATCTTTTATTATAGAATGAAATATTTAGTATCAATAATATAATTTTTATTTACTTTTAATATTGTATAATTTTAATACTACAAATATTATAATATTTCTTGTAAATTCAAAATTTTGTTTCCCTGATATTACAATCAAGTTCCTCGTTTCTCTGCTAAATATTTCACGTGATATATGTCTTGATATTAATCTCTCGTATAATATATTATCTATTAAATCTGCCAACAAATGTAATCAGATAAACCGATAGGAATCTACTTGTAAGATGTTGCAACTAGCTGTGTATATATATATATATATATATATATATATATATATATATATATATATATATATATATTTATATATATATATATAAAACAAACGTTGCCATCAATTTACTTCGTAAAAATTCGTGTACGCATAGTAAAAATCGAAAAGCATTGGGCCATCTCGTTAACGATTTCTGCAATTCAAGCACGCTTTCGATAACTGGATGCATCAAAATCCGTAACCAGCGATGATAGCTACCGTTCGTTACACTCATGTTAGTTATCTCCAAGCGACCAGTTTCGTCCAATTAAAGTCACGTAACAAGAACGACTAAAGAATACAAATCGTAGCATTTACGGCGAAAAATCTGGCGATGTTGAAGTATCCTAAAAATGAATTGTGTCAACGCGTTCTAATTGAAATATAATTGGAACACTGGCTATTCCGCTCCGATGCATTTCTATGATAATATAAAAATGTAATTTGTTACCTCGAGCAATTCTTTTAAACTCTTGTCAATCGTCACACAAGAGAGTCTCGAAGCATAATACTATACTTTGTATTAAACTTCTAGTTCCATCAACAGCGTAACTTGAATTGCTAGTTTAAGTCTCGATTTAGCACGAGTCTTAGGTCAGACTCGGTTAACATGAGTTTCTATTGGCGAAGTTTGGTCGAGTTAAAGAGATCTAGTGCGCAACGAAACAAGACGTTATGCATTCGAACCGCAATATAATATGCCTTGAAATAGCGAGAGAAAATGAATCAACGGATCGTTTAGCATGAAAGTCAATGTGTAAGATGGCAAAAGAATAAATTGTTACGCATCAATATATCGAGAACAATTTATTTTAATCAAGACATAAGCGACTTCGATATTGCACTACTTCAGAGCTAACCATGGATCTAAATATAGTTTTTCATTTGGGCACCGAAAGATCGGTAAATATCATTGATTTGTTATAGTAAAAAGGTTGATGAACGAGAGGCGAAATTGTCCGAAATGTAATACGTAGCGGAACAAAGAAAAAGAATCGCGGCAGAGATGGACGAAAGGAAAAGCGGCAAAAAGTGGCAAAAAACGGGCACGATAAGGGAGGCACGAACACGCAAGACTGCCGACTTGGCACGCTAGAAGTGAGAGGATATGGACCGTTTCCGTAAACCATCAAGAAATTGCATTAACATGGTTATCGCCGACAGCAAAGGCAGAAAATTCCCTTAGGATTCGTGCGGCTCTTCACTGCGGGAAAACTTCGGTAAGAAAAAAAGAAGCGCGACAAGACAAGGAAAGTTGAAAAGTTAACGGCTAATAAGTCGCCTCCACTGAGAAATTTCACAACAAATATTTGTTTTCTCATTATTTGCATTTTTTATCGTTTTTTGCAAATTTTGAAAAAATGTAGTTATATTTTATAAAAAAATTTTTAAGATTTAGATTACGCGGTTCGATATTTGTACTCGTATATCATCGACAGCTTGTATATATAGATTGTACAAAATTCTATTTTGCTTTAAGTAGAGAATTGCGAAAGTAATCCGAAAATAAAAGAATATTTTTCCATAGATCGGCACAAAATTATACTCGAATAAAATATTCAAATATAAAAAGAATACGAGCCTTCAAAGAGACACGTCGGTACGTCATTACAATAGTCAGTACCGTAGGAGGACAAAGTTCTGTATTCACATTCGAGGACGTTAGCACCACGATTCCGAATCAGTTAAAATGCAAACGTAAGCAATCCGTAATTGGCGATAAACTGTTCGGGTGGAAAAAAAATTAACGAATAAAGAGGGATCGTGTGTGATCTTTTCTTTTTTCCGCCGCGAATTTATTTACGTTTTTCTCTTTCGCAGTTCTCTGTTTTTTATTCCCTCAGATCGGACAAATTAATCGCTCTTTCGGTAATTTCCGCTTTGCGTATTCCGATTTTAGCAAAGTAGAGCGTGAACAGTAAACGACTGATTGCGTGAGCAAAAAAAAGGAAGGTTACGGAATGATCGAATTAAAGCCAATTTACGCGAAAATTTTTGTCCTCCGTCTGATTCATGCGCGCCGGCATTCGAAATTCATTAATTAATTACGTGAAAAAGACTGACCACGAGTGTAACCGGACAAAAAAGTTCTCGGGTAAAAATGGATTCCGGCATACAAAAGTGCGACGAACTAGACCAGCCTGATGAGCCTTGATGATACCAACCATTTGCACTTTTAATTAAACGTCGTGACAAAGCAATAAATTGGCGTAATAAATTGGTGCCGCCAGTTCGGACAATGGCGACATAGACGATATGAATTGCTTTAGCAGTGTAAAAAGTAAGAGTAAAATTTGCGATTAAGCGTATTAAATTTAATGACAGACAAAACTTACTTTTCTTGACGTTATCGTTGCTATTATATCACAATATTCGTGTATACAGTAACGAAAGAGGGAGAAGAAAGCAAAAGTTTAATTATAGGTGAGGTATATGTATAAAGCAATTAAATAATACAGTTCAAATTTATCAATTGCAATGTGTACATTAAATAGAAATAATGCATGTCGGCACTATTGATTAAAATAACAAAATTGTCTACAATCTCTCTCACGTTAAACCTGTCGATACATATTGATATCAGACCGCGGTTGTGCAAAAGACCAACATTACCGTGATTCTTTGTTTATTCAAAGACACGCAAAAGAAGATAAACTCAAGAGAATAACGCAACGTACATCAACGTACGTTGTACATCTCATTAAGAGAGAGAAAACCATTGTATATATAAGTCGCGTGCCAGTATAATAAGAAAATGTTTGCGCGCACAGTATTATGCGAAACACTGCAAAAGCAGTAACTTTAGAACAAATTACGATTTCTGTGTACCCTTTTCTCTACGAAAATAATAATATAATAACAAATATTAATATTCGCGGGATGCTCAGATAAATCTTTATAATATATTCAAAACTTTTTACTTCTTTCAATTTTTATTCCATTAAAAAGCAACGCGGCGATATGTCGCGCCGCTGCGAGTCGCGACGGCACTATTAGCATAATAATTTAACGTGCCGTCGGTTCGAGAAATAACTACTTAACAAGTTAGACAAGCTTAACCTGCGAGAGAGATAAGGCAGGAACGGACATTCTTGGCACAATAAATTGAATCATTGAATATAATTTTATGTCCCTCTCTTCTTTCTCTTCTCGATCGTCTATTTTACGCTCGCGAAAGTTTCAGGAGCATAACGATCGAACAAGAGTCAATCGAAGATGCATTTCGCTTATCCACAATCGAAATCATATGAGTTCGCGTCGTGATGAGTTACGAGCGCGTTTCCTCGCGTTATAGGACGTATCTCACGAACACATTATATATATATATATATATATATACTATATATATATTATAGATCGGAGTCGTTGACCGCTTTCGATCGTTTCGTATCGTCATCTCGAAATATAATCGTTCCGAAACGCGCGCGCGTGAATCGACAGTCATAATTACTTAACAAATTATTCGCGCGACAGACGCTTAATTAAATCGTGGAAGACAGAACGGAACGTTACTCGCACTAGAAGCTAATCCATCACGATTAGCAGCCGCTGTTTCTAATTTGACGCTCTCGACGTTCTCCATATACATACACGTGTCCGATAATGCCAGCGTGCATTTATCATCGGATTAATAGCGAGGTGCTTCCGCTATTGCGAGACTCCGCGACTAGCTTCGCCAACGTTTATCACTGACCTATCAATTCGCATTCTACGGCGGTTCAACGATATGCCGACGCATTAGACACGTGTCATTTCGAGGGACTTATATAGAGCGCATATTAAATCTTATATAATCTCTCTCCCCAATTAAAAATCCTAGTTTTGTCTAAAGATATCATTGTGTACAACAAAATGAAATATTTATGGGACGATAATTTTTATGTAGGATAGCTTACAAATATAGGTAAATGGATAATTCGAAACTTTTACGATCAAGTGAACACAGTAACACGAAATACGAGCCTATTCATCTGTTATTGCGAGCCAATTAGCGTCACGAACGTTTATCACTGACCGATCAAATTATCCTATATTCGATGGAGGTTCAATGATACATCAGCGTGCTATGCAAGCATTATTTCGGGGAGGCATCATTTTCAAAATTATCTCATTGTAATGTTATGTAGAAATTCATTATAGCAAACGTAATCACACAAATTCCCCTCAGACTGAGAATATGAATATGTCATTATGGTGTATATCATAATATGCTGAAAATACCATTAACGCGTATGATATATTAATTTAATAAGTACGCGCATTAATTCCTGCATTGTTGGTGGACCGCTTTCTTGTATTCTCGCGTTTAACAACAATATCATTTATGCCGCAAAATAGGTTTTATCTGTGTTCTTGGCTCGAGAATATATTCGTCAGAGTACAATGACCTTCTATATATATATATATATATATATATATAGATACATAGATAAAAGTGATACAATGATCCTGTATAGGATATTGAATACACGCGTCTTGAAAGATCGACGTTTCTAATAGAAACTAATGGACACTATAGCAGAGATGCAATGTTTAACATATATTAAAAATGAATACGTACAATATTTTGCAAAATGTACATTGTTTGTTACTATGTAAGTCCTGCGAAAAAATTGCGAATGTGATATCTTTTTCTTTCGAAGGATTACACGTTGATGTTTCATATAATCGCTACGTAAAGCCCGCTTTAAACGATCTATAATTCAAAACAAAAATTCATTGTATAATTCTATGTTGCACATGTATGTGTGCATCCTGATGTATATGTGTGTATCCTGATATGTATTTTGTATATGAGCACATTTATCTCTTCAAATATTTTCTGTATCATGCGATACGTAAAAATTATACAATATATATAGACATCCCGAATTTTGTCGCAAATTATAGACCGTCCAAAAATTAAGCTAAACTTAAGAAGAAAATAAAGTTTTATATCCGAGTGCTTACATAGCGCCAACAATCTCGCGGATTAATTATAAATGAGACTCGATATAACGAGAGACGAGAGGAAAAGGATCGCGCGCCGTAATCAGCTATCGGAGACATCTAATAGCGTGCGTCGAACAAGACGGCGGCCTTAATTAACTCAACGACCGTCGCTATAACCGTTATCATTATCATTCCTTACGCCACGTAACGGTAGACTATCTCGTCCCGTGCATGAGGTGAGCGACGGCACCGGTAATATTACAACCTCACATAGGAGGACTAGATTCGGTTGCAACGTCGACGATGGGTATCGGCAATTAAAATTCACACCGGCGTCGTTAACCTTCGCGCACGTAGGTATACACGCAACAACGGCTTAATGCGCATCCAACGCACTGATGACGGTACGTATTCCCGAGCGCACTTTGTGCCGTTACGTGATGAAGCAGTGATGAGATCATGCGCGAGTCAGACGCACAGCACGTGTACAACAGCGCGAAAAGCTGTTTCCTGTTCGTGAACGTAACGTTTACCAGGAAACGTTCAAAACTATTTCTCTTCAATTTCAATGAGTTTCGGGTATGCGTATTACAGTTCCACCAAATAGCCTTCTGTACATTCACTAATTTAGAACAAGTTTAGAAATTGTGAAACATTTGCACGGGAGATATTTCAATCTCATCCGATACATCATTGAGACTGTTGAAATGGTCGAGAAAACAGTTTGATAATGTTCGGTTAAATTTTCAACGATCGCAGCTCTTTAGTTTATGCGCTTCTAACGACGACCTGTTCGGCGGAAACTCCCTAAGCGGCAGAATCTACCGCAAGTGATTGCGGGATTGCGATAGTCTTAAGCCAATCCTGTTAGTTCTTGTCTTATCCCATCTTATCTTATTTGTTCTATCTGACAAGTAAGATAGGATGTCTCTCAGTGAATATTTCCGTCAGCAATCGAGAACAGTATGCACATGCGCGCATAATAATAACTTATTTAAAAGGGAAATTCTAAAGTTTAGTTTGATAATCTATTGTTTCGCATGAATTCTCGCCAAATGTTTTCAAATATATGATATTTAATTAGTTGAATATTTTTGATTGTTTATTTCAAATTTCTTCTATTATTACTATTAATTGTAAAAAGTTATCGCAATTTTATTTTTCTCATTACGTAATAAGCGTGTAATTATATCCAGATACATCATATATCATAAATACATCAAGTTATTTTATATTCGTTTTTCAGATACGGCATTTTACATAGAAATATTTGAAAAAAAGAAATACGTTGATAAAAATGTATTCCTCATATAAGATTTTTTATACTATGCGGACTTGCAATATTACGCCATATACTACGCATGAGAACTTAACGAATTTGCGAGTGCGATGACACTCACACGTGGTTGAGACAATCGTTCTTTAAATGGCGATCGATCGCTAAGAATCGCATATGACATTACACACGTTACTTGAATCACGCTAATATCACGTTGCTGCACGCGAGCCCGAGAAATGCACGTATTCCATTCCGTTTATGAGCGAGCTCATACGTTAATTGGCTATTGCACAACACACCAATACGTAAATGGAGTGGGCAATTATGCGACGATGTAAACAACAATCCGGCCCACTGCCACGATACTAGCAATACAAACGAAGCGATTGATGCACCGTGCAGATCTGCTCTCCTATCTCCTATCTGTCGCATCGCGCCGTAATACTGTCAATGCTAATGCGACAAAAGTGACAGCAAGTGATGCTAAATAGGAGATATTCGAGAATTATGTCGCCACTCTTTTCATTTGCGGCTTATCTGATTAATTTGGAGTATTTAATTAAGAGCAACAACAAACTAATATATATGTATACATATATATATATATATATATATATATATATATATATATATAATAAAGATATTTTTGTATGCATTTTTATATATTCCGTATAAAATAATTAATATTATAAAATATATACTTAATATAATTAATAGGCGCAATTAAGCTATTTACTTATCTCTTAAATAAAGATTTAATAAATAAAACTATATAATTTCTCTAAAAAAAATATTTTGTTTAGATATAAACTTCTATAAATTATGAAAAACTAAAAATCTATTTCTTGTATAAATAATTTAAATAATTATAAATTTTATAAGCATTGAAATATTTCATACATATACATGTATACATGTTTTTATATCAGATTATTTATCTAAAAAATAAATTTTAATTATCATAATTTATAAATAATTATGTCTAACAAAATATTTTTAGAGAGAAAATTATGTAATTTTATTTAATAAATATTTATTTAAGGGATACGTAAATTTTAATTGCGCGCAGAAGAACATAATAATAATAATAGTAATAATAATAATAATAATATAATAATGTATAATTATTATAAAAACTTTAAGTATTTTTCAAATTTAAGATACATATCTAAAGAGAATATTTTATTACATATTATATGTATAAAATTACTAGAGCGGAAACAATCAATCAATTTTACAAATAGCAAATAATGAATTACGTAAATTAAAAACTGCTCATCTCAGGATTGTGCTCTGCCATTGCCCGATGCTTCCCCAGGTCTGCTCCCCTCTTGTTCATTCTTGTCTGGCTGCTCCTTCGTAACATTCCCTTGTGATACTCACTCGCGTTAATTACGATCGCGCGAGCATTAATTAGCAAAATACTATGATTGCGTGGAATTTTTGCACGGCACTGTTAATCATTCGCAATGTGCGACTTTATTACATTGTAACGAGAAAACAAGAGAATTTAATGTGCTGTGATATTTATCTGTTGTTAACAAATAGTATGCATTAAACATAAAAATTCTGTGTATGGAATCAGACCACAATGTGTTATAGCACAGTTAATAGTTAGCAATTGACAGTACAACAGCTCTGTTGCCACGAAATATTTAATGTAATATATTCACACGGAAAATTTTATTCCCCCGAATTTTAAATTAATTATTAACAAATGGTTGAGATGTATCACGGATTATGGTTACTTTAATCTCTCGAGCTTGCGATTCACGTACAATTACGCACGTTTTCTCCGCCCGAAAATGATTAGCAAATTACATCTAAATCGACCAAAAATTTAAAGAGAGAGATATAAAGAGAGATTTAAAGAGATATAAACATATATATCTCTCTCATCTCACAATGAGAGAGATATATATGTATGTATATTAAAATTCAAGAAGCGCATTGTTAAACACATACAAACTGATAATCATTTGTAAAGAAACGATTCAATCCGCGTGGCTAATTAACTCTCGTGATTGATAATTCGTAAGTGCACTGAGGCTATTTATCAAAGCAATTATTTCACGTAATTTATATATTTCAAACAGAAATCGAAGCAATAGGAATTATAAATTATCTTTTTTATTACAATTAATTATAGTTACGGATTATATGTGTATGAATAGTTACGGTAAATATATCGGTATACGGTAAGTCTAATTACTGTATATTTACGGATAATTATAGTTTTTTTCGCGATGCTTTCATTCTCTCGAATATATCTCGCTTTTGGAATTTTTCGTTGATTCAAACATAATTTGCCAATTATTATCGGATTCAGAGAATGTAGTAATAAGCAAATCACAGGATCAAGTAAAATTCAATTAAAACTACTAGTCGTTGTACATTAATTATTTATTAATAATTAGTTGAAATTCAAAGTATAGAATGCTTCTTATCAATTCATTCTATAATACATTAAATATTTCATGACAACACAAAATAAATAAATTATATTATGTTTGGCTTTTGCTTTTTGCGGCGTAAAGCTAGCTATTGTTTACATGTAGTCACCTTGTTGTTCGCTCAGCGAGACTCGATCAAAGAGGCAGCATTGTGAGACGTTCCGTATGTGCATCGTGGTATTATCTTTTAAAATCCAATTATTCCTTACAATTATTAAGACACGTAAGAGTGCTCTTGTTCTCTCGTTACAATATAATAAAGTCGCGTGCCATGTATGATAAAGTCGGCAATGCCGTGCAAAGTGTGCGCGCGATCGTAATTAACGCAAGTAAGTGTCATAAGTGAGTGCTACGAAGGAGCAAGGATGAACAAGGAAGGAGCAGTAGACTTGTGTGGGGAAGCATCGGGCGATGAGAAACGGAGCAAACCTGAGGCAAGCAGTTTTTAACTTACATAATTTATTATTTGTTATTTGTAAAATTGATTGCTTGTTTGTTTCCACGCCAGTAATTTTACAAAATTGTGTAATATAAAATATTATTTCAAAATAATTCAATTTGTAAAAATACTTAAAGTATTTATTATATATACATATATAATATTATTCTGCGTGCAATTAAAATTTATTTAAATAGATTTCTTAAATAGATATTTAATAAATTACATAATTCCCTCTCTAAATATTTTGTTTATAAATCTTTATAAATTATAATAATTAAAAATCTACTTCTTAGATAAATTATCTTATATAAAAACATGTATATATGTATGTATGTGTATATATATATATATATATATATATATATATATGTATATAATATTTAAAATTTATGAAAAAATTATTTATTAAGATTTAAGGCTCAGAATAATTAGTTCGAGATTCTTGTTCGTGGATATACGTGGTACTAAATTACTAGCAATCATCTCTGTATTTTATTCTAAAATGTAAATATTGTAGTGCTTTTTAGAATGTCTGTACGATATACTGTACGATATATAAAAAATAGTTTACTAAGAATCAGAGTTTAAAAAAGCTCACTATTTATGCTATCCGATATTTATGCTATCGTAAAAGCCTCATTAGTAACTTATAATTTTCTAAAATCCAATATCTAGAATATGTAACGATCTAAATTGAGTATCACATTCTTTGATGACGATATAGTCCTTTTGATTGATTCATCTTGATGAGAGACAGTATCATCGCGAACTGCGATAGTCGCAGCTGCGCTCATTCCCGAGAATAATGTTCAAAAATGAAACATCACGATAGATAAAAAATACCGGCAGCTGCGACGCAAAATGTGCAGTAAATTGAACGGCGCCATTAAATTATCAGGACGTGAGGCGTTTCAGCGCTACTTTTTTTTCAGTTCGCCAGCCCCTTTAACGCGAAATTATATTTCCATTACGCACGACTGTATTTAAGCCATTATGCGTGATCGTTGCCGCACTTTTCACTGAAACGCGATTAACCTAGATTCGCCAGATGTTCCGCGCAGGGCACGATTCATATCTCAGTCTCCTGACACTCTTGAAAATACGGATAATTATGAAAATGCATAAATCATTTGAGATGCACAGTAAAGATAGCCGAACGTTCGTGACTGCAAACTGCAGGAAATGAAAGCTGATATCCAATAATCGCTATAATCTTTAATTAATTTAAGACAATTTTTCAAGAAAGAATTTGAAGACTTTGATTACTTCGTACTGCTTTCTTTGCGTTTTTTTTTTTTCTCGAATAACGTTATTAAATGCGATGAAATTACGTCTTCTCCGTTGTAACTGCAATTTATAGAAAGGTGCCTTGCGTGCGCTGGTATCTTCTCGTAGATTTTCATGATGCAGCGCACGAAGAAATAGCATCGTTACAAAAATAATCACGACTGTGTATCACAGAGTGAAAAGAAAGAGAGAGAGAGAGAGAGAGAGAGAAAGAGAGTGAACGCCAGGGGAAAACTCTCCACTGTGTGGAGATATAGATTGGGTCGAAGATAATTTAACTGTACTCCTAATTAATGTTACCAGTGTAATTACGTTTTCCGTACAATTTGCAAGTACGCGGGCGAGAGGAATAAGAGACAATGGTCGCCAATATCGAATCGCTTGGTGCCACACATTCCCGCGAAGGGAAGTGAAAAGCGCGTTCGCACTACATTAATTTCTGCTTGGAATTAAATCCCGGGGAAGAACGCGATTCTCTTACGCCAAATTAAATCTTTTTTATATCCGATCTGACATATACATTACCTTCTTAGCGGATCATTTATCTTATTTAATATTTCCGCACTCGCTATCATTCTCTGAAACAGAAATTAATGAAAGTGAGGATGTTAAAACTAATACAAGTCCCATCAGACACACAGATATTTATATAGTACAGTAGATACTTAAAATAGCATTCCCAGAATTTGTTTTTAGCAGCGGTACCAATTCTAATCCTTACTCGAGTCCTTTTTTTAGACAAGATTATGTATAAGATTATATATATAGAAATTAATTAGTTAAAGCGCTAAAAATAATATAGACTTAATTTCTCTTAATTTTTAAATTTAGAAGAATGTAATACTGCTTCCTGTGTGTTAAAAGATTAATATAATAGAATTTTTTCGTCTTTCTAATCCTTTTCGCTTTTATTCATTTCAGCCTCAAGATAATAACGATTCTTGTTAAAAGTAAAATTTCTCTCTCTCTCTCTCTCACTCTTTCTCTATTTTTGTGTTCTTGCCTTCTTATTATTAAAATATTGCAAATTACTTTTGCACTTTGTCCTTTCGCGAACGCTGTGAATCGAAGCGTAAAAACTGCGCTGCAGAAAGTCGTCAAACAGCGGGAGATAATATATTCTTGGCATACGTTCTCACATACACACACACACATACACACACATTGTGTGTAAAAGCGCAGCCAAGATGCAGAAGAGATCGCGTTTCGCTAGTTGAGACAAAGAAAGGGAAATAAATATACAATTGTACGACACTCTCGAATCTCCAACATGGCAAATCTTCTTAAGAAATCGTAGACATCAATGGCTGCCATCCAAAAATATTTCGAGACGAAATTCTTGCTCCGGTTGCATCGGGAATGGAGGACAGGAAGAAAAGACAAACAAACAAGAAGGACGACTTTTCCGTTCATCCTTATGTACACACATAAGTATGCAGTTTTCGTCGAGAAAGAACGGGACTTGGGAAAGATTTATTCTCGTGTCCATCTCTTCGATTTTCGTACGTCGTGACTCGATTTTCGTAAGCGTCGCGCGCGTCGATTCTTTGCCGCAAGTGTGTACGCTTCTAAGTCTCGACAGCTTGTTAGCAGCATAGATTCTACGGCGAAGAAAGTAAATGGAAAACTGCAGGAGCAAAAGTAGAATAAATCGCTATTTATCTTGCAACTATGTAGAAAGACAGGTAACTGATCATCGCGTGCCAATGTAACATGCAGATAGAATTAAAATATAGTGCGAATATTTAAATTAGAAGATATCACGCGATATATGCATATATTTTACCAAAATTTTGTCTCGCATTTATGATAAAAATAAATTTCAAAATTATACACAAATAAATAATTAGAATATTTGAATATGAATTTAGAATTATCCAAGAAAAATTTGTGTAACTCTTTTCGAATATATAATACAGAAAAAATTATCACACTATACAGTATATGAAAGTGTACAGGGGGAAGGGGATATATAAATTTTCACAAAGTATTCTACATAATTCACGTATTTTTATACGTCGGAAATGATAATAAAATAATTATTTTTTCAAAATGCTTTTAGAGCGAATGGCGCATTTTATACAGCGATAATATACTCGCGCGAATACCGGGAATGACGAGATAATTAAACTTAATAATAATTAAAGAACATAATTTTAAATGCACGCCCTCATTTGAGAGAGCGAGCAGAGTGTGAAAGTGTTAAATAATTTGCTCGTAATTAATACTCCGGCTAATGATCTCCAGCTTCTCTTTGTTCATATCCGAGTCCGCTTCAATGGCAAATTATCAATTATCCGCGAAAATAGTTTAACTTTTCGCGTTTCGCGCGAAATGCGCGGATGCTTCGCTGCTTCCCCCTCGGCGTCGCGCGCACACGGTTAATCGACACGGTAGCGGAGGCAAACTCGTTTTGCATCTCAAAGTGCGAAACGACAGGTAAATGCACGGCACGGAGCAGTCGTGAGCGCGATATTGCTCGCATTAAGCGATGATTCCCGCGGCGACGCCCGTTGGAATATACGATCGATAACGAAATCTCGAACGAGGGCGGTACCAGAGGTAGAGCGACTAAATTAGCCGCGCGAAAATATTCACGCCTTTCATTTCGAAGTTAGGGGCAACGGTGTCGCGACGCCGTCGACGACGCCGGGCGGTCGGTCCACCCCAAAGCGAATGGAAGTTTGATGCGCGCAGATTAAATTCGCATTCCAGGTCGATGTACCGGGTGTGTACGGCGTGCCGGATTCGCCCCGGAGTCGACCCGGCCGAGCTCACAAACGCGCGCTTACACAAGTGTATCCACGTGCATACGGACGTATCATAGATACGCACTTATGCAGACACATGCGCTTCTGTAGATACCTCAACGGCGAGCGCCGAACTATCCACCGTGAGGTCCTTCAAACTCTGAAACTCTGCTTCGTCCTTTCCGTCTCTCTCTCTTTCTCTCTCTCTCTCTCTTTCTCTGCTTCCATCTCTTACAAGGCAAACTCGCTGCTCTCACTCTCTCTTTCTCCCTCTCGTTTCTTCTCATTTTATCTATCTTGTCCGTGCACCTGCCATCTCTACTGCTTTTTCAACAACGCTTCCCATTTCTTCCTGTTCACATACTGCATTTTGATCTCCCTTTTTTCTCTTGCGCCCTCGGGGCTCGCCGCTTATTTCGGCCCTATAAAATAGCTACACCCTAAGAGAGACTATCATTCAGCTACCATCGCTCCCTCGTTTTACTCTCCTTCGTCATTCGCATTTTGTTCCTGCCATCGAAGCCCTTCACTGTCGCGAATCTCTTCCGCCCACGTCGATGCATCAGTAAATTTCGTTGGTACTGTGCGTGTCGCCAACCAACAAGACGCGGACTGACTTGCAATTACCGCTTAGCGACAGCTCACTTCCTTCATTAAAATTACATCAACGTCGGTGTACACACAGTATCCTCTATCTACCGCGGCCGCTGTAATGCGCTTAGGGATTTCCGACAAACATTTCGGGAGCCACATCCAACCGGGGAATAGTGTCGTTCGATGAACGCGGGAGGACCGCATCGATAAGTAGCGCATAGGAAGATGCACGGATTGCACTTTCCACATCGGCTCGCTAAATGAATGTTTGACTTTCGACGGACCCTCAATTTTATATGCTATCGGAAGCGAAATTAAAACTCGCCGCCATTCGCGATGACAGCGTAGATTACTCAAATATTTAATTAAAATTAGTCACAAGTCTCGTGACTAATTTCTTTAGTTTAAGTAATGTATTTTACTTGAGAAGTTACACATATGGTTTATTGTAAATCTATTACTTAATCATGTTTAAATTAAAAATACTAGCATTGATTGAAATTATTCAAATGAGATTATTTTATAATGTTTTAAGTAAAGATTATTTAAAAAAATAAACAAAGTGAAACAAGACATATTTCAATCGAATTTAATTAAAACATCAGAATAAGATTAATAAGATAAGTAATCAATAACATTAGAAAATGTTTTCTTATCATAATAAATTTTATATTCATATACGAGTATATCCATAATTTATTTGTTTTAAAATAATTTTTAAAAAATAACACAATCAACATAATGCATATATATATTATATAATTTAAAATAGAATAGTATTAATTTTTCTCTCGAAGCATAATATTTGGCATAAAATCGTTTGATGATTTATTAAGATAATACTCGTATCGCTCGGCAAAACTATAGTTAAATTATTCGCAACCATTTCAAGAAGAAAATCCACAAAGACACTTCGACTTCTACTCTTGTAGAACAAGATTAACCCGAGAGATAATAATCTTAACTTTTGCGGACGACTTTCCGAGATTCAACGCGGCGAAGTGCGAATTAGAAACATCAAATTCAATGGAACTACGCGCCAATATGATACGGAACACGAAATTCTGCTCGAAAGAGAACATCAAATTCAATGGCACTACTCTCGCGCCTATCCGATACAAATCCGACCTGCAGCGTAAATGCATATATTCTATGCGGTATTCTAAAATATATTCAATTTATATATACATATATGTAAATGAAAAAAGCTATATTATTATTCTACGAAAATCAAATTCAATGAAATAAGTTGACAAATTTATCATGGTAAAAAACGGGTCACTAGAGTATCAAAATTATTTTCCCTATATCAAATTTTCTACAAATGTCTAAGTTTTTGAATTAGTCAAAGTTGTTCGTGATTAATGATAAATTTAAATTCTCATAAAATTTGACTTATGTATGTGTATCATGTAGAATAATTTATAAAACTTAAGTAATTTTTTTGTATTAAAAGAATTTCATAAAGAAAGAGGGAGAAATTATCCATATATATAATAGTATGTCAATATATATTTTAAATACATATTAATCGTGTAAATAAAGCATCGATAACAAACTCGACGCAATGATTGTAAAATATAAAGTTCAGCGAATAAAAATGCATAATAAACTCGATATTGTACATAATTTTATGGACGAAAAATCAGTATCAAAGTATTATTTTAATATCATATTGCACATTGTGTCCTATTAATATGCCGCAACATGAATCGGAATCAAATTATTTTACCAATCAATGGAGCATTATATTAAACGAATAATCGGCAGAAGCATCGTTGCGAGAATCATTGCGCTTGCATCGAAGCGCCGTATCGATTCAAACGATTAATGAAATAACTAAACGCTATTACGTAACGGCGGTACGTAATTGCAACATCAGTGGAATCGCTGGAATGCCCTGCATCCTGTTAAGCCGGTACCCTCGATCAACGGGAAAGAGTTATCTTGCCTTGATATTGGATCAGGAGAAAACGATAATTTTCGGAAGACTTTCCCGCCGACTGGAAGTATCCGTCGGAAATGCGTGGTCACGGTCGATGCGCTCTCCGAACTCTCGACTCAGCACCGATGAAATAATTTCGTTCCAGCGCCGTTCCACGGCGGCCAATCCAAAGAGAAATGCCAAAGTTGAACGCTCTTTATCGATTCTTTCTCTCTCCGGCTTTCCACCGAATCTCCTATGATCCTTAAAGCGTCGCCCCTTCGGACGCACGATTCCGCTCTTCGTTATATTACAGTCGCTTCACTTGATAAACGCCTTTGTAGAAAAAGAAGAAAAAAAAACCGGCTACTTTCGGGATAGCTTTATATTCAGCACAAAGGATAGATGCCTGCTTTTGTGCGCAATTCTACTTAAGTTATGCAATACTTTTTTCCGTGGATTTGTCTAATCATGCTGTTACCGCGAGCACCCCGAGATGAACTTAATTTCTATTCGAAATTCAGCCACGTAATAAAAATTTTAATCACATAGATTACGGAACATGAATTTTACTTTGTGTATGTTCATAGGAAATCCAATTACTTGAAACGTTAAAAAGGAATTCTGGAGTCTTATAAAATATCAAAGATTAAGTCATTATTAAAATTACGTAAGAATATAAAGTAGAAATTTATTCTCGATTCCACGAAAAATACTATTATTTATAAAAAAAAAAAAAGGATCTGTGCAATTTGACGTTAATACGCGAAGCTGACATTCAGTAAAATTCAATTAAATTACGCAACTTAATCGAAACGTATTATCTGTGTGTAGATAATTCCAAAAAATACCGAATAACGACAAACGATGCAGCGTCTGTAGAGAAGTACTGTGGTACGCGATATAATCCCCTCCCACAAATTTTCCGTCTCTCACGGATTTTCTATCCAATAAGCAATGATCGAGGAACAATTACTGCAGCCTTACTCCCGGAAATTACGTTACGGTCTCTTGTAACAAAGAGAGATCGAGTCGGCCGGCGCCGCATTAGCTGACCTCCGCTTCGCCGCCGTGTAAATCCGATTCGATCTTGCGCGCACACGCAACCCACGAAGGAAAAGATAGTTAACACTCCCTCGGAGAATCGAGTTAAGTCAACGTCATTGATAACAAGTTTCCGATATTTCCCGTCAAAATCTATCCTCCTACCGGGGGAGTCATCTTTCTCGCCTCCCTCATCGTTTTGTCGCTTACGTTAGTATCGGCCCAACGCGCCGATGCCTCGCCGATGACGAGGGTGAAAAAGCGGAATTTTACGGCGCTCGCGTTGAAGGCAACTGACAAGAATTGCAATCGAAGTTCACTTTCGGCGGTGATCAACCGTAAAATCCGGCGAAGAAAGTGCACATCGATACTCATTCGCAGTGAAAACCCATCGACAGTGACCTATATTATCGTCGATATACATGCCGTAAGGTTACTACGGAGCAGCTACCAAAGATTCAGCAAAAAGCGTTTTTCGAAAACAGCCTTTGCTGTTATTTATCATTTCTTGAATTCGATGCGGCGCGCGATAAATTTCCATATTTTACACATTTTTCCATATTTTAGTTGTCGTGCTATTTTTCGTTTCGACTTACTAAGATTTGCTCTGTACCGAAATTCAAATATACTTAACATGTTAAAAAAAATTGTATATCATGTATATAATATCTTATGAAAATAACGTAAAAATATCTTGCAGAAAATATCTTATAAAAATAACGTAAAAATACGCATACAATGAAACGTGATCATGTATCGCGAAATAACAAAAACGCGCGGAATTAAAGTAAAATGAGTAATACCATTGTATCAATGTAATTCGTGTAAAACCTCGTAGTTCTCTCTCCCGTTTAATATACGTATTCTGAATTAATCCCCGATGATTACGAGTCACGCGAGGTCGTAGAGCCCCGTGACGAGAAAAACGAAGACAATAGAGAATTTAATCTTAACCAGTCCCGCGCGTTCCCATTACGCCATTTTGCGCGAGCGATACCGTGTCCCTGGCACTGTCAAATTTCATTAGTGTGGCAGGTACGTCGAACTCGTTTCGCGGCTCTTTCGCGCAAAAAAAAATGAGAAAGAGGTGCCGCGTCAGTTTTACTGGCTTCCTCCGAGATCCTATACGACATTAAAGCTCCATCACGCGCCAACGCGGGGCTAAAGTTCATATCTACCACATTCGCGCGCGGAATAAACGCGTCGTCTTTCGTATCTTTCGATTGAACTTGAAGGTTCTCGAGATGGATTATCTGATCTTCTTCGTCGCCGCGAAGTCGTACCGCAGCCGACTCCGGAATTTAACCCCGGGTATATCCCTTCGTACGAAGACATCGATATCTCCAGCCAATGTCACATCTTCAGCCGCGACGTTTGCGGGTTCATGCTACTCGGAAATTCGAACCAGTCGAAGAATCCTGACTTATAATGGAGCAATCAGATTATATGTATGAGAACACGTTTACGAAGATTTTCTATAGAAAATGACACGCGCATATGACTGATGTGAAATTAAAAGTTATCTAATGAAAGAGAAAGAATATCTTCGATATATTTAATTTTATTTAATATTTTGTACAAGCAATATAAAATCGAATCCTATTGCGAATGATCCGTTATCGACTATCTATGTCGTTATCTAATTATTCTGTTACTTACTTTCTTATTTTCTTTTTTATTGAAATCTTTTCCTTTCATTTCGCACTTGGACAAACCTTGGGAATATATAACTTTCTCAATATAATAGGAAGATGAAAAATTTTAATTAATACTTTAACCTTTTATTTTTCTAAAAATTTTTCTTTTGAAGTTTCTCACTCATTTATAAGAGAACAATTATGTGAAGTATTACAGGAAGTGATGACGATCTATGGTACTCCAATTTCATTAAAATGTAATGAAATTAGCTTTCTAAAGTTAAATATAAGAAGCTAAGCTAAGAAGCTAAGGAAAAGTGAAGGAGAACATCTTGTACATCTGAATGCACAACAGCAAAAGCGCACTGTCATGAATCCTGATGATGCGAATTCTCGGAGAGTACGTCGTTCAAGTTTGTTTGCTGTCAAGTTCGTCGGTTGCTGGAAAGAATTTTGCCGCAAAAAAGAAGGTACAAAAATGAAAAACTGCGGGGAAAAAAGAGAAGATGGAACAACCGTGAATGCGGAATACGGTGCGCAGAGGGATCTCGGCGTTGACGGAAATCGCGAATATCGCGATAGGCGCGGTGAGCCAGTCCGGTCGCGATTATTCGCCGATAATAATACATCAGTCGGAATAACTGAATGTCCTGGGTTATTGGTTTTTTGTCGATGCAATAGATTCCACCGAAATATAAATCGCCCGATGGCGCGGTAAATTAGTCGTGACTGGAAAACCGATATATCCGCCCTTTAATGTGTACACGGGAGCTCGTGTGCGCGTGCTTGTACAACAATTCGTACGTGTGTAGACGCTCCCCATCCACGGGAGCACGTGCGTTAGTATGTGTATATATACGTGAACGGTTCTATAGGTCTCTCTTGTACGGCTCGCACGGGAACGACTAAATCGA
This sequence comes from Lasius platythorax, assembly GCA_963971435.1. Classification (NCBI taxonomy): domain Eukaryota; kingdom Metazoa; phylum Arthropoda; class Insecta; order Hymenoptera; family Formicidae; genus Lasius; species Lasius platythorax. Next base: position 7,902,975 of record OZ020535.1, read on the forward strand.
GATTGACGTAACGCTCCGAAGAACAAGCGCGAATAATAATGCTTTCGCCATTTTCCGCTTCGCGTGTCACGTTGCCGCGGACTCGTCGATTTGACGATTTGTCGGTTCAACGATCGTTCTCGCTGAGAAACCCCGAGTGCCCGTCTGGTGCATACTTGAGGCTGCCCGCCACGATCTCGGTCCCGTAGCGACACACATGACCGATTTATCGCTCGACTAAAGACATGCGGGTAAAAATATTGCTGGAGAGAGATGCGAGCGGGATTTTCCCGCCGTAACTAGACTGACCGGATTTTTACGACACCGAATCCGTCGAATTTACGAGCCGACTTATATATCCGTAATACGCTACACGCCGCATAAAAGTCGCGATATAATCGCGATATAATTCGGCCTTAACCGAAATGTTTGTCGCACAAACGGCTGTTTAGCGTTCTTTTGTTGTTAGCAAATCATCGCAAATAATACAAAATCTCTATGTACCACATATTTTTCCAGCAATGTATATATGTAATTTTTCAACAAATATCGTAGATAATTTATGATATATTATGGCGCAATTTATCTATTTCGCAATTTACGCAAAAAATTCGGCAATAAATGATGTTGGGCAGCATACCATATATCAAATTTACGAAAAAGGCTTTTCATTGTAACAGACTTTCATAATATCCAACTGACTAAGCGCGTCAAACTGCAATCGCGGAAATCTATCGGTTTTCCGTTTTTCGTACGCGTTTGTGGCGCTCGCTTTGACTTTTCGATTTCATTCCATCACCGCCGGTCTAAAAATGTCGATGACTCGGCAACCCATAGATGACGAATGTACTCTTTTTTTTCAATCGCTTTACGAGTCGTGGCATAGCTCCCTTTGTTGCGCCGGTTATCTGCTGCAACGTAAAACGATAATGCATCTCCCCCATGAACTCCGCTAAAAACATTATCTATAGTAGAATGTTTCCATATCGCATCAAGATACGTTGACGTATCAAGATGACAATCGCAAATTTTGAATTGAAACACACACATTTGAATAACATGCTTTAGATTTAGACCAATGAATTTGTAAATATCAAGATAAAGTATCATCGATACGATAAGACGAGATTTTATCTCAAAATTTTCTATTTCGCGGCACAATAAGATAAAGTGCATCCCAATTTGCTGCAAAATCGCATTATAATAATATAGTTACTTTTCTTAAAATATCTAGCTTCCATTTTTTTTTCAAAAATTTACCATAATCACAACCCATTTACATTAACACAGAAAATGTTACCATAATTTTCTTCGTATCGATTTCCGATCAAAAATAGATAGTGTAAGAAAGACTTCGCCGATTTCTTGATGATCATGTTTGTTGGCAAACCGACCCGAGCAGGGTCGAATACGGGAGAGAGAGGGGGGGGAGGAGGGGGAGAGGAAGGGAATCTGCAAAGAGAAGGAATTTATTCTATATGCCTCGCTCGACACGGATTCCGCGGGATAAAGGTATCAGGACGAATTCAATGAAGAGAGCCTATCGCCCGTTATTAAAGAACCCACGAGACCCTTCGGATTGTTCGGCATAACAAATACCAGCCGTGAGAGGGATCTGGATGGCGACACACGAAATCGATTACCAGGCAGGAGGCCCGAATCGTTACTATCTTTTTTATGCTCCCCTCGTCACATATCAAGAGATTCGACCTTGTTGATCCTGGTAGATTGGGTCATTCAACGTGAATAAATATCGCCAATTCGATATAACGAGGGATTAGACATTTGCATTTCTCAAGTACGCTTGTCATCAAGTCGCAAGATGTACGCGCGTATTTTGTCTCTTAAAGCGCTCGATATAATCGAATCGGTACATAATAGTAATAATAATATAATGTGCAAACTAGAGGCTAGTTTACCATTTATTCTGGAAATGGTGTGCATAGTGCAAATTTTTAACTTTATGAATGTTTATCAAATGCAGATACAAGGGCTCACTTACAAATTAAACGATCTCTTGATGCTTTAATGTGTGCTCCGTTATTTTTAAATCCAATTCAACGTCCTCTTTTAAATTCAACGTCCGACAATCTTCATGGGGTAGAACCGACGTAACTATCACGGACAACGACATTTACGTATATGTCAAAGAGAGAAAGAGAGAAAGAGAGAGAGAGAGAAAGTCACGTTCTCGCCGTTCCTTCATACCTACCTACTCTAAGGAAATAAAGAACGCGGACGTAACGAGCAAACACCGAAAAAGATATTATTACGAGTATGGCAAGTCGGGTAGCGAAAAGAGGGAAAGAAACGTGGAGAGTCGGGACGTAGCGTCGTAGCGTGGAAAATGAAATAGGGGGATGGACACACAATGGAAAGGTTAGTTAGAGGGACGAGGTAACTGCCGAGAGTTAAGTCAAGTCGCGCCGCTTATAATTAACGCCAGTTTATTCGGGGACGCACTCAGACAGGGTCAGAACAAGACTGGAAAGTCGATAAATATCCAAACGCGATTATTTAAGGGACAAATTGGATGGAATGGCGACGCGAGCAGAGAACGTTTCGAAGAACGTTTCGTCGCTGCCGTCCTCATCGATGTCTTCTTTGTCAATTTGCGATTGCGAATCGCAAGGAAACTCACGGGGAACGTAATTGTCGCTGAAGAAGACGAAGGATAGTTCCGAAGGGCAAGTGCAAGCGAGAAGGGAGATAAGGGAAAGTAGGAAAGAGGAGAATGAGGTAGATAAAAGGTATAGTTGGGTGAGATCGTTAAGAGGGTTGTCGAGCATCCCTGGATATTGGCCCTGATAATGGACCATCCTCCTAAACGCTCGTTCGCGCTCGTCCCGAAAACTCTCAAGAGCGTCTTCCCTTCTTCTTTCCCGTACTCGTCTATCTTTCAGTTAATTCGTCTATATTTTCGATTCCATCTTTTAAACCCTTTCGTTAAGACGTTATACAAGGCGACTGCGGAATAAAGCAATTACAGCGGTGACGATTGACAATGAAGAGCTTTCAGATAATAGATAAATCTATTTAGATCAGTCATTAATCCTCTTGATGTCAAAGTTAGTTTCTATATGTCGTATAATTCTCGTAATACAAATATCTGAGTATAAGTTCAGGTCGCAAAACACATCGTCTTAAATAATAGCAAAATAATATCGCGATGGCATCGATAAATTTTAGTCCGCTTTATTTATCGCACGATTGCCCTTGTAATTGAAACTATTTCGTATGACAAACGCGTGTCTATAAGTTCGTCGTTTCGGCATGCAAGGTTGAAATTAATTCAAGATTAAAACCAATATTCAAGTACACCTGCCATTCTTCTTCATTCGTAATCTCCGAGAATTAAATCTCGAATCACAAATTAATCTGACACGCGCCGGTTTGACGTCAACCAAGGCGACAAGAATGGCACGAACCTAAAATTCCATTGGTTTCAATATATTCGGCCAGATTCAAGATGGCATACCTGACATTACATTCAACTTCCGCCTTAATTATTTTCACAATGACGATAATCAGACTGATAAGCGGCATTTTTGCCAATTGACAGCGGCAGATGATCCTATAAACTATTATAATAATAACATCGAAAAATATACCAAATAATATATACTACAATATACACATACAAATATTTCTCTAAATTTGAATGTTGCACATTGAATCGCATCTTTAATTATAATAGCAAGCTATTTTTTCCGCAATCAATCTTGCAACCTTTAATTAATCATTAAATCTTATTTACCACTCTAAGATTTCTTTATAACAATAGTGTTGGTTCGAAGTTGATATATAGTACTTTAAGCGAAAAAAAATTTTTTTGTACAATTGTTGAAACAATAGTTTGAGAATAATTGACCTCATTAAGCGTTCTACGTTCTGGCAAGAGAAGCTTTTCTCTCTCCAATGCGGAAAAGAAGACGGCGAAAAATTAACTCGATCCCAGAACTACGACGAATTTGACGAGTTTTTCGTATCGCGATTTGCGATGTTAATCAAAATTACGGAAGAACCATGGCGACTGATGGAAAGTAAGGCTATCATGAAAAGCCGCTTATGCAAATCTTCGGACAGCTGTCTCGCGTAAGAAAAAGACGTTCTATGTAACGGCGAGCGCATATAACCGCCTATATAAGATATATGTATAACGTTTCGACATTGAGATGGATCTGGCGCGCAAAGTTCCTTCTATCTTTCCTTTTTCTCGTCGACGGCGTCGCGTCGCTTTCACAGCTTCTTTGTCAGTGCGCTTTCCAGCCTGTCAGCCTTTTCTGCTGATAATTAACGGCATGAGTTATATTCTCCGTTAGATTTCTAGACTTAACGAGCTGCCTTACGAAGGCAACGGAAGCTTATGCGTAAAATGTTGTACAATAGCTTAACGAGAGATTAACATGCTAAGATCAATTCAAGTCTTCGATCGCATCTTTTGGAAGGAATTAAAATCATTCTCATGAACAAAAATATCTACGTAACATGAAAAAATACAAAAATGTGTATACAAGTACACTAAAATACAGAAATGCGTTGAAAAAAGTTTGCTTTGATGAGAATCAATTTTGCGTTATTAGTAATGTTGAGTAACGAATATTGAGGTACAAAACGAAATAATAAAATTTATTCTAATAAGACACGTTGATATTGAATATATAATAGTTATAGCTTAAATATTTCAAAGCTGACAATCTCTTTTTAATTATCAATTGGCAATTGTGAGAATTAAAATGTAAATAGATAAAACTAGACATAAATATAAAGAAATATGTATAAGACTTACTGATTTTGAAGAATAAGAATTTATAACTGCGTAAAATCATTTTCCATCAATTCTTCTTAATCCTTGCAAGAGAGATATGTTGTGTCTTGCAAGAATGTATATGTTTATGTATTTAATATATTCATCATATAATATATAATAAATATATTTATAATATAATAAATTTTCTCAATATAATAAATTTTGAAATTAATCTATAAATTTATTGATACTCTAGTATCGCGTTTTGACGAATCCTGTGATGACATGCGATTAGGTTACACAATAACGCGATATATTCGAATTATAATAAGGGATTAATTTAAATGCATAACGTGCTATCAGTGTGGACGTTATAAATTCTATCTCCTCGATTAATATTCGGTGCCATCGGTGACTTGTTGATCCGTTCGTCGGATGTACATCATATTCAATCATAACCACACCCACGTAATGTAAATCCCATTATAACGAGTGTGCCGCAATCCAATATTGCCAGTACATCTGCCATCGATATTAGCAAACTACATCTGTGTCGATTTAGTATAATGGATTTTCTATGTACCAACGTTGGTACTAACGACAGGGGATGTTACTGTGCTTTCGTATTCGCGAAAGCGAAAAGTTACGCCCGTATATCTTGTGCACTGTTGATGTCTGACAAGCATTTAAAATTGGCTTGATTTGATTCCGATGATTCAGAAACATTAATTGAACATTAATTAAACATTACATTAAACGTACATTAATTAAACTATATTGTTGATGATTCATCGCAAATAAAGCGAAATTACAATACATGTGGAGAGCAAAGGATAAAGTGTTCGATATATTATTGATACGCAAGTCAGTGCGTAAAACTAGGTGATGGGAACTCACGAGGAATTATAAATTGATGTCAGTGTATCGGATCACAATAGGAAAATATAAATGTGAAGCTGATCCTTCTTTCTTTCATACGGCGCGTCTTTATTGTGAGAATGTCTGCTAAAGTGTATGAAAAGCGCACGACGAATGATGAACCGGCTCCGTCGCCATCGGGACGTTCTGGAAGCTTGGCTCAAATAAAAATTGGCTCAATAAAATTCAGTGTTTCGCGGGTGATGAACCGCGATGACGAGAAACGATAAAGGAGCAAGACGGCACCGCGGAGATGCATGAGTTTAAGATACGAGAGGCATTGCAGGAGTCACTCGACTGCGTCGTAAGAATAAGAACGGAACATTGCCACGATCCCCACTTTTTCGCGAAAACAGCTATTTTAATATGATTAAAAAAATATCGCTTCTTTATCACTTTTCTCTACCTCTACTCGTTTAACATCTTCAAAAAATTTATCGCAATTGACGTTTTTTTTTTAAGTCGATATGCAATCGATATGTTGTTTAGTTGATAGCGGATTAAATTCGCGAAATAAATCGCGATTGAGACTCTATTTTTATAAAAATTTTTTATATGCAATTTTATTTATTTTTCCATCAAAATATTAATCCTGCTTTTGTTTAATTCCGATTCGTCGCGATTCGAGCGTGATTCGCAAAATCCGATATCATTGATGTGATTTTGAACATTATTCGCATATTAACTCCTGGTTTTGAAATCGACGACCTAGTTTCTGAAATCGGTAAGTTAACCGTGTGCTTTCGCGTGTTCGGGTGATGAAAAACGTCACGCTTCGATCGCCGCATTTTCTGCAGACGTTCGGGCGAGATTTAAAATTATTGAAGCAGTACATTTCCTCATTTAACGATCACTCCTGATTTTGTACTTTTAAAGTTTTCTCGAACACGAAACTTCTTTCTAGTAAGCCAAGTGCACGTCCTTTCTTGCATCGAATAAATTCACGGTGCAATTCCGATAGAAATGAAGATGCAAACTTTGCCGGCGAATCATATATAGGTACACGATACGTATATGCATACATATATATACACTATATATATATATATATATATATATATATATATATATATATAGAGAGAGAGAGAGAGAGAGAGAGAGAGAGAGAAAGAATTTTCATATATATATGAAAACTCTTTCTCTCTCTCTCGGATACTGAAAATTGTGCCCTCCGAGCATGCATTTTTTATTAATTTAACAACTCACAAAGAATCGCAAATAATCTTAGCATAACCATAGCATAATCTCGCATAAACATAGATATACGATACTTATTTAAATTTAACAACATCCCTTTGAATTAGCGATCATCATCATCATTGGGCATTGTGTATATATAATATAATGCGTTTCGTTGTGTAAACAAAGATAACAACTTTAAACGTTTGATGCAATAATATTATAATGATATCATGCGGCAAATGTGTAAACAGATAAATTGGTTTCACTATGTATTGATATTTAAAGCAATTTACTCACGAATGTCGCCATTTTCAATCACACATATAATAAAATAATAAAATGCAAGTACAATATGAATTTATTTTATATGGTATATATGAAAAATATATAGCTATTAAAAATATACCATGCAAAATAAATAGATTCAAACACATATAAAATAACTATGTATAATATATTATATTCATATGGCGGATATACGTTATTGTTCCATCGCATATTATTCATGCTCGGCAGGTGAATTTACTTTATATATTTTAGTTTTACCGACAACCAATGTAGTACATTTCTTTAGTTGATGCTATATTTATAAATGTGGTTACAAGTCTGAGGAATGTCCGGTGTCAAACACGCGGAGATTTCTTTTCGGAAAGGAGACTGAATCTTTGGAAAAGAAGCAGAAAGTGTTTGGAATCGTAAAAGTGTAATATCTCACAATTCCGGCTGTGGAAAGAATACAAAAAGCTTCTAAAATTGTAAAATAACTTTCATCTGACGTGATAAGCGCGTTTTAAGCTATAAAAGTCAAAAACAATTTGATAGAACGAACAATGGTTCTATACTTTGTTGCCCAAAATCATTGATAATCGATATGACTTTTTCTCGTCGAATATTCATCGTGAGAGACTATCACTATATTTGTTGCGAAATTACATAATTTGTGGTAAAATACATAAAAACCAAAGCTTTCAATCATTTATGTTTATGGATATATTATGTGTTCAAATCAGCCTTACGTATGAGTATATCCAATTATGTATACGTAATTATTAAAATAAATATCACAATGTTTAACTCGGAATATCAATATCAATAATAAAATTTCATGACATTATTATTCTGAATGCATATGACGAGTCACGATATATAACGTGTTCTAAAGCCATCAATGTGTATCTCTTAATAATTTTTTTAGTTAATTTAATAAAGATTAGTTTGATAAAAATAATGACTCTTTTCAAACAGGAAGTTATCGATTTTTTCTTTCTCTCTTATTTTAAACAATTAAATATTAAAATATTTTCAAAACTAATTCATAATAGTTAGTAATTGTTATATATTATGTGTAATAATATGAAAGAGAGCATATTACTAATATTATCAAACTGCAGACAGAGCGTCCCATTTTTAACGACTTTAAATAGCAAATTATTTGCTGAATTCGAGACTTTTGCAACAAAAAAATACTAATTAAAATGTAATACAGTTGAAATAAGACACCTAGTGTATTAGAATAAATTAAATCATTGGATCAACAGCAGCATTTATATTTTAAATGCGTTCAATGTGATGCTACTAAATCAATTATTCAATTAATTCATATTGTCCTATCGATATTGTCGCCATTCTATCATTAATTGTTGAAAGATTACACAATATAAATTATATATGAAAACTGTGAATTAATAATAACATCTTATATCTATAATAGCTTTCAGTTTTACGATATCTGTCAAATGTTGAAATAATAATTTTGCATGAAATTTTCATTATAGCAAAATCAGCATTACATGATCTAAAGAAGTCTTTACTCAAATATGCTTTGGTAATTATGAGAGATAAATGTATTATATTTATACAAATATAAAATAAATTTATTAATAAAATATATTTAAACTTAATTCAATTAAAATCTCGCGCATATTAATGAATGTATTTCCTCGCATCTCTTTGAAACAAGATCTTCTCTGGTGCGTAATGGCAGATAAAAAAGCGAGCAGTCGCACGCAGGCAAATTATCTTTCTTATTAATGAGCCATATTCAACCATAGTAAGTAGAAAACGAATGCGGCGTACGCGGACGACAATGAGAGCTGTCGAAAACAGGTCAGATTATTTATGGGTTTTTTTTTTCTCGCGTAACCACATTTTCAAGCTTTGCCACTATTCCGCGTTCCTTTTAAACCGCGGGAGAATCGCGGTATCCAACCAGCAGGCGCAAAAAGGAATGCTCTCGCTTGCGGTTTCTTCCAAGTTTCTTGCGTATTCGACGGTATTTGTCGCCTTAGATTAACCGCGTATATTTTCGGCCGATGCGGAAAGGAGCGAAATTTATTGTTATCTTACAATTAGCGTATCGAGCATTTTCTGTGATGATTAAAATTGCAACACAATCGATATTAGGCTAACAATTATTATCGGCTCCAATTGAATAATAATTGATGAAAATAAAAGACTGCTTTTATGTTTTGCGAACATTAAATTATTTATAAAAAAATGCACGTTTTCATAGAAAAATTTCCTGTTAATATTATTGATGTTATATGTACAATATATGTAGTTGCATACAGTCACGCATGTGTGTATGTAAGTTAGAGAGTTTTTTGCATATCGACAGTCAACAATAATAGAATGTGCTCCGACATAATATAGGGCCGCAAAACACGCTCTCTGCACATACTATTGAATATGTCTCGAATGTTTCCAGAGAAAAGAGAGAGAGAGAGAGAGAGAGAGAGAGAGAGAAGAGAAAAAGAGAAGAGAGTGCTTGATTTTTTTCAGTAAATATCCATACAAATTCCTGTCAAAACATCGACGTGAGATAAATTTTAGTGTGAAAAAGCGTTTGTCGAAACAAGAATGGTGTAGAATTATCGAAATAGTGACAACTGTAAATAAAACAAATGTGACACAGCGATATAATTGAGAAAATTGATAAAAAACAAATGATGAGAATTATTTACGAATAGACGGATTAATAGATTCTGTTCAATACATCTCAACATAGATGAAACAATTACAAGAGGATATATACATATACTCGTACTCGTAAAAGTATATACTCTTTCTCAGTTTTAATTTTCTGAATTATTCTTATATGTACATACGTTGTTTAACGAAGGCTTAGATCATTAACCCGCGCAATTGTGTAAAACAATTAACCGCGATCACTTAGCATTTTCCTTTCATACTTACAACAATTTTAGCTCTTTGTAATGTTTCATCTCTGTACACTATAACCAGTTAAATTAGCATCATTTTCTCGTGAATCGACTATTAGAATTACGAGCGAATAATTTATTGATGACTGTATAGCACGATGCTAATCAATAATCGCGACAAATGAGTGGTTAAATGTAATAATCACATTGATGTTAATTGCCCGCTTAATTATTTCTCGTTATGATAACCGCTGGTATAGAGAATATCGATCAAATATGCATTCGCGCGGATGTCTCATAGTTTTCCCATGAAAAGCCTTCGCCTCATCGCCACGTGTGAAACGCCCACAGTTAAACAGCACTTTGACATAATTGCTTATTGCGAAAATGTCGTAAGCAGGTGGGTTAACCCGATCGTTATTGTACTCGCGTAAGCCATGTCGATAAGGCTTACTGCCTTCAAAGACATAAAGGTAAAAGCTAATTACATTGGTTAATTGGTTTAACTCGGTATATCGACACGTGCTAATTTATCTCGGCTTTTAATCCGCAAACAGTACGGTGAATTTTTCATAATGCAAGCTTTAATGCGAGATGTCGATTTCCTTTTTAAATTCGATCATTTTATACGAGAGAGTAAAAATTATATAATAGTTATACATATTGTACATAACGTTTCGATGTATGCACAAACGAAATTGCGAACAAAATTTCCATAGTTGAAATATGAAATAACATTCTTGCTAATTGCGCAAATTTTGCGAATTAAAAATTATATTTAGCATCTTTGTAAAATATTTTAAAATTTGCCGATACAAATGTAATACACATTCGAATCAAACGACCGAAATAAGAATCTAAATTTAGCTTTCGGTATACAGTATATTTTGAGTAACTTCGTTATTTTAGTATATTCCACATTTCACGCTCTCTCTTTAATTGCAGCTGTTTAAACATGAGTTTTATTTACCTTAATATAGGAATATACGAAGTTGAGACGCGAGACGAAAATCAGACTGTCACATTTAGCGTTAGATGTTGAATGTGAATAAGCGACTTCGTGGATCTAAACTTGCGCAAATCGCACACGAGAAATTGAGAGTTGCAACACAGATACCATCCCAAGTGTGTATGTATATATACGTGTATGTGTTTGTGTGTGTGTATATGTGTGTGTGTGTGTGTGTGTGTGTGTGTATGTGTGTGTGTATGAGTGTAAACTCGGATACGTGTAAGTATATAGGAGCGCGCGTACGCGTGGTACGTGAAGAAAATTCCCATTGGTCCCGGCAAATCGATTCGGAGTACAATTTGGCAAGGAAATCGGATTTCCAATAACGATGCGACGCTGATTATCATGCGATTGCCACCTTACCGATCTGTGCCCGGGACGAAGCAAAGGAGGCGGATGCTAGAGAACGCCCAGGAGTATTTCCAGTCAGTCGGAATTGCTGCCGTCGCGCGATTCTTCGCTGGAAGCCCGTAAAATATTTTCAAGAGACTTTTCTGATTACCGTCATCGTTCCGTTATTACGAACGAATTATCGCTTTGCAATATCAAACGAACCGGGCTCTCAATTGAACCGAGTTTTGCAATCGAGTGATCGACGAGATATATTTCCATTCTTTTTACATCCCACGTTGATTATAATATAATTTGATATTTTTTAATAACCGTGCTATAGAAAGTCTATAAGAAAACATGAGAGAATTACGTATTTGCAGTGGAATGTGGCAAAATATAATTTTCACGTCAATTTGATGCATAATGTAAACGTACTTTCATGTTTTCGTGCACGAGTATTCTAAATATCCAACACATCGCCGCGTGTATGTGAAATTTTTAATATATACTTTGAAATGATTTATATATATATATGCTTTAATACTTGCTTCTATATCAGGTTTTGCTTACTTCCAGCGAACGACTATCAACCGAATTAAGAACGTATACCGCTCATCTCAATTCCGAGGTACGATAGAGCGATCGCACGGTATGTTCAAAGCCGGAAGTCTGCTTGGATAAATGCGCGCTCGGATAGGTAAAAATACACCTCAAAGTCTGCGCACGGAAGGGACTGATCGAGAACATCTGGGCCAAGGGATCGATTTTTAAGAACGGCATACGGAAATATTGGTTCGGGTAACGACTTCCGTTCTCCGTGTTTACGCCCCGGCAGTCAAGGGTTAAGGCGCCTCGAGAGACAGGTTCCTTCCGTACGAGAAGGAGAGATAAGACGAGAAGAGCACAAGAGCGGGAGAAGAAAAAGGGTAAGGCATGTGGTACGAACGGCGAAACGTATAAATGCGGAAAAATATCTCTTTCTGCTTTCTCCTTTTATTCCTCTCTCTCTCTCTCTCTCTCTCTCTCTCTCTCTCTCTCTCTCTCTCTCTCTCTCTCTCTCTCTCTCTCTCTCTCTCTCTCTCTCTATCTCTCTCTCTTTTTCTCTCTTTCTCTCTATCTCTCCCTCTCTCTCTCTCTCTCTCTCTCTCTCTCTCTCTCTCTCTCTCTCTCTTTCTCTCTCTCTCTTTCTTTTTCTCTTTCTTTCCACTGTCGAGCAATATTTCATTCATAACGCTTTGTATAGGATGTTGCACAAAAACCATTCAATTTTTCAATAACACATCGCCGTTTTTTCATTTTATAGCCTGCCAAAGATCTCGGATAAATAGCGAAATGGGAAAAATCTTATTCTATTACTATACTTAATTTCAGAATTTTAATCTAAAGATCGATTATATACCAATATGTAGAATGTCATAAATTACAAAGCTGTTGTGCTCAAACAAATGTAAGAGAAGATCGGAAAAACTACGATCGCGCGGCGAGATTTAATGCGCGAATTCTGGAAAACGAAGCCGGAGGTTACGAAGTATTTCCTAATTGAGTTGGCGCGGTCGACAATGATTCTCATGACCGTCCCAATAACATTTCTCTATGGAAATCTGTACGTTCGAGGTACGCCGCGCGATAATAACGACGAAAATTCGTTTCCTGCGCTGCTCATTACCATCGAGCGTTGTGAAACCGTGAAACCGACAAGTTACTTTATTTTTCATGAATTCAACGCGTCTCTTTTTATTCAAACCAACGTGTAATATTCTCATACGTTAACATTATCATAATTTCCACTGCGTATCTCGGAGTTTAACCTGTAAATAGGTAATCACACCAAGCGTAATCACTGGTTTCGAGAGTAGATATAATAATTATAGACGATGGAACAACACGTTTATTAGCTAGCTTTGTAAATTGTAAATACGATCAGAGAACTGCAATGATGCTAATTTAGCTAACTCAAAATAATTTGCTCCAACAGTGAATCAGAAACTAATTAATTTTATTAGATATATGATTTGAAGGCTTATATAGACATATATCGGATATGCGAAAATATCTCTCTATTAATATGATTAATCGACCAATAAGAGTCGTTCTATTACTGTGATATATTTAGACAGGCTCAGTATTATTATTTGAATCGACTCTTTTTAAATTGGTAATCGAAAATCGACTGTCAACTAACAATAAAAATATGAAATAAAACTATAGACTTTGACGAAAAAAATTACCAATAACGCGTTATAAATAATAATGCCGTATCGTCTAGTTTGCCAGAGAGACACTTAGCTTAGCCGCAATAAATAGATTTTCGAACATTGACAACAAAACGTTGGCTTTAGCGAGCTAAGCCGCTACACTCTTTTCGATACTTCCTATACATGCGCCGCTGCATTCTGCAACTTTACTGCGCCGCGCAGCGCCGTGACGTGGCTATAAATAACGCCGAAATAGCGTGTCCAACGTCCGACCAATAAATCTACATATAACCCCGGAGGATAAAATAAAGTTATGGGCCCGTTTCATGCACTGATTCAAACCGATAGTTTATCCTGCTTTGACTGCTGCAAGTAGTCACTTCGCCCTCCGGCGGCTTGCACCCTCTTTAGTTCTGCCTTTCGGCGTACCGGAAACTCGGCACCCCTTTCATACTCTTTCCATTCGCCGCACCCTCCTTCCCTCTCTTTCTCTCGCACGGATTCACGCATACCTCCCTGGTTTGTTGCTCCTGCGTCCCACTCCCGCCCTTTTCGCGGCGCGTCATGCATCCGCTATACGAAAATGCATTATTACGTTGACACGTACACAAACTCGATTCCGCGAGAGCCCAGACACGTAACTTCGTGATACATGATCCGCGAAGTCTGAAGTAGATGTGGGCGTGTAACGCGTATACAGGATGTACCAAGAAACGTATCTAACACGGCAGGAGTTTAGCCTCAGAGGAATTTCGGAATCTATTTAGGAAACATTTAATCAAAGAAAGGGAGAGAAAGAGAGAAAGAGATTCCGTCTTTAAGGAATTTTCAATTTTCGGTATTAAATATCTTGATTTAAAGCTCTATATATTGAGAATTCAGAATTACGAAATAATTTCGCTAATATACACCTCCCCCCTCCAATTTATAATTATACTCCCATAATTTGATCGATAATATCAATATTAAACGATTTGTATACATCAGAGTTGCAGAACATAATAAAATATGTATATTCTTTCTTTTTATAAAATATCGTACGTAAATATTATCACATACATATGCAAACATATCGAGGCAAAATATAAAGTAAAGTAAATATAAAGTAAACAAATACAATACCACATTGGGCTTGATGTAATGTTAGGTAAATTTTATCATATTAAAATACACTGAATCTGAAAACAAATGTATTTACAATACACGCTTCTCGACAAATAGTAAGATTTCTTTCCAATCTCTGTTAAAGAGTTACTGTTAAAATTACCATATTTAACAAATAATTAATGTTCTATTTTAGACCGCAAAAATAAACCTGCTTTCCCAAGGAAAATGCTAGCTAGGAAAAGTAAGAATGACACCAACAGCGACAACGTTTCAGTTTCCTACCCGATGCTCAAGCTTGCCGGCGTTCTGCCGACGGTCGCGAGCACTAAACAAGGTCGCTGTAATTAAATTTTTGTCCACCTCGTTTTTTCTTCCTTTATTTGCTCTAGAAAGAGAGAGAGAGAGAGAGAGAGAGAGAGAGAGAGAGAGAGAGAGAGAGAGAGAGAGAGAGAACGAGCTAGATGCAATTAGTGTCGTTATAAAACTACGGGACGTCTCCTATGCTGGAATGCCAGTGCTACTACTTATGCGGGCCGTTGAAATAAACGTGTTTCTTGCAAATTTAACGTTGATTTCCGCGGCGTATTCCAAAAATCTCCCGGTATCCAAGCTCATGTTTTCGAGATGCCACTGGGCAAGAAATAAAGAAAGCGGAAACCCATAAGAAACAAATGAATAATAAAGCGAAGGATGCGTGATGTAGAGGACTGAATAAATTGCTGAATAAAATGTGAAACGCGAATTTACACCTGCTACTTTTTAATATCTCAAGTATGTATAGCGAAGCATCTAAAAAGTCACAGCACATTATTGATCTAAATAGTAAAATTGTGAAAAATTGTGGTGTGTTTTGCAACCTAAAAAACCGGCAGCACACACACAAGCTCTCTACATGTACTATTAATAAATCTATAATAAATTTAACACACACACATTGCTATTTTTCTCTACTTTAATTCATTATAGAAGTATCGCGTTGAAGCGAATAAAATAGAAGCGAATAAAATGATATATATAACGAGAAATATATGCAACTTGCAATATCGTAAAACGAGCCTGCTGGGTTTTCTTTTCTCCTTTTTTTTCTCTTTGAATCACAAAGTAATAACATTTATTGAAACATATCTGCCTATTATCAACTACTGCACGTTACTTCTGAAAAGCGAGACTTGTGAAAGAGAGCGTCTCTTACGTTGAAAAGCCAATGCTACTATAGTTACGTAAACTATTGACGTGTTTCTTCTAAATATTTAAAATTAATTTTTCTCTTTAATCTATTATATAACTAAATTGCTAATAAACGTAAATAATCAAGAAGTAAATAGATGTGACAAGTGTGATAACAAAATTAATTTGTGGTGGCATGAAATATAAACTGCATTTTTTACTAGTATAAATATGGCCAAAGATTGCTTTTTTTTCTTTATCGTAAAATATTATTAAAAACATCCACTGGTTACATCAAATCATTATTGCGAAATGAATATTTTCAAAAACATGTCTCTCATATTATTAGATATATAAAAAATTTCGAAACTCTTCACCTGAATTTCAATCACAGATTCTCTCTTTAAATAATATGATATCAAACAAAATATAGTTCGTAAACTATTCTAAACTGAAAGGCTTATTTTGTTCAATAGTTTTGAGACAATATAATTAGATATATTATTTTCTACACAAAAGCATGTTTTGTAGAAATATGCATAATGCAATCATTATATTCTTCAATAAGAGATTATTTACAATTAAATAGACAATTAAAATTTCCATCGCATTTCCATCGTAACATCGATCCGAATATGTAAAGTTGACCCAACAAAGGTCTGTACTACTTACTTACCTACACCGTATGAATAAACGTGTTGCTTACAAATTTAACGTTGACTTTTCTCTCCATGACACAGTCCAAAAACCTTCCAGCTTCAAGCCATGCTCCTGAGTCGCTTCCGGGTACGCGATAAAAGAGGCAAAGTCACGCACTGGATGCAAATAAATAAAAAAAAAACATGAATAACTACTGGAATAAATTGCGCCTTTGTAAAATACGTTCGTGTGGGACACGAGCTCGCATTTTTGCCTCTTATCAAGACATAGCAACGTTTACCGAAACCATCTGCATGTCATCGATTACAGTGCACTGATAGGGCGAAGTGTGAGCGTCGCGAACGTTTCAATAGCGCGTCGGGTTATACTTCGCGTTTACCACGAAGACAAAAGGGCGCCCTAGCTTCCTCCATCGTCGAGAAAACAGAATTTCTCCTTAGATTCCCGCGAGCGTTACAACGTTATTGTTCGAGGAGCGGCTTCGCCGAGTGAATGCGCGTGTTACGTTACCGGTTATTGATGAAAGTTTTCGCGACTGTGACGCGTAACGTTATTAGCGCGATTGTATACGGCGCGCCGCGCGTAAGTTCGCGCCTCGCAACGGCGCCGCATCGATCGCCGTTACAGGTAGAGACTCGCATATTCCCAGCGAATGTAGAACGTATGAATTCGGTCGCACGTGGCAGTCGCCAAAATCAACAATGAGCGATAAAGCGTTGGGTCCAGTCGCAGACAATCTGCGAATAATTACGCTTGTCCGCCAGCAGAACGAGATATTCCGTTATTCACCGTTACCGGTTGTAATTAACACAGTAGTCTTCGCGCTCTCCGATTCGCATTCTATACTCGCATTCTACACTAAATAAATGTGTTGTTAGTAGCACAACAGAGGGAAATTGCTTTTGTGATGGAAGCAACGGAAATGAATTACTAGTTAACAAACTGAGTGTAAATATAATGCAATTAAACTTTTATGTGTGTGTGTGTGCGCGCGCACTTGAAAATAAGATTGTATTAAAACATTCAATTTCTCTTCTTGATTCATACGCAGCATAAATAAGTGACGTAATATGCATTATTTTCACGATTTATTGCGGTATAAACTCAGAATAAAATAAATAAATAAATGCTGCAAAAATAAATAATACAGAAAATCTGAGTTTAATTTAGAAACTTATCTTCCATCAAAAGGAATGACATTACTGAATCTGTCAAACGTATATTTATAATGAGATTTCAGATATTCTTAACGAGCTGCGAAGCTGTGAAGAAACGGAATAGCTTTCTTTTGCAGAAGGATTTTCAATATGAACAGATTATTTATTTATGGCTGTCGACGTTCTTTGAAAAACCAAATCTCGCTTATTACAATATGATTATGTTTGACGTGAAAAATCAAAGGTAAATGTGCTGCAACTTTTCACATTGTTACATAATGAAGTAATTTTATATAATAATTATTTTTTAAAAAGATAAATTTACAATCGATGTTTTTCTCTCCTGTGTTCTCCCTTAGAATATTTAAAACTCTCTCTAAAAATATAAATATGCGCACAATGTATTATTTACATTTTTACATTCAAACGAAATTATTTGTGAAATTCGCAATTGGAATTCAATATCGCTTTATTTATACTTGTAATTAAACTTATTTAAAGAATCATTTTGTTAATTATGTAAATAAACAGAAGCATATAAACAATAACAAAGCGAAAACGACAGCCAATCAATGCCACTGATAGCTTCTTTTGCCCGTCCGTGTAAATCCAACGTTTTACGGTTAATAATAAAGTCTTTGGTACAATACCAAATCTGATATTCCACCCATCGTCGACGTAATTATCATAAATTCAGCAAATGGATTATTAAATCCGACTGCGTAATTTATATTACGTAAAATTCATACTACGTGACGTGACATTTCTAATAACTTCTGTACACTGTTGAAAATTAACATTTGTGCAGTTCTGTTTACTGCTTATTATTTAAACAATGAAGATCGGAATAAGATGTTTATATATATTACATGTTTCAATTATTTAATAAAATGCGCATCAATAATTACTAATTGTATCTATTTCATAACGCTTCAGTTTTACTCTAATATCTCTCAGCCTGTCCATTCGTACTTATCGGTAACTTAACTTTATTTTACTTGAAACAAAATGTGTGAAATGACATGAGATTAATCCACAAATATTTTATCGCAAAACAGAACTATTTTTTATATAAATTATTCCAAAGTTTGATTAATTTTTGTATAGAAATATTAAAATATTTATTATTTTGAAAGGAAGAAATAATTTTTAATAAATCTTAACATCTCGCGGCGAGAAATTCGAGGCGACAAGTAGTGACGCGAACCACTTCATGTGTTGTTATCTTTCAGAACGCGATCGTGACGAGCACCACGAAAAAGTGCAATTAATTCCTACAAATAATTTTAATTATTATTAATCCGCTCAATTACTTAAATTTTATTATTAACAATCCATAAGCGTATCAGAGCAATGGCTATTTATTTAAAACATATCGCGCGACTTATTCATTTGAAATAGAAATTAAAGCGATAGGAAACTGGAAGTTTTAATTTATTAAGTTGTAATATTTACGGGCAATAATTATTTCTTGAACTTGCTTGTTGACTCATATTTACCTTGTATCGCGTTTTAAATTTTTTCACTGATATATAATTTGTTGTTGATATATAATTATTTATGATTTTTACATAAGATCGAATTATTTAATAGAATGCCGTATTTTATATCAATCAATTTATTAATAATTAATTAGAAATGCGAAAACAGGATATTCGTTTACAAATACAAATAAATATTTTATGAAGCGTTAAATATTTGACATAAGGTAATGTTTTGGCGGCAGTAATTGGCTGATATATGGCGCGCTGCTATGTATGCAAGACTGTACGTGCTGTCATTCACGAAACTCGAGCTGTTTCATGTGTTGTCCTTCGAAGCACGATTATTCTCTACGAACAATTAGCAATTATCAACTCGTATAAATAACCTTATTATTAAAGATTCGTAAACATATGCCTTGGCGCTAATTATTTATCAAAACAAATATTTCGTGCAATATCTTCGAGGTAAAAATTGAAGAGGTAGAGAATAAAAGTTGTTATATAAATTACCGTTTTTTTCGTTATAGCAGATTTACAAGCGATTATTATTTCTTTAATGATTCGTATATACATTTCTTGTACAGGGGAAAAAGAATGCAATATAGATATACAATCTCTCAATTATAAAATTATATTGCCAAGTTATAATATAACCCTCTCACAACGGGTCTTCTCACCTTGACGTTGGTAAGAAGACTCAGTATCCGGAAGGTTTATTCTGAAGGAGAAACTAACAAGGGAACCTCGCGAACCCGAAAATTCTGATTTTGATGAAACTTTACACACATGTAGGGGGAATAAATAGATGAATTTAGAAATTTTCAGTTGCTGCCCAAAAACGATTCTAAGGGGTAAAATCACATATACATATAAAGCGACTTTTTGCTTGTCTCGATATATCTCGAAAAGCATTCGAGATGTCAAAAAATGTTTTACACAAAAGTTTCATGGTAAGAACACCTCTATTTAACCGCATTAATAAAATTTTGAAAAAATAATTTTTTTCTAAGATTTAAAAAAAATTTTTTTTCAAAAATTATTTTTTCAAAATTTTATTAATGTGGTTAAATAGAGGTATTTTAACCATAAAACTTTTGTATAAAACATTTTTTGATATCTCGAATGCTTTTTTTAGAAATTTTTAGTTGCTGCCTAAAAACGATTTTAAGGAGTAAAGCCACATATGTAGAGCGACTTTTTGCTTTTCTCGATATATCTTGAAAAGCATTCGAGATATCAAAAAATGTTTTATACAAAAGTTTTATGGTAAGAACACCTCTATTTAACTATATTAATACAATTTTGAAAAAATAATTTTTTTCTAAAATTTAAAAAAAAATTTTTTTTTAAATTATTTTTTCACAATTTTATTAATGTGGTTAAATAGGGGTATTTTAACCATGAAACTTTTGTATAAAACATTTTTTTATATCTCGAATGAGTAATTTATTATTTGTATATTAATCTTTCCCTCTCTCTCTCTCTCGTTATTAATCGCGTATGCGCATTAATTTGATTTATTTATCTGAACGATTTAAAGGAGCGAGAATTAAGCAAGAAAAAAATTCTTATATAAATTCTGTAAGAGTTTCTACTGAAAGAAAAGTAGAGACTTTTCAGAATTTATAAAATTATTTATTAAATATCTGCTTATTATTGTATCAACTATAAAATTCAATGCATACAATAATAATCTTTTGAAATAATTTAATTATTTAATTTAACTACTTTGGGCGCTGCTACAATTTGTATCTTCTATTTATATCTTACAGATGAACGTAACTTTAATGCTGTCAATTCTGTTGCTGCGCATCAGTCTGTGAGTGACTAACTTTTATTTTATTTTAAGGTAACGGATTTGTAGAGATTCTAGATGTAGATCGTAGATTGTAGATTGTATTGTAGATAGATTTATTGCCTTAAAATAGATGGGCTAGAACAAATTAGGCCAAATAACTTTTAAAATATATATATATATATATATATATATATATATATATATATATAGAAGTTCTCAATATATGCATGTATTACAAGTATAAATTAAAGAAACATAAAAAATATTTTAGTTCAGTTTTTATCCATTTATCTTATTTAATAGAAAACGCGCTAGTTATTTTATTAATTATATATAATGGTAATAACTTATTTTTATAACGCATATAAATTTTATCCTAATTTTTTATAGCCCATCCGTCTATGTTAACGTATCAGAAAAATGCTTTAACTGATGTAAAGTCAAGTTATCAATCAATTGAATTATATATAATGTAAACGTTTAATTTATTTTATTTTATTATAAATTACATTTTATTATAAATAATATTATATATTATTATAAAAATTTCAATCAATCAATTTTGATTTATGACTTGGCATTACATTAAATTAAAGGAAAGTTATATTAAAATAACGTATAACAAACGGTCGATGATAATTAGCCGGCAACAGAAGGAATTTCTCTTCTTTATTGATAAAGATCGAGGCTATAGCTGATGTAGCTAGAATGAATGCGGCCATGATCAATGAAAGATAGATCCAATATTGGCCAGAAGAATGTATCGCCTATAATTGCAAAGAATTCATAAATTTTCGAACAATATTATTGAAAAGCGTTATTAAATTTGCTCGCCACTCAACGTCGACTACGCTTCCGATACGATTTTCAGGGCATTTTTCACGCTGGGCAATTAACATCATATTGGTTGCAGCAAGATGTTCAAACGCCTGAATGATCGCGCTACGTCTTTAAAATTGAAGAAGCTGCGCGATAACAAACGTTTCTCGTTTATTGTTTAAGACGTGCGTTAAAGCGACGTGGGTGCCATCCCCTTTAGCTATTTTCTTCCTCAATTCTTTGTCCTTATAGGACGATTCGCTTCCTTTTTCTTAATATTTAAATGCCGATGCGCCGACGTGTAAGTGAAATAGCGCGCCATAGCGAACAGCAATGCTACTAAAAAGAATTTTTGTATCACAGAATGTAAAAAGATGACAACTGGTTACGCATATTTTGCGTATTAATAATTTTTCTGTACAGTCCGTCTTTTATACAGTTTGCTTTTTATAATTATCGGGTAAAACGTGATATCACATCGTGAAAATGTGTAATTATCAAAACTGACGAGATTGTGTGAATATTTCATTTAGAACGAATATCTCCAAACTCAATGCATATTTTAATATGTGCAATATATATGACGGGAGTATTTATCCGATAAACATTGTTTGAATAGTAAAGCTCCGTGTGTGTTAAATTCAATATCAAATATTTACCTTAAATTTTTTAACAAGTCGTTTTTCAGCAATTGCAACCCTACTTTAAATATCTCGCTTAAATTTATTACGGATGGAAGTCGCGTTCCAAATTTATCAAAATTACGGTTATATAAATACATGATAAAATTTATAAATGCTCTGTGACGGAATCATATATACAGTGGAATTTATATAAAACCTTAAAATATATGCACAATTCACACAATGAGTGACATACAACACAAAAATATATACCGCATTTAAGATATTTTTGCACTTTCACTTAATAAAAAATTCTTTGGCAAATTTAAAGTTGTTATAAATTTAAATAATTACAATCGATTTCTATCTTGATTGTCATTTACCATCTTTTTAACCTTCAACATTAAATATTGTAATAAGTAATCATCAAATTAAGTACTGTTAAAGTACAATTTATTTAAAATTAATTAAAGAATTTTGTTATATGTGTATATAAGTATGCATAAATTAAAGCTTAACTCGCAAAAATTTTAATTTTAACCGTTTCTGCTCTGAAAGTTCTATCGTTATTTCAAGATTAAAACAATCAGAGCATTTTTTTAATCACTCTTACAGCATCCACGATTTAGAAGCAATACTAAGAAGTTGCACGACATTCTATTGTGTACCATATTACGAACGGCGCTAAATCGTACACTTCAAAGGTTGTCGGAGCCGATAAGCTCTAGCGACTGTTTCCGGTTGTAACAGCTAACGAATACGTGTAACAAAGCTCATGTACACGTTAAACCGCATGAGCGTGCACACGCACGTGTAGCACGATGCACGTGCAATCTGTTCAGGTTCAAGTTTCGCTTTTCAGCCCCGTCGATATAAAGGAGAGGTCGTCCTCTGAATTCTCAGTAATGGTACACAAGGCAAAGAAAGAGAGAGAGAGAGAGAGAGAGAGAGAGAGAGAGAGAGAGAGAGAGAGAGAGAGAGAGAGTCAGAGGAAGGAAAAGGAGAGAAACTGGAAGAGGAAGGCTAGGCCTTTATATATGTAGGAATAGAAAACAGAACGGCAGCTCATTAGCGGTAACAGGCAGCCGAGGAAGAGAGGAAGCTCGTTATCCGTGAGTACACACAGCCTAGTACATATCTACTTCGTAATCCGTACTTGTACAGTTACAACTCGCGCGCTGGGCTGCTACTCCGCCGACAGACCTCGCATCTGTGTCTCTCGTCATCTCTTTCTCGTCAGCATCCCCTGACCGAGAGAGACCGCGTCTCTCTTTCACATCGCGAAAACGTATCTGTCCGTACAATCCCGTTGCGTACACACACATACGCACGTGGCATCATAAATATACATATACATGTACGTGTACTAAAATTCTCTATCGTTAAATCCCCATTGGATGAAACGGCTGCAGTTACATTTTGGTGTCGGCCCAAGTTGAATTATGCATATATATATATATATATATGTACATATATATAGAAGAATGAACGGTAATGGTTGACGTTTACTCGTTTAATGGCGTCTCATGTGCGTTTTCATGGTGCGTGCGCTCGTGTGCGTGCAGCTCTCGCAATCCTATTAACATCTCGCGGTTACTAGCGGTGAGGGAAATGCAATCGCGGTATAATTTAAGCGGATCAAGAACTTGGATTAGCAGGGACATAATGGACAATTCAATGACCAGGAAGCTATTAAGTCTGCTACCTTTAACGGCGGTATTATCGATGATTCATCAAGATTTAAACGTTCTATTAACGGACTTATAAATGTGACAATATATATATATATATATATATTCTTCTTGAATATTATAATAATGCAGTTTTGACGAGTAAGATAAGTAAGTAAATTAATAGTTCCTTTTTTTAAATATACTTTTATAATATAAACGTATGCCATTATTTCGTTATTGCAATTGTAATCATAACATTCATCAATATTACACGTATATGAGTATTATCTTTGGAGCAATTATTTATATGCAATTATCGTGTCAGTGTATCCTATAAAATTATAGATTATAATTACATAGAATTTGAGGAGCCGTAATTTTTCGAATGTATAAGGACGCGATAACGAGATAGGTTACTTACGCCTCTCATTTACCGAAGTTAATACCAATACGCAAAATGAAGTTGCCGATGGGAAAGAGACGTCCCTGCGCAAACTATGTATTAACAAGGGAAATTATTGGGTTTCGAGGCGGACAGACTGCGGCAGTACTATGACGTGGTGCGAGGCAACCGTATCCGGCGGAATGCTCGTTCCCAGTAATGCAATAACTGTGGCATCATAAGGGCAGGATACCACGAACAGCTAGCATTCAGATTGGTTCGGCCAGCGAAACGACGGTGTACGCGTAAGGGGTGGAAGGGGGGAGGGAGTACACAGACTCGTTGTATCGTAAAAAAAAACGTATACAAAATTCTTCAATTAATATGCAATAACATGCGCAGAGATTTTCCCAGCACAATACGGCAAAAAAAAATCCATACAGCCAGACACAATGTTACAATATTTTCAGCGTAATGGAAACGATTTCTTTTCCTTCTTTTTTTTTTAGATATAAGTCCATTAAAATTTTTCAAATTTGTTCAATTTTTACACAGCTGCGCTGAATGTATAATGTGAATCATTTAAATTCAGATTTATCGGATATTATCTGAGTATACTTGAATAAGATTTCGAAAAAAAATATCGCGCAGAAAAATAATTTTTTCCATTGAATTTATATCAAACTGCTTTATTTTAGAGAGCAAATCAGATCGCTCGATTGCAGATAGAATATCTTATTTACTATGTCGTATAATATTCCACGAATAGATTGATAAAAGTGCTGTCTTTTATAAAACAATATCTAAATATAATCAAGAAAGGAGAAAAGGGAAAGAGATGCATCTTCGTAAAAGCGCGCGAAATCTCTCGACTACACTTGACGACACCGTATTTTCTTGCTTTAGAAACTTTTGCCAAACGTTATCTCTGCTAAAAAATCTGTCGAATGAAACGAACCCGAAGTAATTTCGCCAGACTCTCGCAGATTTTATTACGATGCTCCTGTTTACGGGGAATCCCGTCGACATACGTTGCCTGGATACTATTGGCGGTGAGATATGCACTCGGTTGGTTGCACTTTAAGAAATGCCAGACACAAGACGACATAAACCGTTCATCTGGCTTTTATCGCATCATTCTTGCTCGATAAAGTCAGACGGCGCTTAACAAGAACTTAAGCTTCCCGAATTTCTTTCACATAATTATTGTCCATTAAAATAAGTATGTCGATCGAGTCGATTAATCTCGATACTAAGCGCGAAAGATATAAATTTCTTTCATAACTTCCAGTGAATTGCTCTTTTCCTGCAAATTTTTATAAAGATCTTTTTTGTAAGCTACATACTAATCTTTAAGTGAAATATACATACATTGAAGAGGGCAGTTATCTTTTTTTCCACATCATTTACACGTTTGATATTTTGTCAACGCGTGTAAGCGTGGATGCTGTTGAAAATGAATTATGCACAACCATAAAGTTGGACATAATTTTAAAATATAAATGAAGGAGTGCGACTGTAGAATAGTGCGAGTGGATATCTTAAGTTTATGTACCCTCTTATATATCGTTTGCACGCGGAATTTAACTTGTCCGAAATGCAAGCCGAAGGGCGTCAGCTCGAGCGTACAATGATCGCTGATGTAAAGTCTCTCTGGCTCACAGGATATTTTATTTCAATGTCCAAATGGAAACAGGGGATGAGAATACAAAGTATGTATTCCCTGAAAGTAGCCGTTAAAATATATATACTGCGCTAAATTCGATTTTAAACAGTGATTTTAAATAGCGATCAAACAAGGCAAGTAGTTATACTATTATTGTCACTATAAGCGTAAGAATTTATTCCATATTTCATTTATACACAATGCGGTGCATAAGTTTTAGGATTAATTTTTTTTACGGCGATACTAACAACACCATTTAAGAATGACCGTCCAAACTATGCATCTGTTACCCTTAGTTAATTGCGTGCAAAATTTGAAAAGTTTGGACGGTCATTTTTAAATGGTGTTGTTAGTATCTATATACTATATATTTAAATATCATTGTTAATATCGCCGTAAAAAAATCAGTCGTAAAACTTCTGGAGGGGGGGACCGCACCCTGTATTATATATTAGATAATACAATATAAAACAAAGATAATAAAAAAATACAATATAAAAAATACACACTGTGTATTATATATTATATAATACAATATAAAAAAAAATAAAAAAAATTTATTATTATTTTATAATAAATTTTGATATAAACAGTTTAAACAATTATTAATTTAAAAAGATATTTGTATTATAACATGCGTTAAATTAATAAAATATAATATTTACTTTTTCATTGCATTGAAAATGAAATTACAATGATCTTTTGTAAAGGTAAAGGTGTAAGAGGTGTTATATGTACGGAGCCAATTTTAATAGTAATTTAACCTTTGCAGTGATTGTTGAAATACGATTATTATCCGACATAATCGTACTGTCGGATAGAACAATAGTGCTAGACCACTTTGATTAACCGCATGTCAATACATGCACGAAGATGGAAGGATAGCAGGAGACGTTAAGTGGTATTCTCATGTACAGCAAGTGTGCCCAATTGAATCTGTCGAGTAAGCTCGATCTAATACCTTGAGATGTGCTACTGTCCTAAATTCCCTACAAGACCAATTTGATGAGAACTTAACATTTGCATATTGTTGACAATGCATACGGATAATGAATGTATTTAGAATTGGTGTTTAGTGACATTTGAAAAAGAACTGTACATCATTTATCATAAAACTTACGGTATGTTTTAAACAAACTATTTGTCTAATCAGTAATTGAAGTATATAACTTAAGATGTAAAATTATTTCAATCAAATTATATAAATCTTCTTATCTTTTGAAGTCGAAATGTAGTTGTAAATTTTTTTTTAGATCGGTAATTGAACCGGTGAAATATTTACAACTTTATATATATATTGTATATATACTCTCGACTACAAATTATTATTAACTTTTTATAGTATTATATGATGATTACTACTCGCATCTCACGAAATATTGCTCAGAGATATTAGTTTAAAAAAATAATAATATTTTATTTTTAGATAATCATTGAACATATCTATATCTTTTATCTTTAATGCTAAATGTAAACGGTTAACAATGTTAGATCCACTTATCGATATTTCTTAAGATCGTAAGATCATGTAACGTGCTAAAAAAAAGTTAACATATATACATTATACATCTCATAACTATTTTTCCGGACACGTGGGTAAATTTCGTTCGCATATGTCCGCGCGTGTGCAAATATTATATGAACGCGAGTGTCTTTTACGTGTTCGCAGTGATATATAGTCGCGCAAGCTTCCATGTAACTTCGAGAAAGAATTTCCGGCGTATTCGTATTTTTACACGAAGTTATTGAAGAGCACAAGCGTGTACGTATCGTGCGTGGTTTCCGACCGAAGGCAGAGATGTTATGCGTTTGACCTGTAAAGATTAACGTGCCGGCGCATTGTGGACTTTCATACGCTCGATCGGATACAGTCGGATGAATGCGCACTGATGTTTTCTACCAGAAAGAGCATTTCGGTGGGGACCATCCCGAAGTTCAATTTTATTCTTTTTTGCGCAAGCACGGTTAGATCGTCGCTCGAGCCTATGATAATAAATGATATACATATATATTATGCTTTTGAGTAATTTTGTTAATATTTAGATGCTTCAATTCTTATCGAAAAGAGCGGAAAATAGAAATAGCGTCGAGAGAATTTGTTTAACATTTAGTATTTAACCAACAATTTCTTACAATTATTTTTTTTTAATTTATCGTATGAAAATTTTTCACACAATTTAAATTGTGCTAAAGAGTTGTGATAATCGTATTAATTATAGGAAAAAAAATGGTAAGAAAATCGAATTGACTGATTTATTTTGGCTCATTTCGTATTACAAGACGTTTCTATCGATGTCACATTGCCAACTCGGTAAGAACAATTCAACAAAAATAGCTCGCTAGCATACGTCAAACTGTGGACTACTCTCTGAAACATTTTCCGCCGATATTCTCGAGACTTTCGAGTAACCACGACACCACGCGTGTGTGTGTGTGTGTGTGTGTGTGTGGTGTGTTGTGTGTGTGTGTGTTGTGTATGTGTGTGTATGTGTGTGTGATACGGCGCGTGTGCGTATTCTCGCGAATGGCCGAGCACAGGCAAGCGAAGTGGAACAACGTCAGTTACAGTTTCTCGAAACTGGTATGTTCAACATCACTCTAGGAAACATTCTCTGTGCAAATGTAGGATATCAAGCGTGGTATGCAGCATTTTTCAAACTGGGCTGCACCGTCGCCGATCCGAAAAACAAATTGTTTAACTGCTTCCTGCAATCGAATGTATTAATGTTTGTCGAAACAAAATTGCATTTATTTTTTTCGAACAATATTTTTTATAATCAAAATATCATAAAGCATAAAAATGATAAAAAAACATACATGCATATACACACATCATATATTTAAAAAAATATATTATATATAAAAATAAAAATGTATTTGAAAATTCTCCAAATAAATAAAACTATTATTTATCGAGTAAAGTGTGAATGGCTGACATTGTTATTATTGATATCTGCACAGTTTCTTTGCTAATTACATTTCTATTTCTATGGATGAAATTATCATACTATGCGAAAATAAAGATAAATGTAACGACAGATCAATATGGAGAAAATATGCATATACAACATGCATATGCAACTACAACTTTATCCTGACAAGACAAAACAGAATTGTTGCATCTCGTAAAATAGAGATTGGCAGACAATTTCTAGAGCAAATGTTCTCATATAATTTCTTCCTTTATTTTTAAATTTTCAATAATTTTTTTAAATTTATGCGAATATTTCTTAAATTTTTATACACTTTTTGTCTTGATTTACAACTTTAACAAAAAAAAATTTAATCGACGAAGAAAGGTATATGAGAGAGAACTGTACCATATACATTCTACCTAGATACGCGCCTGCAGGAAACGTGCTTGCGCATTCATGGGATTTATCGTAAAATGTAGGAATGTAGATTCAGTAGAAAGGTTTTATACCTTGACGAGTTTGGAGTCGATTTTTCCGCAGTAAAAATGTGATTGAGGATATTCATCATAATCTCTGGAAATTTATTACTAAGTATATATCTTGAAAATTAAATTTAAAATTAACTTATTTAATAAGAACTTATTAAATATTTGGCTAAATAATAATAATTGTATAATATTTTTGAGAACTGGCTCATTAAAACATGTAAAACATCTTGTTAAATAATCCTCTAATTATATAGGCATCTAATCTACATTTTCATTAAGAAAAAGTCGGTTCCACGTTTGCCAAACAATGTTACTTCCACTATCAATTTTCATATCTGACAATATATTCTGCATGTGTCATCCTAGAAAAAGTCGGAAAACTTGATATCAATAATCTCGAAACTT
The DNA here is from genome assembly GCA_963971435.1 of Lasius platythorax. Lineage (NCBI taxonomy): Eukaryota > Metazoa > Arthropoda > Insecta > Hymenoptera > Formicidae > Lasius > Lasius platythorax. The sequence goes on from OZ020535.1 coordinate 7,932,849, forward strand.
GCGGCGGGCGACCCATAAAACTCGGCGCGAAACTCGCGGGCGAGAAGTATCTCGATGATTTCGCAGATAAAATTTGATACTTTTCGCGCGATCTATGGATCTCACGACGATTCGGGATACGTAAGATTCAGAAATTATTCTTTCTTGCGACGCGCCGCAATCGCGAAAACTCACTAGTATACCGTTCGCGCATTTGTTTATCTGAGAGGTGTCGCGAGACTTGTTGGTCGGTTGGGTCAATGCCAAACTTAGTATTGCTTCATAAATCCTTACCAAGGAACCGCTGCATCATCTCGCGTACTATGTCACAAATAACGGTGGCCACGCGCGCCAATAATCGGATGTGTCCAAACTAGATTTATAACCGACGCTGTCCCTTTCAAAAGCAGCGCGAATTAAAGTTCGACGGAATCGAACCTATAAGGGTCGTAAGTTCGGCGTGGTGAAAATTGTCTGCGGTCTAACTCAGAGGGGGGTGGGGGGGAAAGGAGGGTAGGACGAATAAATCTACAAATTTGCGCCATCGAATATCGCGGCTGTGATGATTTCGCGGTTATCATCAAAGCGTTCTATTGCAGTCAATTTAATGCAAATATGATTGCCTCGGAACTGATATTTTCAGATTCTCTATCTCTTCCTATCTATCCTTTTTCTTTCCCTCTCTCGTACGCGAAATGTAGTATTATTGATCTTGCGAAACATATCAAACCGGTGCGCCGCGAAACAAATAATACGAGATCGAAATTCAAAATCGCTGTTCGTTAAAAGCTTTAATCTGATATAACGTGGACACAGTACTACTAATCTGACTTGTAGATATTGTAGAAATTTTTCTAGATTTTCAATCTCTCCAATTCTAATCTCGAGCAAAGATACCGATGTCACGCGCCTTTTGTATGCGTTGGCAGTTATAGAGGGTGGCAAGATTTAGTCTTCAACAGGGAATTTTTCAATCCGGTGCTCTTTATGTATTTTTGCGTTCCAAACTAAATTATACAGAACGCGCAATATGTGTGACCCCATTCCAAGATTCCTGGATCAGGAATCTCTAATATTGGAGTATTCTGTTTATAGTTCTAGTTTCACAATTTCAATCTTATTTCTCATAATATTTATTCGACGAACATCCGAACATAGAAAAAAATTACAAGCGAAATATCGCTGTATCATAGTAGAGTCATGAAGATATAAGATTTAAATAGAAAAAAAAGAGATACCTTTATTCCTGTGTCACATGTATATTCTTAGTTACTCCGATTAATTATGTGAAGATTTGTACCGTGAAAATCAAGATTATAGAGCGGTCAAATTTTAAACTCGTTATCGCGAGTATTGGAATAACGCGTCCGGCTGCGTATGATTACGGCATATGGGAGACGAGAGGAAGATCGTACGCGATTTTCGAGAATCACCTGGGAAGATGAGTATGGAAATGAGATTCGCGCGGACGTGGAAGGACGGGCCAAACAGGCGATTCAGCTCCCAAAACGCGGGCTCAGATTAGCCAGCGGGCTGGAGTGGCGGCTGCAGATAAAGTGATTACTTTCAGCACCCGCGCGTGGTCTCATTCAGATCCTTTCTTTTAATTTAGTCCGGTCCTTTTAGAGAGGCGACGGCCCTTCTTCTCTAACCGGAAACCTCCGTGACGGCGATAAAATTAAACTTCCACACTGCGCCAAAGATTTATTTTCTAAAAGGAACTTTTCCTCGCCCGGCTGCATCACACGCACCGCGCCAAGTTCAATGCAAAAACCATCGCCCTTCTTTCTCTTTTTCTTTCTATATAGAGACTTTAACGAGGAAATGGCGCTCTCCAACGATATAGTCAAGACACACAAAAGACGGATATATTAAAAGTTTCGCTAATCACGGCCATATTATGAAGATTAAAGATAATGTTAGATGCAGTAACGTCCTAAAATTATAGCATAATATTTTCTAAGCGTTATTAATCTTTAATAACGTCGTTCTTTTTTTAAAACGGCGGTATAAACGTTCTCTTGTGAATACAGAATTATTATCGATTACAAATTTGTAGCTCGCGCAACTACAATACTATTTATAAAATTTATTACTAACAAGGGAGCAATATTATTTCTTTATAGCCGATCGTAAATGATAAATGATAACGTACATGTCGAAATTGTTCGGAAATCGCGAAATGATTATATCATGATGCGCATTAATCAAAGGGATTGTTTCATGGTATATACAGTCAAACGGTAATTGCTTCCAAAGCAAACTAATAATGCTCATGATGTTGAATTTGCATCAATTTCAAGGAAAACTGAATAAGTTGTGTGTGTGTATATGTAGGTATATGAGCGCAAACACATCTGCATTTTAGCCCTCTTAAATGTTTATATACATGCTGCGTCGCATGATGTTAGATGCAAAATTACAAAGAAGCCGGGTCACGATACGTAAGATTTCCTCATAAAAATGCGGTATACATAGCGGTAGTGAATCTCATTGTTCGGGCGATCGTTAAAGCAAGTAGCACACACACAACTAACTGCCACAATATACTGAGAAAGTGAATGAAATTTCTGCCCAAGTACACCGCGTTACGCTTATCATTGCGTGGCTCTTCTTTCGTGTTCTTACCTACTTGATGTACAGTAAAATAAGAAGTTTCCTTGACTACAAAAATGGCAAATCAGAAGCGTAATAACATTTGTTTTAGTATTCAAAATTCAATATTTACGTATAGTTAATATATTAAAAATTTCAAACAATTTTGCAAATTAAAGCTGAGGTATGTCAGCAGACAATTATACTTATTATTATACGTTATTAATTATATTTAGTAATTATACTAACAATAAGTATAGTATTGTACTTTTGAAATTTAAATCAACATTGAATGTATGTATAATAAAATTGTGCAGTAAAAATTCACCAACAAGTACGGTTTACAGTGGATTCTCCTCTCACTCTACTTCGAGAGGTTTATATAGTTACGTCGTGTAGCAAAAAATGTTCTACGTGATGTTATTTCGCTTAATTAAGTACGAACCAGAATTTATTTGTACTTTTACAAATTAGATTTTGTTCTATTTTAGTAGATTTATTATCAAGATGCAAAAATCCGAATTTTTTGTAAGAAAATTCATTAGTTGATGTCTTTGATACTATTAAGTCTTATAAATAGTTTTTTAAAAATAGATTAGATAACTTATTTAAACTTTCTATAAAAGTTTATTTTATTTCTCGCTATTCCCCCCAGTTTTGTTTATAGTGTGGAAAAGAGAGAGAGCGAGAAAGATTAAAAAGGGAAGTACAGTAAGATCTTTATAATATATAAATATAAATTACACTATATTAAAAAACAGTATTATAAGTTTTATGAAGCTAGTATGAAGTATATACAATAACGCAGATCCGTAATAAGTCAAAATATTCAAAAACCAGATTGCAAATTAATTCTAGATATAAATCAGATCGTATTTTCTGTAAGTTCTTGTCACATTTCCGTGCAATAACGACAAATAAATGTCCCATCACAGTAAAATACTAATCGTTGTGCTGAGAGAGTATATTGATCATCAATTCTACTTGTAAAATAATCGATTTACCATGTGTATGTACTACTTCAAGTGTACTTGGTCGTGCGTTTGACAACATGACAGACAACGTTGCCGGACACGAATTAATAACCCATAACACAGCAATTTTCTTTTCTGCAATTTGCAATTTATGAGGGAATTAAATATCAGCATCATACAATAGATAGCGTATAGACGTATAAAAATATTCAAACTCAGATACGATAATTGTGATTGGTTTCAATGAATCGACGCAATGTAGTAGAAACGTAATTCCATAACCCGATTAAACACCAACATTCTTTATACTGCAAAGAGATCGATTCGCCTTTATCAGTACAAATACTCATACACATCGGATACAGACAAATAAAAAATGTATAATAGTTTTTCAAGATTATACATTTTTACAAACTAGAGATTTGCTTTTCTTATGAAACAATTTTATTTTATTTTTTTTATAACTTTCTTTTTTTTAATCGCGCTAATCATCCATTGCTACTTAATTAAATTAGATGATGTAATTGATGCTCTTTTATCTTTTATTATAATCATATTTATATTTATTTCCATTATTTAATATAAAATTAAACTCATTATTACTTTACCCTATCAATCAAATTATATTTAAAATTTTTATAAATATTTTTTTATATATTTCTTTTATTTTATTTTAACTTACGCTCTAATAATATTTTATGAAATAAGTTTATTTTTAATTAAATTCTTAAGTAATTTTTATTTCTAAAATTAATTAAATAAATTTAATTAATTGTTTAAAATATAATTTTTTAATTTAATTAATTAATGTTCTTGAAACAAGAAATTATTAGCCATTTTGCTCCGTTTCTCTCCCAGTTTCCGGGAAATATTTATCACGTCACGAAGTGCAACGCAGTGCTGATCGATATTTAATAATTTCTATTAAAATTGTGAATGCCATCCGTCAGGAAATATTATTATAAAAATATTCGCGATAAAGCATACTTTAAGCCGACACGTGATATTACATAAATTTTCTAAAATTGAAGGGAAGGCATGCATTGACAGTAAAATAAATCTATAATCCTATTTCAGTACCTATATGCATATCTGCGGTGGAGCTCTCGCGATGTTAATCAATTAACAGCGCGTCAAGTGCCGATATTGCACATTGAACGAAACGCAGCGCTTGTTTAAGGATCACTTAGCCGTGTTAATGGGCTCGTACCTGAAATACGTCAAGCCAAGAAACAATAATCGCTATAATCGAGCGCGCACGGTTGCTAAACCGACATCCGTGTAATTATAACGTCGTTTGTCAGTTATGACGGCCGTGAATGTGCGAAAATCGACATCTGCCGGCGGCAGCGGTGTTTTTCTAACTAGAAAGGAAAAACAAAGAAAAATTCCTTTGAATAATAACATCGCGAAAAACTGAATAAAGAGATAGGAAAAGGGGGGGGGGGAAAGAATTAATCTCGCCATACAATTTTCGGGGGAAGGGGAGGAGGATAGTGACAGGACGTCGCGGGGGCAGCGAGAAGCCGTATAAGAGGGTTGAGGTGGAGGATAGCTCGACGTCGTTTATGAAGGTCGATGTCAGAGGCGAGCCGCATTGTAGGACTAAGCGTTTCCATAGAAAAGCTCGACGAGCGAGCGAGCGAGCGAGCGGGCGAGCTGTTGACATGTCGGCGTATTATGGGCAGGCAGCTTTTATCCGACAAAAGAGGACATTTAAAGGAGGGGACAAAATTGTAAATTCAATTTCCTGGAAGGAGCCGTACAATCCCGCTATCCCTCCACCATTTTCCAACATTTTTTTACTCGGGGGGTTTTGCGAGCCGACATTGTATTTTCACATGAGCGTCACTACCCTAGTTGCCATGCACCTGCTGCCCGATAACGACGAACTTGCGTCAGAAAGCCACGGAAGTTGGCATACGAATAGTTTTTGTTGACAATATGATTTCTCCTAATACGAGCAATAATCATCATTGCATTGTTACAAAAGTTACAATTATAAAAATATAATGACAGAAATCAATATATTCCGTTTTATTATTAAAACAATTTGCAGCTATCAAATTTAGAATTTCGTAAAAAAAAAAAATCAAACCAATACAAGATTATGTACCGTATGAAAATAAATAACTTTTATAGGAAAATGGAAACTGCAGAAATATTCAAGTGGATATATTAAAATTATTGGTTAATTAACAATGAACATTCGAGGATACACATTCTCGACCTGAATGTTACTTTTCAAGATAATATTGAGAGCTTAAGTGTTATGAAAAAAGCGAGTGTTTGTTCGGGGAACAGTGTTATCCCGAAATTTGCCAGAAAAAGTTTGATACAAACAACATGTACCGAAACTTCCGAAACTCCAGTTCTCCTCGAACATTGTCTTTAGCACTATATAGAAAATGTTGTATTAAGAGAGAACACTCGAAACATTGAGCCAAGCACATAAACGGATATACGGAAAATGCGCTTTAAGACTATAATATACGTAAAAAGGTATCTCCGTTTTGCGAGATGATGATTATAAGATTACTACCATACATCTTCCATGATATGCCAATGTAAATTATTTGCTATGGAGAGGGGCGCGAACCTTCCTAAAGAGTCCGACCTTCCGCGTCCGACCGATCAGGCCTCACCCTCAACCAGCCACGACGGCAAACGACGATCCTCCAGAAATTTCGTACCTCTTGAATATATTCATGATTTTCCGCGGGAGAATCATACCAGGTTACCGCCGAACGGGCCGACAGTAGCGCTTTAAAATCGCGTCGGGGAACGACGAAGTGACGAAGCGGAGAGAAAACGCCGCCTGTACCGAAATGGCTGCCTTCGAATTTATACAGTCGGCTGGCTCTGTCGTTCACGGTAAACCGCAATGACTCTCTCAGAAACTCTATCTATCTACACAGGCTGTATTCTATCGCCACCCGCGAATGTTCATTCGCACACAGATTCTTTGATTAATCTAGAGCAGATTTCTTCCTCGATAGAGAGATCCGGTGAGAGACCATCAGTTGCTGCAGCTTCCTCATCTTCGACATTAAATATGTATCTCGACGATTAAACTCGAAATTTATTTTGATTAAGACGAAATCTAGTTACAGTTATATAACACATATTAAAAATTATTATTTATTTAAGAAAATACGAGCTATAAATAGGCTATTGCAATCAGCTTTGCATTTGGTCTGACTACGCGCAGGCTTTTTCTACTGAAATATTGAAAACTGAACTTATTAACTAGTATTCCAAAAATTAATTTACAAATAGTATTACGCTGTATTTTTTTGCATACACAATATAAAAAACTGTAACGAATGTAATGTAATAAAATCTTGTTTTTCCAATTTCTTCCATGTCATCTCAAATGTCGCGCAATCAAACGCGCGGATGAATCTGTCTGACTCGCAATATATGTTACGAGAAAATTGCAATTCTCTCCTTCTCTCTCTCTCTCTCTCTCTCTCTCTCTCCTCTATTTTGCAAAAACATAAGGTCAAATTTTAGTTTTTATACGGCAATAATAACGGCAAGGATCTCGTAACTTATGTCAATGCATTGTAAAGTTGTTGCTGCCATTTATAACTAATAGGACAAACAAGGAGACGCGGAGTGTGTGTTGGGGCTCGCTTCCTGGTCTATTTCAGTAGTAAGCAATAGTTACTCCGCTGCCGATTCTCTCGACCGATAACCCAGTCTGCAACCCAAAACCGCGCGAGAATATAAATTAAGCAGTCAAACTGGCTTGGAACCTCGCCCGACGTCGCGGTGCGACTATGTCGAGTTTGTTGTTCGAGTTGAATCTCGCGAAAAATCGATGCGTCACTGAATACTAACGTAAATTTGAATATAGTAAATGTCACATTACGAACGAATTAATTACCAAATTTCGTCGATTCAAAACTGAGTCGGAAATCAAAGTATAGGACATTCCAATTTTTACTGCATTTGGTTATTAATTCACGTATAAAATTGAAGATATTTCTTAAATTCGCTAAAAACGATAAATTCCTAATTGATTTGGAATGCTATGATTATTTCGAAACTCATCCGGAATTAATATGATCACCAATGATCGGTGATATGTTTTAATCGTGGAAATTATCGCTAGAATTATCCATGGAGGTGGGAGATATTGTGACGTTGTCAAGACTCTTCCTCTCCCATCTTCGTACATAACGGAACCACGAGACGTTCCCCTAATGGTATAAAAACGAAGGGTAGCGCTTCTCGCTTGAACGAAGGCAAACATCAATTCGCGCTGACGCTGGCGAGGCGAATCTTAGTCGAAATCGGGAATAGAATTGTCCGCCTGGTTTGAAACTTACATCATCCTTTGCGCGCGTTCTCTCCTCCTTCCGTGTTCTCTATCTATCTATCTATAGGGTGGTTCACTTAAACCGCGTCATTTTCAATAACTTCTTTCTTTCATCAATTCGGAATCGATTCTTTCGCTGCAAGAATGTGGATCAATGATATCTTGGAGTTATAAGCGATTTAAAAGAAGAGGATTTCTCGCGAATTAAACTTTACAAAAACCAAATGAATAAGAAATTCTTTAGCTAATTTTAAATGGAATTTACTTGAATAGAATTTTAATGAGGACGCTTAGTTACGAGAAGATATGTACTGCTAAAAATTGGAAAAATTGGAAAAGTGTGATAAATGGTATTCTTCCTCGATCAAGAAAAATATCGACTTTAAAGTGAAGAAAGAATTTGTCATTAGAAAATAATGCTTTAAAAATAGGACACCCTGTATTTTCTTTCTTTCTACTCTCCACTACAATTCGCTACCCTCGCTCTTCTTTTTCCTTGGCCCGGTCCCAGCCCCTCGACCGATTTCCGCGTCAATTTCATTCTCTCTTCCTTCGCTACAAAGTATAATAGAACCAATGTATAATTTCAATTAAAAATTTATTGGGAAATGTAGCGTGATATTTTGTAATGAAACTTTTGAGTTCCATTTATTCGGACAATGCAAGATATGAAAAATACGGAAAACTCATGACGTAGAATAAGAGGCATCTTTTTAAGATAGAATAACTATTATCCATATGTTTAAAAAGAATAAACAATTTTTTGCTTTTATTACAATATAGTGATAAAAATGTAAAAATGTTAGTTGAGTTTAATGAATTCAGTTTAAATTGATACTCTGTATGTGATTTTACATTCCGTTTAATTCGTATTAATTATAAAAATCAAATGCAAATCTAATAAGTCAAGTTTCCTTCCCCCTCTCTCTTTATATTTATACATAATAGAAGCTAAAATAAAAAAACTAAAAACTCAGCCATGTAAACGTGTGCTAGTAATTGCAAAATTATTACAATATCCGTATAGAAATATCAATGTTAATTGACAATTTGATTTCCAAATCAAGCGTCTCATTTTGCTAGATAGGCGCGCTACACTATGCGAAACTCATTAGGCTAAAGGCATTTAGAATCGCGAACGTTTGCCAAAGAGCTACACCCTATTCTAGCAATCAATCTCTAGAATCAAGTCATGTATCTCGGGTATCTCGGCACATCACGGCGGTTAATTCTGCAGTTTCGTGAACCCCGCTTCTCTCTTATCGGATCATAAATGCTCCACTCGAGGGAGAAACACGGCGGCAGGCTGGTTGTCGCGATTTTACCGATGCTCTAAACAGGCTCCTATCCCTGGCCAAAAACACAGTCATTTTTCACGCTAAAGTGTAATCCGTGACACCGACCAGGAGGGAAAGGAGGAGGGCTCTGCGCCGCAATATTTTTCTTTCTGTCGTATGTATTTTTGCAGCAGCTGCATATATCCGGCGCGTCCTTGTAAATTGATGATCCAGTTGTACGGGCAGCCGATCTGAGTCAGCGTATTCACAGTTTGCCCTTTCAAAGTTTCACGCTCGTTAAAGTGCAGCCTCTCTCGTGGAATTATCGCGGCTTAACGGGTCACGATTGCTGATGCATTTATGTATGTGTACTTACGCCATTTCGCCTATCGCGAGAGCGAGATTTGCAGGAGTAATAAATAATTGAAAGGCAAACACGAAAAAAATACGATCGATATTAATCTAAAATATGTCTTGTATCGCGCATGAAGGATCTGAGAAGCTGACACGATTATTGCAGCACGTTTATCGACCTGTTCGCAGCTTTCAAATTCACGCTTGAATAGAATATTTCTATACCCGCACACTCGCTTGTCTGGTCTGTCAGATATAGGATACAAAGGTCGATACCTAGCCCCGTTTTCCCAGTCTTTTCTTCCATCCCCGGCTTACTGTTTATGGAGGAGTAAGTCCGCCAGAATTCGCAATGAGGCTCACGAATCCGGTTTAGCATTTAGTTGCGCAACTAAATACTTACTTAAGAAAACACTTTCGATCGTTTGGCGGAATCCGTAGAATCCGACGGACTGCGAAGAATGGCGAGATATGTATATAGCTGAATTAAATCATGTCAGATGCTCGATAAATCGCAGCCGGAAAAATCCCACCTGCCCTGCCGAACTTACACGCGTAAACAAAAGCTTTTACGCATTAAATATTAACCAGAAATTACGCCGCGATGGCAAATGGCTTGAATTACTGCGAGCAATTAACTCAGACGCAGCAAAATTTGCCAGGATCCATTATTACACAACGCCAAGCGCGAGATTACGTAATCTAATGATATACGATACGGCGCGCTAACTGCTCGCGGAATTTTACGCAGCCGCAACTGTTGTTTTATAATGTAGCTTTTTGCATTCTTGTTGCCGCGCTTTATTCACCACCACAGGCGCTTTCTAATTTTGGAGAATAAAATTAATTGCGGAAAGACGACTTTTGAACTACTAACAATAAACATTTTTAACGTAAAACAGAAGGAGAATAGGAAATTTTACTAGAATTTCACTAAAAGCACACTGAAAATAAAATATCTTTATTAAAGCACTCTGCAACCACAGCGTTGTGTATACATGCGTGCTCGAATAATGTGCTGCAGAAAAAGATTTACGAACAAATTAAATCAATTATATGTTTTATTATATTTAATGCACCTGGGAAGCCAAATAGTTATAAAAATTTATATTTATATCAATCATTATAGATTCACATTTTTCTCTCGTTAGAGAAATAACATTCGGCAGATTGTGAAAGAACGCGGAAGCTTTGCCGGCGTGTATATCCGCGTGTGTGCTCCAAGAAAACTGCGCGTTCAATTTCGCAAAGTGGTCGCGTCGACAATCGTAAATTATGAAGAGAACGCGAAAAACAAATGCTAGTCGATGACGACCTTCGAGATGTCCGAGAAATTGATAACCAGCCCGACTGAGCCCGACGAGAAAGAAGCCGGCACTTGAGGGAAATTAAAAATGCAAATGCAGCGCCGGCCCATTGTTCGCTGGATATGAAATCACAATTTGCATCTCTTTGTTCGGCCACGAGGCGCAACTTCGTCCGGCATTATTCGCGTGCACTTACATAACTGGGTTTTACGTTCGTGCGCTGAAAACGAAGGAATAAAGCAGCGCGTCCCGGGAACGTTGAAAATTATTAATAATCATTCTGTATTTGGTACACACGAATTGAGTTAATCTTTAAAGCGCGTGAGCTGGTGTAAGTCGAGAGAGGAGGCACTCTTTCCTGGCCGTACGCAATTAGACGATGTTTCAAAATTATCGCTAACAAGAGCTATTCTTAACGCTTAAATAGTCGCTGGAGGTATTACTAATGATATCGCTCGCTTCAATACAGCGAATAATATAAATGGGAGGTATATAGGAAATATTCCAGAATTAGATTAGATTTAAAACAGAGTGACTAATTATTTATCTAAATACCTATATTGGAATTCGCAATTATTAGAACCAGAGTTTATAAGAAGAATTGTATATCGCCATTATATCAGCATATTGATAGCATATTTAAGAAATAAACGTTATGTTATTTTAATAATAGAAATATTATATATATATGTATATACTAAATATACTAGAAGATATATGTACTCTAGACATTATATAAATATACTAGAAATATATATATATTTTTTTTTAATTCATTTAATTAGATAAAAATATAAAGGTGATTTTTTAACACTGGCGTTAGAGTGATGAAGAGAGATAAAACAAATGTGACCGTTTATCATATGACAGCAGCTGACGTACGAATATCTTTTTAAGCTACATGGTAGAATACCAAGTGTCCTCCGGAGTTCTAAAATGTGAGGACCGGTGCACCCGATTTTCTTGAAAACGCGGAAGAAGAACTACTGTCACACCTAAACATGTTATCCCGCCGTGACGGCGGCGTATTAACCGTGATTTGATTCTGAAAATTTTCAAATTCACAGACGCCGTATATTTCAAATCCGGAAGTTTGATATTCAGACATGGGGCGTTTAACTCGGTTGCGACAGTCGAGTCCGCCGCGCTCTTCCCGTATCAAATTCAACGTGTCGCGCGCCACCGATTTAAGTGGAGTGATGGACACGCTGATTTTCCTGATGAGTTCAGACGCTGTCGGTGAAATTAATTTCGCTTCATTTCACCCGGGTTTCATTTTAACCGGGGCTTGGAAATTCATTGGAAAAACAAACGTCATGATAAACGAGAAATGAAAAAGAAAGCGGAAGAGTGGAAAAAAAAGAACACGGCAGCGATATAGAGCGACGGTGATGACAGGACGAATCACGGACCGTGCCAACTGCAAATCAATCAACGGTCCTTTTTACTTGTGTCGCATCTCGTAGATATTTATGTATATATCTAGTTTACATTAATATATATGCGCGTGCACAGCGTAATTTGTAAGATTAAGATAATTCAATCTCTTGCAATATCGGCAGAATTTTCAATATTCTCTTTGTAAACAAATATATCCTCTTTAATCATTAAGGCCAGGCTAGCTCCATTAGGAGAGATTATTCAATCGCATCAATGTAAAATTACATATTCGCAATCCAGATTACTCTTAACGAACGTACAACAATCGCGTACTCTTCAAGCGCGATTGTCAAGCGCAGTATACAACGAAAAGAGAATGTATAATAAAATTGCAACGCGTATATCTCTACGTTATGCACGAAATATTATGCATATCATATATGCAACTAACTAATGAACTTTACCGTACTTCGTTGTTTTCGCAATTTTTCGCCGTCTCCCTAGACTAATTAATATGTCGTGAAGTACGTAATTCTCGCGGCTTTTTAATAGTCGACCTACATTCAATACACTCAAACTACCGGCAGAACAATGTGTCATAAAACCACATGACCAGAGTTTCACATTCCTCAGCTAAATATCTACGGTATGCTAAATGCATACCGTTCGCGATTTACGTACTCTGCGCAAACGACGCAATGTTTTTACGAATTAAATCAGAAATTTTTAATAAATAAACGAATAAACTTTTTAGAGAGAAAAAAATTCGTCCGACATTCTCCGAATATTTTATTCTATATAATGTCAAAAAATATAGAAAATATTTGTGCATTGCAGATGAATTGGAGAGCGTGTTTTCTAAATATTTACCGTAAACGAAACATGTTCGCGACATGTTACTAGCTAAAAATTTATTATTCGAACAAGATAGCGACATACGCGTGTCAAACCTGTGTGCGGAAGCTCCGTTTTGTTGAGATAAAAAAAAGCAATACTTTGAATGGGCAATTTGAAAAATATAAGTGTCCTGTCATCCACAGCATACGTCACGAAATTGAAACGCTTCTCGAGCGTTACGTTTATACAGTTACATAGAATCCCGAAAATTCAGTTAGTTAATGAAAACATTTCTCACCCGTCACGCGTCGCGCTTAAACATTTCATCAATTCCCGAAACACACGTGACAGGACAGAATAATAATTCGTACACCCTTCGCGCGTCGCCCTTCGAAACTTGTATCGTATACGTTTTCGCGACTCACATACACCTAAACTGATTCTTTTTTTTTCATTCCATACGATCGTATTACTCCGCATACACTATCTGATATCGTCAGAGATGTATAAAAGGAAGAGAAGTGCATCGCCCGCGCGCGATACACAAACGTCGCGAAGCGCGATTTTGTGCTCCGGCGCGGCGTTTATTCGGGCGAAAAGAGAAAGAACGGTGTTACACACGTTCTATTGAGTGCTCTGTATACGAATTGATCAATAATGTAGGTTACACGAGCGGCGGAGGCTAAAAGTTACGAGCCGTCGCGCACCTGGCGTGTTATGAATGGCCTTAAACTCGCCGCCTTCGTAAATCCGAGCGATGAAGACCGAGAGAGGACGCGAAGAAAAAAGAATTCGCCGATATATATACCGGGAGTGCCTCTGCTACCGCGGCGAGGCGCACCGCCCTCGAGATCTCACAGCTAATTCGAACGTAAAATTAGACTTTCAAGTCGACTTCTCAGGTACTCACCGTAAAGCGTTACAAGCCTCGCCGCGGCTGCAGTCGGGCCGAGATTAAAACTTTCTCGAGTTTCTAGAGAGGCCGACCGGGGGTCTCTCCGCTTCGCGCGCGCGAAACCCTGTGCTGTCCGCGCTCGTTAAAAGTTTTCCCCCGGGGAAAGCTACGGCGGTGTGTCTTAACGCATATAAATGGATCCGCGTCTCTCCGAATGAGGTATCTTAATAACGAACCGGTCATTTGTATCAGTCAGACTTTTTTCGCCCGCCTAGTTGTTTAGGGCGATGTCGACGCTTCTTAGTATTCCGCTCGCAGACTTGTCGATATCAAAAAGCACGGAAACGCGAAGGCTCTTTGCTCTGCTCTTTAAAATACAGGATCTAAACACGACGGAGATTTATCATGTACACAAGAGAGAGTCTATTTACATAATTATAATTAACTTATTAATGATAGCTTATACTCTTTAAGCGTATTAGTGCAATGTATGCTAGAGAATTGTGAGTATGAGAGAAGCTCTTCCTTTGATGAATCGAAAATTACTCGACGCTCGCTGAACATCGAAACCGCACATGCGAGCTCATTCTGCGAGACTACAAAGTTTATTTATGCTCTCATGCGAAGTGAACCGAACAGATATCGTGCACGTGATAAAGCAGTCGAACAAGCACATTTAATCGCCAACCGTTTCGCTCTGATATCGCAGAATCAGCTTCAGCAGGGCGCGATATTCGAGATATTGATAGTCGCGCGAGTGTTTCATCAAAATTCATCGCGCGAGAGGGAGAAACGACAGGGAAAAGTGCATCAATAAGAAATCTGTATTTTTTCACAAAAGAGCAATTATCGCTTTCCGATTTCTATGAATATGAGAATGTTATTGGAGAAACAATTAATTCAAAGTAACTTTGCCACATTTTTATGCTTTTAACAAGCTCCAACACCTGTTAATCCTTCCACTAATAAGAAAAATAATAAAACTATACCAGAATAGTTTCTCTACTTATTTTAATCTTCAGCAAAATTACTTGCTCAATATTTAAAAAAAACCTATATAATTGCAAGAAACTTATATAAACTTATATAACGGCAAAAATAAAATGACTGCAATATATCTGCACTTTCTTGTACAATGTCTATACCTTTTGTATCAGAAATACATCTTTTAAAACATTGCAGAGAAAAATAATTTATTACTGTTTTGGTAATGCAAGGAAAAAGTAGTTTTCACACTCTGTCGTAAAAAATCAGATCATTAGAAATGAATTGAACGAGATAAATGTACATCGCGCGGTTCATCGCAAAAGAGAGAAATGTACATGTGAATGTGCACGTGGACGTATCAGTGTGTACGTGTATGTAATACATACTAGGTAATTACTTAAGGTATTACGCTCTGCCAACAATGCGACAGCGTCGTCGAAATCTTGGAAAGAGAAATGGTTATTGGGGAAACGTTAGCGCGCTCTAGGGTTGTGTAATACACTCGGTTCTCCGCGAGAAGAGATGTTTACCAAACGGCAGTGAAATATTGCGTCTAGCGGGGATAGAGTGCGCGGAATCGACGGCGCGGGCCGGTGGACCACCTAAGCCACCACTTCCTTGGTTTCGACAATATTGGTTTTCGGACTTTCTCGAATCCGGACTTTCCCGAGCAAACAAATCTTCGCCGGCCGCGACCGCGCGCTATTTTTTTAAGCGAAATGTCGATACTTATTGGAAAACGGTACGGCGGATTTTGGATTTCCACAAGACATTTGCAACCTAAGAAGCATAAGAAACGAAAATATCTTTGATCTACGGAGATATTAAATAAATTAATTGGAAATACTTTTCGAGGAATGATATTTCAGCCGAATTTGGCATTATTAATGCAATACATTTTGTTAATAATAAATTTGATATAAAGTCGTATAGCAAAATAAGAAGAGTCGCTGGATAAACTTTACAATAATCATTTGTTATAAAAAAAAAAAAAACGATCTTCTCTCAAAATATCCTATCTGAAAATTTGATAAAACGCTTACGAATCTCCTTTCTGAAATTACTTCCTTAACTATGTGCGCATAATTCTTTTGAATCGAGAAAGAAAATAGTTATATGACCAGAGAGATATATTGCATCGGGCGGGATTTTAAGGTCCTTGTAAGAACTCACTTCGAAATCTATGTCCAATCTTTATCCCAGTCGTTACCATCAAAATGTCGCGGTCAACAATGAAGAGGATGAGTCAATAAAGTGGGAGAACAAAGAGATGGTAACAAAGGACTTTCTTGAAAGACAAATAACTTTGGTAATGAAATAGCGGCTCGTAACGTGAAGAGCCATCTACAAAGAATTCGCGTGTACTTAAATTGGCGAGAGAGGAACGCGGGACAAAAGAGTAAAAGTATCTCAAGATATTGGATATAGTTGAGAGAGCACACAGAACGCAAACATCATCATTTTTAAGATGTGCTGTACTAAGCGCGACATATAAATCGAAAATGTTACGTACGTACGGAAAGAATAAAACAATATATAACGGACAGAATAATGTCAATGTTTTACAATAAAGTTTATATTTCGATAATTCGTCTCTATTCTACAGGACCTATTTCTTATTTTTCGTACAAGCCGTGTGTAAAATAAATAACAGAAAGTATCGCTATTGAAAATTCATTTTAGATATCCTTTCGTGCGGAGAGATTGTCACGACCCTGTACCTCGATTAAAATAAATTGAATCGATTGAATCAACGAGCGGGTGGACAATTTGCGTAGACAATGCAATTGGCGGGACAAAAGCGCGTTGAGAAAGAAACGAAATCGCGACGCAGGCATGTTATTAAAAGCGAAACGATATGGTATTCCTGAATTTCCATTGAATCAAACGTGTAATTTTTATTCTTTTTACGTAAATCCGCCAGTCGAGTGTCCACATTGTCGTTCGTTGAAACAGAACGAGGACGGAAATTATTCTATCAATGTACTATTCTTTCGCGAACTCTTCCTCTTCCACAATACTCTCAATTTTCATATTTCCCTTGTCAAGCTCGAGCCACATTCAATTGCAACAACACGAATAATAATTTCATGTTTTTTGCCCAAACGCAATCTATATTAATCAGCTATAGTCGATTGTCAATATCTTCTGTTAAATAAGTATAAAAACATTTGACCGCAAATTTATATAATAAGCTCGTTTATTTCTTCTTGATAGGAGCAACTATCATAAGAATTCAGCTTAAAATATAAAAAAAACGCATTAAATAAGCAGTATAGCAGTATTAAGTTCATAAATAAATCTGTTGCACGGAATGACAATCTTAAATCAATCCTATAATTCAGATGAAAAAATAATGAAAGGAGAAAATAAATCTTACGATAATGCAATCGATGCCAAGACGTTGGCTCTACTAGCGTGGTACATGTTTCCAGTTGCGACAATTACTACCGTTATCGCGACATAAACAACGGCTTTACGGTCGAAGTGCGAGAACAATACCATATTCGAGATTTAATGGGACGTATATCATTGTGTCAAGACCCATTAGAGCGATCGATACATGCGCTTCGAATCGCTGATAAATATTCCCAACAATTGCTCAAATTGCTTGGACAATTCGACTAGGCGTGTGTCGCTATATTCTGAAAAAATTCCAGCTGACAGTGGAAAATGAACCGATCGAGAAGACAAACGAGAATGGAAAATCTTTTCATGGGTAGTAGAATGACTGCTTCATCATTGCGCTTAACGTTTTATCGCGAGGACTCGTGCCGCGTCGAACATCGAGAGAACGACTCTTTCGGCCTCCTTAAACTTAAACTACACTCCTTCCGCCGTTACAAGTCGAGTAAAGCTGTTTATAGCGTTTAGCAGCAGATGCTGCGCTAGTAACAGCTTGCAAATGAAAACAATTCCGTTTCGCTTCTCGGCCTACATTTACGCCCTTGCGAAAATGCCCTTTAACGCGAATCGCGCGCATAATCCCTTTTATTTACCATAGCCTCGCCCGCAATTACGATGGCTCTCGCATGCTCTTTTAGCCCCCTTCCTTTCTCTTTTCATCGTCATCCGCTCCTCCCTCTCTATCTCATTAGCTTCTCTTGCTTTACCTTCTTCCTTCGCATGTGCAAATTTAAACCGTCGCCGATTAACTCCGCGTGTAAGGCCGCTGAGGTCATTATCGTGTCGTGCTCTCCGCCGGGAAATTGTTTCACGATCGTCGCGCTAAAACGATACGGTGCTTCCGCACGACGGTCGATGAGATAAGAACTCAATTAAGCGAAATCACTCGGCGGCGAGTATTGATATTATAATGTAAGCGCGCGCGTTGAAATATATTTTTAAATATTTTAAAGACCCTAATGCGGCCAGTCAGAGCGTAATTAAAAACGCATTGTCGCTTCAAATTTGCATCTGTACAGTTGCAAAAGAAAATCTCTGCGACTGTTGCATAACTAACATCACTGAGAAGCAAATCCTTTTTGCCATACGACTAATTGCACTTTATAGGGCGCGAGCACGAGTCTCTTTATTAATTTTTTAGCACATTTGCCATGATACGCGGGACTAATGTAAGATAATGTAGGAGAGACGTTAAAAGCATGTTGTAATATGCAGCAAAATATGCGGCATTATAACTAGCTTCCTTATCGATCGTGAGCTATAGGTCCGACGAAATTTATCGTAAGTTTATCCGCTAATTTATCGCGGTCCGCGATTTTATGTACGCGCCACTTAAAAATATCGATGCTATTTTATCGGGAGTAGGATATTTCATTGGAATATAATTAGATGCGTATCAGAATCTGTATCGTTCGCGTTTTATGCAAATCCGCAAATAAATCGGCTATTTGTTTCCGTATTTTAGTAAAAGCGTCCACGAAACACAACGTAATTCGCATTGTAATTGCGCGATGAGTGCGTAGCATTTCGTAAACTAATTCACCTCGGTTTTCTCGCAGACAGCCAACGAAAGAAGTGATATTTTTATGCGCAATTGCCTTTTTTTATTTTATCCCGCTTTAACCAAGAGAATGAACCGCTGAAGCTGCGAGACTAAATAATGGAGAGGTGCAAAACACATTTAAATCTTCTTAAACCGAGTTTAACTAGTTAGACTAACTTTCGCGGAATAAACTCTTAAAGCCGGCCCCCTTTCTTTTTTGGCCTCGCCAAGTAGGTGCATATCTCATAAAACGCAGCATATTTCCGGCGATAATATTTTACAGAGAATTCCGAAAATACGCTTCTCCGTTAAAGCGGCTCAAAAGCAATCGCGAAATGTCGACTGGTACTTCGCGGTACGAAACAAAAAAAGTAATAAAAACTTGGAGGAATGTTTAATGACTCCTAGTACTAGCTTGGTATTCGTTTAATTTGTTCGAAACTTTCGTTAAGTGTTTAATTAGTTAACTTTACGTACTGTGCAGGCAGGTACGCAAACACTTAAGGTAAATTACAGATCAAGCCCATTCCATAACTTTCCAGCATCTCCGTGAGTAGGTGCATATTGTACTCCATGTGTACGGGGCAGCTAATAATATACTGAGGCTTCGAGAGACTAAATGAGAATCTTTTAAATTTTTTCTGTCTAATACATTTTCGAAACTTATCTCTCCGCGAATTAAGAGTAGTCACTTTTTAATGACAACAGTCAATTTGTAGATGCCGAAAGATATGGAAGATAAATCTGCGTTATGTAAAATAATTTACATTATTAATAATCAAAACTAAAATGATATATATGAGCTTTAAAGTGGAATGCTCATGAATTTCGTAATTAGTCATAATTCAACCCTAGTTCGATTCCTTTTGTTGCAATCGACACGTTACACGTTAATGTAGAATACATTCGCGCGCAAAGGATTACAAAGTGATATATCGATTAATTAACTTTTTAACTACACACACCTCCTCCTTTGTAATCCTTTATCATTTAACTTTACGCTCTCACTTTATATCAAAAGGAGCTTTATATGCTGCTATCTATGGTGAAACTTTGTTATGCTTCGTATAGCGTTTACGTGAACCGCATTACCGCGCACTCGATAGTTATTATCCGGTTATTATAACAAGAATAACTTAAATAAAAACTCATTAAGATTAAACAGTTTGAATATGTCATTGTTTTCATTCAATATATCATTGTTTATTTTTGAAAAAGTAAGCAATTAATTTAATGTTTGATAATAATTCTGTGCTATAAAATAATACTATAAAAATAAATTACAAATTCACGCTCAAATAAAATAATAAAACAATATTAAAACTAATATCGACAAAGCTAATTACACATTCTCAGATCGTTTACACTTATATCTTACGATATTCGACTATGCCGCTGCCGTGGACCTAACTTTTCACAATCCATAGATCCACGCATTTTATCCAGTCACGTTCCGCATTCGTACCGTCGAGTATTGTCAGCCCTAAACGTCAACCCCATTGTCTCAAAACTCATTTATCTTGAAAAGCCATCGCAGACGACAATACCTGCTCGAGAACGAGGCGGGTAATAGAAAAGTGAGTAGGAGGTCGCGGTATTATATGGAGATCCGTTATCTAGCCTCAATAAAACAAATCCGGACGCGTCCGTCAATGCGGCATTCTCAACATCGCTCGATTGTAAGCTACGTGTAAACCTAGCTTCTAGCTTGACAATATAAGACATATGTCTGTTTTTCATCATCTAGCCTCTCACACGAATCTTTGCCTATATAATCGAAATGTGTGTCCTATATTCTCTCTTAAGACTTGTAAAAATTATATTTACAGGCAACGAAACATTTTAAATCGAAAGTATCTCTTGTGAAATATTATTTATAATTTCAGTATTAGGAAAAAGTATTCGAAAATATTTAAACCCAAGTTTATTAAGTAGCGTATATCTAGACTTTGTGTCCTATAAAAGACAAGTTGTTTCAAGAAAAATTTGAATTTTTCTTTTACATTCTATTCAAGTTTCAATTCTTACCGAAAAACTTCTTAAACGTATGTATGTAATTCAGATTATTGTAACTTTTATTATAATAATGATGGTACCGATTTCTATATCTTGATGTACTTTCATGAAAATATTTCTTGAATGTCTGTTTGTAAATGTTTACGCGACTGGAAAAATTTTTCATGTTTTATTTTATTTAAATATATTAAATATATTTATATAATTTTAAAATCTATTAAAAGTTTTATATTTCGGATGCGTACAATGTGATTAATGTTACTATTTAAAGTAGGATGTGCGCGTTCATGTCGATTCATCGTTTGTATGTGTTCGGGATTATTTCAGTTATATGTGTGTGTATCAGTGACAGTAGTAGAGCTCGAGCACGAGCGCGCCTCGAGGGGAGTCGAGGAAGTCAAGAACATCGCAAATTGCCGACGTGCAACTCTTGGAAACTGGATTCGCTCTCCCTCGAGGTGCAACGCATCCGCAGCTAAAATAACAAGCAGCGAGTTAATACGTTAAATAACTTCCGCGATTCCCCGCCGTGACAGCGGCATGGTGTCGTCCAATTTTGTGATGGAACCGGGCGCTCTACTACCCCGTCTGGATTAGATCGTGTCACATCCGCTCCGCGAACTTGCTATAACATCTGCCGCTACTCGTTTGCTTCTTCGATCGATAAACAGTATTAGATGATGGAAACGTTATGTTTACACGATGCAGCAGCGTTCTCCAATCTTTTTTCTTAATCGCGAGAATCTTATACAATACAAATGCCATAATTTCTTTGAAAGAAAAACTTAACGGTTAATTCTGAACTTGCAGCCAACTCTTTAGTGTAAATTGATGATGTTGCAATCGTAAAAATACGTCTTGCTATGAAATAAGTAATGCTTTTTTATTATACTGCAGATCTCTGCGAAAAAGAATTTAAATCCGGCAAGAAAGATAACGTTTCTCAATGAGGATATTTTGCTGAAAATCTTATGAAATATAAAACTATTACTTCTACTCGAACGAAAAATTCGATTATTTGGAGTTTGCGTGAATTGTTGCCCTGCTTTTTAATTACAAGTAATAATCAAATTTTTTCTTGAGTTTTGTTCTGCGATGGAGAAAAACTACTTATCGAAGAGGCAAGAATTGAGTTCATTAAAGTTGGACAACAATTAATGTTAGACAGATACTTCACAATTTAATTTCCGGCGAATCTAGGTCGAACAAAATTTCTAAAACGCGAACTCGCATTGAACAATCGATGCATAAAGGATCGAGATCAATAATCTCCATTTGGTCGATTTCTAGAAGATTTCTTGTCCGACGAGGAAACTTGCTACCAAATAGGATAGCATTAATCAACCAG
Source organism: Lasius platythorax (assembly GCA_963971435.1). Taxonomy (NCBI): domain Eukaryota; kingdom Metazoa; phylum Arthropoda; class Insecta; order Hymenoptera; family Formicidae; genus Lasius; species Lasius platythorax. Next base: position 7,955,074 of record OZ020535.1, read on the forward strand.
TACTTCCGTGAGGAAGTCACTGTCTCCACATACAATAAACACCTACACCAAATTTGCATATTGCATAGCATCTCCTAATTGATAGTACTAACTGTATCGTCTGTAAGAATTTGTGTACGCGATTTGGTTGAAAGATTGTTTTAATATTGGAAGTAATACATAACACTGATACACTTACAAACAAGGCTATAACTTATATTATTGAAATAATAAATTAAAACGACAGCTAAAATAAATTTTTTCTATAATTTATAATATTTACTTGCACCTCGTATGGAATATATACAAATGATTTTAAATACGATATTTTTTATATGAAACTAGAACAGATATATTTCCTGGATTTGAATATATCGAGCAATTAATAATTCGATCAATAAAAATTCAGAAAAAATTAATTTCTTATAGTATACATGTTACAAGCTGTTTGCGTTAAAAAGAAAAAGCATTTATATTAGAATCTTTATTGCAGAGAGAGAAAAAGAACGAAAAAGACTGATTACGGTTTAATTGTTTATACGCGAACTTAAGAATTTAAGGTCGTGTGAATAGTTTCCTTTTTCTGTACATCTTTCACTGATCAACGGCGCAGTCAATAAGCAATCAGCATTGACAAATCCAATGATTAATTACTGCAACGAGATATCGATGCGGTGACGTGCAAGCAATGCAAAGTAAGAAGGGCTTCATTTGTATCGTTAGATCGGAATATATATCGTCACGTTGCACCTAAGCCGCACCATCTAAGCTGTTGACAGCGATTAATTACGCAAATGCGATGTTAATTAAAACGGAAATTAGTACCAACCGTGATACGCGTTCCGTCGGCTTAGTCTCCAAGCAAGCACACGTGTTAACTGCCATCCAATATAATGATCAATCCCCTATTTTTTGATCCTCAAATGTAGAATGTTTGTTACCGGTTCGGGCAACATCAGCAAATGTGACAGAGTCGAGCAAAAAGAGTTAAAAAACATTCAATTGCGAATAAAAGAGGATAAAAGCTACGATTTAAACTCAGCACGACCTCGTTTCAATTCGGGGTTTTTTGGGTATGCTTTACAGGTGTCGCTGAAAATTTACCGTTGCGTTACGCAATGCACGTTGTACGCAATCAGTAAACAAATAGCGCAGATATTCTATCGAAATGTATCATGATTGCGTACTTTCTGTCATAATTAAAACGATAATCGATCTATAAAAACAAAAAATAACTTAATAAAATATTAAGAAAATATTGTACAACATGTAATAAAATCAGAGTTTTTTAAAAATAATTGACCAGAACTAGCTTCAAAAGATTTATTAAAAATTCACGACGTTTCGACCATGTGGTTGTGGTCCTTTTCAAGTGAATATACTGAAAGTACATATATATAATTAGATTAAGTTGTTTTTACAAATTAGAACAATTTTTAAGAAGAAAGGCAGCCACTTACAAATAAACGTTGATTGACAATTAATATCCAACCGTGTCACATTTTATATAAGTTGAGTTAACTAAAGACCGACATATGAACGTGGTTTACCAAATAAAATGCAATGATTACACTGCCTCATATATAGGCCAGACTAAACGACACCTCAGCACACGCGTTAAAGAACATTGCAACAATATCAAATTGCATCCGTCTTCTCACTCTGTCATAAGTAAGCATAGATCGGAATTTGCGCATGATTTCGATTGGAAAACTTATAATATTTTACATAGCGAGAAACATGTAAGAAAGAGAGAGTTAGCAGAGATGTTCTTTATTAAAAAATTTGGCAACACGATCAACTCACAAAGGGACACAGAATGTTTGAATAGTATATATGACAAAATAATAAAGGTCATCTAAACATCTTTATCTTAATTTTAAACAGAAACTGACGATCCCTCGTTGTGATATGTTGCTTGTTCGTTTTAACTTTTTAATCTGTAACTCAACTTATATAAAATGTGACACGGTTGGATATTAATTGTCAATCAACGTTTATTTGTAAGCGGCTGCCTTTCTTCTTAAAAATTGTTCTAATTTGTAAAAACAACTTAATCTAATTATATATATGTACTTTCAGTATATTCACTTGAAAAGGACCACAACCACATGGTCGAAACGTCGTGAATTTTTAATAAATCTTTTGAAGCTAGTTCTGGTCAATTATTTTTAAAAAACTCTGATTAGTTATCCACTAGCGACTGAATAATTAATTAATTGAGATATTTATGTAATAAAATATTACATAATTACATAATTGTATGCTATTATAAACAATAATAATCTTCATATAATTTTCATTACTTATTGATACATAATTATTATTATAACGGACTATTAATGCTTAGCTAGCAATTAATTACCAATAAATATATTTTTCATTTTCTCCTACGAAAGAAATACTGTTTATCAATATTTATACAAACATTGTATATTTAATTAATTTGAATCTCTCTAATCCGTAATTGTTCATTATCTTAATTAGGATAATGCAAGCGAACTATGAATTTTATATATATATATATACATATATATACATATATTATCGGTTTATTAATGGCATTTATATATTTTATAAGCCAATAGACATGCTTAATTCAGTTGTTGCATATATTTGCCAGATTTCCAACGTTACAGAGATTACCCTTATTAGTTTCCGATAACTATATGTAGTCAATGAAAGTATGATTTATCTCAATATTTATAATTTGAATGTTATAAAGCAAGAAAGTGAAACAGAGCTTTCCGCTAAGAAAAAATCTAATCTGAGAAATCTATATTTTCGAGAGAGAAATGTGAGTAATTTCCAAGAGAAAAATAGAGGAAGAGAGCAGAAATGCTTTATATATATCTTCTATTGCTAAATTATCTTTTTTTAAGATGTTATTATCATTTGATGCTATAAAATATGTTTAATATATGACATTATTTCTCAATGCGATTATATGATAGTTGCTACATCATCACGAGATATTTCCTGATCCTCTACGTTCAAGCTAACCGTTAGAGGCAAGTCACAGAATGCGATATCGCATTAACCGACCGTTAAAAGTTAACGGCATCCTTCCTGCGTGGGAATGAAATAAGGCTGAATACGGAAACGCGCACTGTGGCGCTCCGAGCGTCGCGCGAACCCACGCGATCGATCGTCATAAAATGTGGAAACGTCGCGTCGGTTCCAGACACGAAACGTGATTCACAGTCCTATGAAAATCCGTGGCTTTCGCAAAATCGGTCTGTTATTTTTGTCCAGCGAAAAATATCCCATACAGAAATTAAACTACGTATTCGCGAGGATGCGGTTTATTTTCGCTTGATTTCATAATTGCGAACACGCTTTAAAAGGAAATTTTGTTGTCAAAATAGATTTCAAAAATAACAATTAAAATAGACGGATAATTTGCGACCGTTACGCATTTCTCGCACGAATTTTACTCTGACAAAGAAACTTGATTTATTAAATAAAAACATTTAAATTGTATTTTTCGATATTCAATCTTGCTTTTGCTGTATTTTAACAAAATGTAGTTAAAAGTAAAAGAGAAATTTTTACGTTCCTTGAAATTTATTCTCGCGTCTGAAATTATTCTAATCTTGTGGTGTGATGTAATTTGCCGGAAATAAAAATCTCGATCAAATGCGATCCTTTACGTACATTTTATAGAGATAATCATGTAGGTAATCATACCAAAAGACCAACTTTTCGAGCATAATAGCTTTGCAATCAAATGATATCATTTATGAGACACGTTCTTTTATATGTAATGTTGTTTAAAGATAAGGTGTGTTAATTTAACAAATTTGATTTATAGAAAAAATTGTTTTCAGAAAATTTTAAATATCTAAATATTAAAATTTATTAAAATATATTGCTTTTTGTGCTCTAATGTTATATTCCTCTAATGTTATAATATATATAGGTAATTATACACAGGCGAAATCGCAATTAATGCAATACCTATAAGAAATAATTTTTTAATTAGTTATAAATTTTTACATTTGTGTCAAAACTTGTTCAAATTTTGCATACCGCTGATAGAGAATCATGTCGCTTAGCTTGGATACGTTATCTTCTTAAAAATGTGCAATTACGTATATTCCGCGAAATCCGGTACGAGCGATCAGCAAAAGTTTTATGATGTTTAAACGGAAATGATTTATGGTTTTAACGCGAAATATCTTCTCCGCGATTACTGCATTTTACGATTTTCGAAATACGATCTCGAAGTACTAAAAACTCTAAGTACTACGAAAATAAAATGATTCCGTCGGCTTTATTGACGCGGACCAACCGATTGATAGCTTCCCAACCATCGCGTGTGTTTTGCCATAGCGAACGCGATAGGCATCCAACAAAACGCAATATTGAATATCCGATATGCGACTCTTAAGGCGCAAAAAACACCATAATGCGATATAAAGGCGCTGTCAGTGTTGCACGATAGCTAACGCAGCGCGAAAGGCTCGCGAATGGCAAGGACATAAATCGCGTATTGACGTGTCCTAATAAACTAGGACTGCAAAAATGTCGATCTACAGACTAGGACTTTTACCTGCGCTGCGTAATCAAAATAGGAGATATTGGAAAAGAGCTTTCGGGATATCGGGAATTTTTATGCAAGTCCGATGACGAATTTTATTATCGTCACGTTTATAAAAAGAATTAAAATAAAATATTATAATCTCGACACTAATGACATAATTTCGATATTACTGAGATATACTAAGTAAAAATTAATGTAATCCAAGTCGTCCCATCTCGATTTAATGGTAAATACGATTGAAATATAATACTCATTCTATTCCTTATAATTATCATTTTCATTGTATTCAATATCATCTCTGATTATATCATATAAACGCACCAGCTAACAAAGAATTATTCGGAGCCAAATGCTAAGAATATCGTATATTACAACGCGCGTAGACAATATTATTACTGAAATTTAACATAAAGAAAGTAACATAGGATCCTTATATTAGAATCTCGTCTACTAGTAGACGAGTTTCAGAGAATGATTAAATATCAAACTGAGAAGAATCCGAAAGAATGCAGTATATCGTCTCGCGCAAGCACCACTTTATGGTCGCAAAATGAAATCCGAAGTTTGCCCGTGATATTCACGATCAGGCCTCTCCGCCGTTTAAAGAGTCGCTTTGACTTTTATAGAATGTTTATGCTAATCGCTCTGGTTTAATCTCGCGAGAAGTATACAGACTGGATCTGGGGCAATAGCCGAGAAGTCGTGGGCGAATCGCTGGAGCGATGAATAAAAGACCGTATGCAATTGAGGTGCAAATTTCTCTCGAATATGGCCGAGAGGACGGAGTGGTCGCGCTTGACCCACCGTTAAAATGATTAAACGTAGTGGATATTCGAACTATGCTATACCAGTCGTATTAAGTATTGAAAGCAATTTAGGTACTTTAGACGGCTGTTAATCGCATTTTCCGAGTCGGATTGAGTTTCGCGAAACTCATTACACGTATAATCGTTTACTTGTCGACCTCTTCTGTACACGGAACTGTGCTTAAGCGACGAGAAGTCTTCTATAAAGAACGAAAAGTGCAAACGCTGTAAATACTTTCACGGTCTAATGAGAAAAAATATTTGTAAGTATTTACGGTCAGTTGCAAGCATTAATAAAGGATCATAAAGTACGAAATATTGCTTAAAAGTATTGTTACTTCTACTTTTATTCCGCGTTATATTCCGTGTGTGACAAATGCAAGACAAATGTGAGCGGCTACGTAAATAGTTTAATTTCGTAGCTGACTCATATAAAACGAAGATAAGGTGAAGTTGGAACCGACTTTAATAAAACCATCACAAATAAAGTGAACAGAAAATTATCCTTAGAATTTAATGATGAAAAGTGTTTATAACAAGAGTTATAAGAGAGTTATCCGAGTAAGTAAGGTAAAGTAAGACAATAATGGTAAAAGTTAGATGCATATAATAAGATGTTCAGGAGAACAAATGTGGTAACAGTACAAAAGAAGAAACTAAATAATTTATAGCTAAAACGGAATATTATGATTTCCAGAATATAAAACTTATAATAACCTACCTACCTGAAAAAATTGTATTCTCATTTTAAGAATTTCCCACTTATTTTTAGAATACTCTGTTCTAAAATAAACGCCAAAAGGATTCTCTTACTTAGTTTTAGAGAGGAATCCTCTAAAGATTAGTATCAGATCATATTCCTAATATATAAAAATATAGACGAAATGAGATTTATTTTTACATTGACTGTACTTTTTACTGTGTACATTTTTATTTTTTTTTTATTTTTACATTAATTATATATTTGTCATTACTTCATTTTTCATTGCTGCAACAATACGATCATTTAACATCGAATGAACGGTCCGCATAAAAAACGACCGTTTGTTATTAACAAAGAATATATTCTTAGTTTTAGAGGATATTTTAGAAACATTTAAAAATATCTGTTGAGATTTTATAGTATACAATCCTCTCTTACTTTGAGAATACAATTTTTTCGATGTAAATATTGAACATACTATTATATTAATATTATAATTTATTGATAAATTGTCGAAATAATGCTATGTAAGATGTTGCCATTGTTTAATGAAACAAGCATATAGCTCTCCCCTTTATTAAGCCTTTCTTCTAGAATATTCAATCGCAGTTATATATTTTCATGGTGATCCTCGTTCTCCATTAGGAAAATCTACTTTAATATTATTTGGCGCGCGGTGTGTTCCCATTTATGGCGATAAATTCCCGCCTGCAAGTTTAGTTCGCGTCAGCTTTGAAAACTGGAATTAACCGGTGAACAAAAAGGCAAGCATAATTGCAGTACGAGTTGCTCTCTGTTTCTCACCGTTCCGCGCTTTTTCACGGCATCTCGAAGTTTTGTGTGGCTTGCAGTTTTCTCTGCTTTGCCGATATACACCCCGTAAGCGCTTACGCCGCTGAACGTTCGGCATGTCGCGTTTTGTGCTGACAATTACTCAGCACAAGTGTGAAATGAATACTGTGTTACGAAAAATAATCCTAAATTACTTACTTAATCCCAATTTATAACGGGAGTTTATTTTTAATGGAAGCACGACGTATACAATATAACACATCTTTCCTAAGACACTTGTTTTAAAATAAAGACATTATAACTTTGCAAAGTATTTGGTATAAAATGGTATCTGAAGTTTTTTAAAATAATGGATTATAATATTTAAAATAATATTTACTTGATTTCCACAAATTTTGCGAAATATGAAACAAAAACTATATATCTTATCACATGTTTTTCGTTAAATTTTTTAATTCATAAATAACAAACAAGAGAGAAGAAATATATGTATAAGTCAAAAAAGAACAATTTGCATGATGACATGCGGGACATCTATCTCAAAAAGATAACTGAGCGGAAGCTCTCTGAATACCAAGAACGGTGTAATTACTATGCAACTTGTATATATCGAGGTCGAAGAGACTGCCAACAGAATGCGAAAGAGCGCACAATCAAGACGCGCTGTTTACTTGAAGAACTGCCACAATGCTCTCTCTTTCTTTCTGTCTTCCAATCTCTTTCTTACGCGGTGCATCGCTCGAGTAAAGTCTACGGCGTGCATCAAACGTTGCATTATCGGCGGGTCACATAAGACCCGAACGACGATTCTGCCTGGCTACTGTTTGCTTCGGAAAAATAGGAGCGGATTAAAGGCTAGTTTGTGGCCGTACGGTTTACTTATTAGAATCGGAATGAAGCGTCAAGGACGACGATTGCGCTAAAATGATTGAGACAAATTTTGCAATAACATTTATTCGTTTAATGCGAAATTGCCGTTATATCCTGAGGCAAAAAGGTAGGGACGATCTCGCGGGAACGCGTGTAAAACGGATGGTAAAAACACATTACATAGAAAAAAAAAAAAATAAAAAAAGAGAGAGAAAAAAATAGGAAAAAATATAGTGTAGGCCCGAGAGCATGAGAAAAGAGCGCGAGAGATTGAGAGGGTAAATTGTCAAGCCATGAGGGGGTGAGGTCGGGAGAGATAGGGCGAGAGAGCCGAGTGGTATGCCGAGGGTCTCCGTCGCCGTCGTGGCTAAAGTGGCATTAAGTTGACACACAAAGAGGGACGGACTTAACATCTGATAAGCTGACGAGCAAACATGCTTTTTGTCCTCGCGATACAAAGCCAAGTATAATATGTTAATGTGTCGTGAAATATGTCGCGCGAGATAAACATATGTGGCGCGGCGCGTGCTACTTGCATGCCACGTGTGTCGAGATACGCGCGTTTTCGCGACTGTAAACCGTGCAAGAAGAACCGGTTCGCCCCGTAGGGGTGAAAGTTAAAAATGGAATCCGAGTCGGCCGAGAAACGGTTTTACTCGCGGCGGCTCAAGACACCCGTTGGATCAAACCGGCGCAATCTCGTAATAGAATTCCGCCGCGGCTTTGGTTCCCGGAAAGCCCTAACGCTTTCGAGTTTCAGACGAGCTCAGCGGATGAAACGGGGATATTTCTTGTACTGAAAATGATTTTACGGCCTGGATTATTCCTGTCTTTAGAGCCAGAAATATGACTGCGAGAGTAAAGTAGATGACTTGGAGTTGACGTAAAATATGTTAAACAAAGTTTGATGCAAAATTTATTAACGATTTAGTGGCAAGAAGTGAAATTTTGAGACTTATCAACGGGCTTACGAAGTAAGTCGAGAGAGGTTTGGTTCGCGCGAGATTGTGAGTTATTAATATAATTACTTGACAATTATAGCAATAATTACGAATGTCCGGCCGCGAAAATTTAACAAGAAACGAGCATCAAAAGACACGCTAATCTATCTAGGAAAATTAGAACACGTGCCAACGTTTCCCGCGACGACACGCTAATGTGTTCGAGCGCACCATTCGCAATTTCAGATTTCTCCATGTACTACACGCTAATTGGCACGATAGTGCCGCATCTTACGCCAAGACTGGCTGTGAAAGATCTTGTGGCGTGATAAACGCGCTCACAGCCAGTTTCAGTCAGCTTTCTTGTCGAAATTGTCGAGGTGCAAGATTTAATTATGTAAAATTCAATGATACCGTAAATTAAGAAGTACGATTAATTTACATAAATTTTACGTATAATGATAAATCACAGCATCTTTATATTAGTAAATATATATCACAGAAATTTCAACACTAAGCGATTATATAACTCATTTTCTGTAATAATCGATAATATAAAATAGCGATACCATTAATATATATTAATAATATGACTCCATATTTTTTAGATATCTAACATTGCTAGCGTTTTGAAAAATATATTTATGAGTTATATAGATTTTCATGTTTCCCTCGCAACATAAATCTCGTAAGCCAAACATTTTTAATAATTTGCAATCGAATTTGCTAAGATTTTGTCTTGCACGCATAACATGACGGATATCAGATTCTTCCAATTGTCGAAAGCGTTGGAATTTTCTTCGTAAGCAGAGTATAAAGAAAATTGTCTCTCTGGCGTTCGTACGTTCGCATCTTCGACGTTACTGCGTCAAGATAGATACATCGATACATGGTTGTTGTAAAAAACTTAACCGCGATTTTCTCTCCCATTGTACGCGAATGCTTTACCCGATCTACACAGTTGTCGTCAACAATTTTATTACTTGGGTTTTACGTCTAAACGAATCACCGGAGCGTACATTCATCTCTGTACCCGATGAGAATATACGTGCATCGCATGGGCCGCCCCGCGGCATATTACTTGGACAGGATGATAAATACGCGACGCAAGGAAGGAGGAATGTTTATGGGTTATTGTAGCAAAAGACACCTAATTCACTGTCATCCGCACAATTCCGAGAGGGCAAGGACGCACGGGTCATAACCTCGGCACTCTCTCATCCACCGCGTTTTGTTTAAGTTAAATAAACAATAAATCGGATAGTCATTATTACGTAAATGTTTCGCGAATAATATTCGTCACGAGTGCGCAATGTTTGCAAAATATTTAGATATATTTAAGGATGACAATAATTTAAGCAATGCTTGTCTGATAAGATCGACGTGTTATAGCATGCTTCATGCATAACAATAAAGACTAATGCATTTTTTTCGAATAAGAGAGAAAAAGCTGTGCAGGAGCAATTACTTTAAGTCCCTCACTAAAATAATTCTAAACTATTATTTTGCTGATTTTTTAATCTCAAAGTTACAAATCACTTGAATTTAGTCGATATCATGGAAAGATTCCATCAATATCCTTCCTCTGGCGGTATTTTTCTCCAGATATTGTCACAGATTATTGTAATGGTGTATGCAATTTATGTGTAATTCATACCATAAGTCGTCGAATGGAAAGTAGGATGTAGACTGGTCGCGCGCGATCGACGATGTCATCGGGAAATATAATGACGATTGATATTTCCCGGCTAATTCAAAAGTGGAACTGGCCACCTCGAATTGCCGCGCCTTAAAGGACATAAATTCACGGCGTGGCCGCAGGAAAGAGTTCGCCATTTGATACGGAAATCGGGAGCTCGGCCCGGAAGTCTCACGCCAAGCAGCTTCCAGGTTGCGTTACCATAACGATAAATTCCAAGAGGGGAAAGATAGCGCACGCGACCTCGGATTTGCGATGCTGATATTTTCGATTTCACGAATTGCATAGCACTGCCGTGGGATATCGCAGATGGCGTACAACCGGTTTGAATCTTGCAAAAGCAAGATGCTAATAACTTACCTCGCGGCAGGCACAAATGAAAATATAGTTCTCAAGACACAATTGAACTTTTTATAGTGAACGCTTGATATGACAGAAAAAAAGCTTACATTGCGAGAACGCTGAGCAAATTCGAGATTTTGCTCGGTTTTGCTATATTTTTGCTTTTAAAGATAAATAGAGTTTACGACCATATTTACGATAATATTTTCAGATCGTGGACAAGTTTTATTCTTTACATATTTTGAACCGATATTAGTGTCAAGAGAGCGAAACTAACGTTATTTGAAGAAATTTCAGCAATGTAAATATACATAGATATATAGTTATAATTCAACAAGTTTCTCGTTTACTTTTTTTCTAAAAGCTTGAAATTGTTATTAACAAATAAGTTTATACTGGTTGTATAAGTTTAATCTTGGTTCTGCAACTTGGTTACATACTGTTCTGTAATATTCGTAGCCACAATCCCGAAAGTTAAAATCTCCAAGGTGCAGAAACTCAAAAGGCATTATCTTCAAACCACAAATCTCAAGGGAAGGTTAGGATTTCAGAATTTACAATGTTGATAGGAAATTCATGACTCTACACAGTAGTGCTATGTATCAAGTACGTTATCGCACACAAAACTTATCGAATTATATTTTTCCTCGGCAATTTTTCCTTAGTGAAACATTCTTTAATGAGAATAAAATTTAATTTTATTAATTGTTCTTGCGAAATTTGCGATATCTATTAGCTCATAGAGCTAGGTAAATCGGATCTCCAAATTTTTCTATCTAAAAATTTTCAGAAAATTTTTCAAGTTAAATTTCAAACATTTGTGACACGATATGTTACTATCCTGCTAAAAAAATGTCATATATTTTTACTGACACATTAAAGTATTAACGTCATCTCTTTCGTGAAAAATTAAAGCAGTAATTTTTCTAATAACGCGTCCGCGCTACCTTCATTTCGATAATATATAATAGCTTTAGCCGTATAAATTATTTCGTCTGTCAATAAGGGCGGAAACAAAGTGATAATAAAATTGCGATCCGCGTACGATTTGAATGCATACTCGTTCGGTCGCGATTTAAAAGAAGAAGAAAATATCCGGGTCTCTCGAAGCGATTTCAATTCTCATTCCGCGCGCGAACGGCGCCGCTCCGTCGACCATTGTAAAGAAACGGACCTTTCGGTGATCCTCTCTTTCTTTCTCTCTTCCCCAATATCCTTTCATTTCCGTTCGGACTGACGTAACAAGCGTCGTAACGCCGCGTTATATTATTGCAGAGGCCGTCATGGAAATTGCACGTTTTGTCACAACAACCGCAGGTACGAAGGACAGTTTAGGGGATGCGCGTACGACGATCAACGATCATTTCCAGCGGCTCTTCGCCGGTGACGGATGCTATCCGCACACGCGCGAAGCGTGGACGAAGCACGCGGGAATGAGAACGAGAGAGAGAGAGAGAGAGAGAGAGAGAAAGAGAGAGAGAGAGAGAGAGAGAGAGAGAGACAGAAAAGAGACAAAGAGAAAGAGAAAGAGAGTGAGAGAGAGGGAGTGAAAGGAAAGCGTAACCTGCACGCGTGACGTTATATAGTGCCCCCCGAGCCGAGCAAAATTCCAAAACAAACTCCTTTATTCCGCGAGTATAGGCGGCGGTGCGCATCGCGCGAAACCACAATCCCCGCACATGTATCAAGCTGTCCGCGACCCGCGCTCTAATTTGCATTTCAACGCTTGCCTCTCGTCCATTATTACCAACGGAACAGCTTGGTTGAATTTCACAGACGCATACCGCGCCCTTGCCTCATATCGTCCCTCGCCCTCTCGGCACCGCCGTCTCGGCTTTATGCCTTTACAGCGTTACGTCGGCGCCGTTCTCTCTCGCTATCCAAGTTATTTGTCTCTCGCTCGTGCGCGTTTTGTCCCACCGCCCCGCCCCGATGTCCTGTTCAAAAAATCGCGGGCAGATACATAGGGGTGGAAAGTTTTAATTACATTATGTATACGAAGGATATACGCAATCTCCGAGCGTTGCGCACAATTTCGCTAAATGCAATAAGCATTGGCATAATTACTAACTGTCAGACAATTGCCACTTGATTTTAACTTCTAACTAGAGCTTCTCATTAGAACAATCTTAGGATTTACGTTGTTTTTCTTTTTCCTATCAACGCTACATTTTCCGATTCTTTATATAAAATATAATATATAAAGTATAATAAAGATATAATAAAAATATAAGTATAATAGATTTTCAGATGTAACCAATGATCGTGCATTGCCGTTCACTTTGAAGGTCATCTTACATCGCGTATTAATGATGTAGTAGTTTCTATTCAAAAATTTAATACGAATATGAGATAAAGAACGTTTATCTTACCCTACATTTTCTCACTTATCCTCCGAAAGAATGAATGTGATACGATATTTTGGAACTTTTGTATGTAAACGCTACCCTTATCAAGCGCTTCCCTAAATTTAAGGTGTCTCGTGGTATCATACATTGAAATTTAATTCTCGTCACTCACGTTCCGTCTTTTGGGCTCGGCGCGGCCTTTCACGCGTTGTTATCGTAAAATCCTCTATTAAATTTCTTTCGATCCCGAACTGTCGGGTTTGTCATCCTGTTGAAGCAATTTAATGGAGGCGATAAGCTAACGATATTTTGTCGCGTTAAAGCGCGCACTATTATCGCAACCGCCCTCGAGTGATTTGCGAGACCACTATGGTATGCTGCGAAAGCACTTAGACCGGCTGTTATCATCAGTGTTTTTCTCGGAGATGTCTCATCGCCTTATGTTATTAAACCGACACAAACACATATATTTTAATATGGCAAAATAATGCTGGGATGACAAAAAAGTTTATTAAAAATTCTACCTGTCATACAGAAGTGATTAACACTTTTATTTCAGCCGAAGAGAAAAACATTTATTATTAGCACAAAGTTCTTATTATTCATATTCAAGTGATTTGTAATATTTTCTAATTTATTATAATCAATTATAATTACTTCGTTAATTATAATTATTTTACTTTGTGCGACATGTGTCATTTCCATAGGATTAAAATTATTGCGCAAATTAAAGTCAAACCATCCGCTAATAGAAAAAATTTACGACGTATTCGCAGAGGTAAGTTTCCTTCCGCAGCCCTTATGACAACTCTTTTTATTCCACGAAGGAACTTCCCTTTGCTTCCCTGCGTTCTCCAGAGAATTCCGAGAAATTATTGTCTTGTCCGGTTTCAGGAGTGCAATTTCAGTCCTATCCTCGCTGACCTCGCGGCCAACGATCGCCTAAGTCCGCTGAGGTAATTCGAAAGAAAAAAAAACGGCCGCGATGTCGAAAAATCCAAAGTGGTAAACCAATCTTAGAAAAGAAGACATTGCAAACGGACGTATACCCGATACATTTCGAAAATAGAATACGATAAGATATTTTTATATTAAGATGACGTAATGTTTATTTTGAAACACGAATAAATTTTACAAACGAATCACGACGGGGATTCGCGCCACAGTGTCCGTACAACAAGCGGCCGAATCAAACGAGCAAAACTGAGTATTGCAACCAAAAAAAACGGCACGGTCGATCGAGCGTAAAAATATTCCGATAAAGCGCGCGCGTCCTCGTAAAAAATATCTCCGTTTGTAATCCCCCGTTTTAAATTTCATGAAAACGGGGCCGTTCGTGCGAGCGCCAGGCCGCGTCACAGGATTTACGGTTGATTCGTCGCTGCTCGTAATCCGCGCTCGTAATTTCGAGCGTCGCGGAGCGCTTTATTGATTAATCAAGAACGAATGCCGGGGAGAGAGAGAGAGGAGCAGCGCGATATTTACTCTCGCGTTGCGATGCGCGAAGGCCGCTCGAACTTCATCGAAGGGTATAGAGCTTTTACCACGTGGTCTCGCCACCTGTTTCCATTACGATTATTAAACGGCGAGCTATGGCGAAGTAGACAAAACTTTGCGCACACGACGGACGTCACGGCAAACAATAGCGAGATGCATCGCGTGTGTCACGGTAAAGCTCGTCCTACTTTCGATCGATGGACGCGAAATCGAAATTTTGAAAGTGCCGACGATGCATCGACGATCGCCGATCCATCGGCGTGTACATATAGCGCGGCCACACGCACAAAGGGTCGATCGTGTCCTCGGTACCTGTTCGTAGATCAAAGGGTGAGATGTGACTTCATGCCCGGGATATATGTCGATGTCACGTAAAGTGTGTGCGCTTGTAAATTAATTGGCCACCTGTGGATGTAGGTGTCATGGCATACTACCTGCCGTTTTCATTATCCATCGTCCAAATCGGATATTAATCAGATTAGTTAGCGCCCGCGCGAACCGGCAGAAGAGTGTACGAGATGGCAGCGGCAATGAGTTCTGACGCAATTTTCGCGCCTTCCAGCCTGATAAAATAATAGAATTCGAAGCATGATTGATTCGTATTATGCTCGGAAATCGGTCTGACGTTGAAGCGATCGTCGATCGCGGTGTACATTGGAAGGTTTACATAGTGTCATGTGTCATACAGATGTCATGGAATAAAAATGCGTTCGTTTTATAGAATAATTCGCAACTAGCGTATGAAATGTTACGAATAACTTTTTTTATTTTAGTTTGAGACAAATATAGTCTAGGCACAGTCAATAACTTTGAAATTATAAACGACGAGAAATGAGTTTTTTTTTTCAGGAATTAATTTTCAGAGATGCGAAGAGATACAAGAACTTAATCTTTATTTAATTATAGGCAATAATGGAATTCTAATTTTAAGTTTAATTTTTTTTTCAAAATATTTAATATTCTATATAAAATATTGCGATAAAATATTATCTCTTTTAATAATTTTTTATACGAATTTTTTTATACAATATGTATTGTGCGAATTGTATTGATAAAATACGTGCAAAATAAAAGATATATATTTTATTTATAAAAAATAAATTGCATGACATTATTGTATTAATAAATCGATACAATAACAATGCGGACAGGCATTTCAAAAAATATGACAAACAATTTTACGCGCGAGTTTTATAAAAGATTCTGAAAAATGTTTCAATTTGCTATGTGACAAGTTTATATTCGAAGGACCAATTGCATAAAGCGGCTTCAAAAAATACATCTGTATTAACAGACGCGCAACGCGGTACTCTGGGAAAACGCTTGCTATTCGTACATGTATTTCTATCATACGGTAGACTGTTCATTTGCCATACACATGCCAGAGGGATCGCGAATATATTCTGCTAATGGCGTACGTCACAGACAATATACGTTTCGTCGCGTATATCTTTTCGTGTCGGAGTGGCGGCGCGTTCGCTTCCACCTCCCTATTCGTAGATTTTTCCTTGTGATGAGAATCCTGACGACAACGACAAAGTCAGCCACGAACGCGCCGTTGATGTCGCTCGCCCTTTCAACGTTATTCTGTAGCTTGCAAAAATAACCCCGCGGGTGGTATGCCCATTAATTTTTTGAAAGCGCAAGCGGAAAAATATGGATTTTTAAGCCAGAGCCGTCACTTACGCGTATCGCGAAAAGTAACAAGTTTAAAAAAAAAAAAAAAAAAAAAAAACCAAGAAATCGCTTCTAAAACCACCAAACAATGTAATATAAAATGGAATTGACTTTTATATGAGAGAAAAAGTTTGTTTAACTGAAAAAGAATAGAATTACTGACCGATGCAATTAAAACATACGGAAGGAATTTTTATACGCTTGCACAATCGAGATAACATTTTCCGCGTCACAATACTAGAGTGATTTATCTAAAAGATTGTGTATAGATTCGCAAAGATTAACAAAAAAGATAGCCTTTTTCTATTTTTCATTTTATTTAACTGTTTAAATTTTCTCAAGAGATATTTTATTTGTAATTTATCGTGTTTCAAAGAGAGAACGCGCGCGCGATTTCCAATGGCGCGCACAATTTTCCTTCGGATACGAGAAAGAGATAGAGAGAGAAAGAGAGCTTCCGTTGCATCGCGATGTAAATATCTAGGCAACAAAAATGTCGGAAATATTTGTCGGCACGCGAGCGTTGCGCACGCTGTCGGAACTTCGATTGAGAGAGCTGAGTTCTCCTCCTGCCTCCGCAACGCAACAAAAAGAAATTTCGATAAGCCGCGCATTGTCGATACGGTGTTATCGGGAAAGAATTTTGGGTCGGGCGATTTTCTCTCGTTGGATGATACCGTGCCGCACGCGTCTCTCTCTCTCTCTCCCTTTCTCTCGCATAGACGAATCAATAGCGGAAATTTGTTTATTTCGGCGATGTCGTTATTTCGCGAATCGAGAGATTCACATCGCAGAAACGTTACCGAAATGGATTTGGCCATTCAGATTTCTGAAAAGCGGAATACTTTTACACCCCTAAATCGCAGTGCCGACTAATTTTAAGCGCTTCGTATGCGAGTACGCCCCTTCTCCGCACGTCGCTACCCAATTAGAGTAGTCTGCCGGGGGAAAGAAAAAAAAAAAAAGAAGTTACAACCGCATCCTTTACCTGCGGTCTTTCTTGCAAATTCTCGCAGTCCAGCCAGCCAGCCAACCAGCCAACCATCCGGCGGACGCGCTGCGGTGGGATAAAGGCGCGCGGGTACATTCGTTAGCATAATAATTGCTGCGGAAACTCCGCGCTACGTGGAGCCAGCGAGTAAACGGCCTCGGTTTAAGAGATGCGACGATGTCGAAGTACAAATTGCTGTTCAAGAAACTACCATTTCTCTTTCTTTCTCTTTGTCTAGGTTGTGAAAATATTTTTTCGATTTTTACTCGGAAAATCCTCTCGCTAAGAATTATCTCGTCGTAAAAAGCAAATCGGCGATAATATTTTTATCCATATCGTGTCTTTCTTACTTTCTTTCAATGCCACTTCACCGGAAAATACTGCGATCAACTCCATAGATTTATATTTCACAATATCATAACGCGGGCTATAGCATCGCTGGCAGGAAGCGAGCGGAAAGACTCACATACCGAAGTCAGAAAATGTCCATATACGAGAGGAGCATACACGATGTCCTGCCGGTAACTATATAGACTAGCATATCCCGGGATACGCTGTAAACGGTAGCAAGCACAACCGCGAGGGACTAGGTATAAAGAGAATGAGAGAGAGAGAGAGAGAGTGAGAGAGGGATGGAGGGAGGAAAAAGGTCATGACACGTGACGATTTCTGTGCAAAGGAGGCGCACGTTGGCTGCCAGCGGACGTTGTCGTGCGGTGCATATATGCACAATGTTTGCGCATCCTCGACGGTACGATTATTGTCCCGAGCATACCAGCGAGACCACTGCGAGATGCGTTCACCGTCCCGAGACATGCACATACGCGGCTAACGTGTTTGGTGACCGCGCATACTACGAAAACTGAAGAAGCCTCTCTCTCTCACACCCTCGCTCTTGCTCTCTCCCAGGCACAACAGAGTCTCGAGTTAGTCCGATGACCGAGCTAGAGATGGTGGTCAGAACAGAAAGCCGGCCTCAAGGGTGACGCGGCGGACTCGAAACAAGGGGGTTGTTGCGCGACCGGACTTGTCCCGCATACGTAACACTATCTCGACCACCTCTCTCGCACCAAGATTTATGGCAAACGCGTCTGGACCGACCACGAAGAAGATAAGATTCGCCCGCGATCGGGATAACGAGCGAAGGCTTCCCTTTCCGCACAAAGAGTCGTAGGAAGGATATATCCGGGAGAGAGATCTATTGTGACCACGCGCGATGCAATTAGAGCGCGATTGGTGCAACCCGACGTATTGATACCAAGCATTGAAATATAGATGAATAGAGACACATCCGCTATAATTTATTTATTTTCGACAAATATATGATTATTAAATTCTATATTTATTCTTTTTCAATCATGAATTTATTAATTTATCCGAGATTAGTTTAATTGTAAAATCGACTTTTTCTCAGCAAAAACTTGACGGAGTACCGTCATTTTCTTCATTTTTTGCATTAAAATCTTATTTTTTTTACAGTGAAATTGATTTTAAATTACACGACTTATAGACTTATTTATAATTTTAACATTTCAATATTAAAATAGATTCAATATTAAAATAGATATGAGATATTTCGTGTGTCTCGAACGTGTGAAACGAAGCAAATATTTTCTAATAACTCAATTCTATCATTTGATAATAAGCAATTAAAATTTGCTCATTTGATAATAAGCAATTAAAATTCGCTTGAAGAGTCTTATCAAATGTCACGCAAAAGGAGCTCCGAGTGTGCGATCGTAACAGTTACAGAGTGCGAGGCACCATCTCGGTAAACTAGTCTAATCCGAGAGCAGGTCTCGGAACCGTTGCGGCTTCTTCATCTTCGCGGCGCCAACTTTCGCGGGAACATTCTCTCGACGGCCTTCAGACCAGTCATTTAGTTATATTAAGGAAAAGTTGCCGCGATCTCCGTTAGAAGTAAATGCGACGGAGTTGGGCGGCGGAGAAAAGAAACTTCCGAGTCTCTGAGCCGACCGGCGATTAAGAGGAGTAGAAAACTTCTCCCAGGACGCTCATGTGTCCTGTGCGAGATAACAAATGTCATCTCGGCTATACTACGCTTTGCGTCGACAGAATTATGGTCGCCGCCATGTTGCCGGTGTCGTCGTAGACCTTTACGCAAAAATATGAGGCTTAACACTAAATATTATATGCCTTGACAATTTTTTACTGTACATTACGTTAGAACTAGTGTTTGTATTTCAGCTAATATTGCATCAAATTTTGAAACTAGTATTGTGAGTTATATACATCAAATTTGGATGTGTGTTAACTAACTCTTCTTTAAAAAATATTAGTGATAGGTTCTTCAGAGATATCTCGATTTATAAATGTATAACTTTCATCGGTGTTACATATTTCTAATACAGAGCTTATCATATTAAAATATTTAGCAACGATAAAGCAATGCATAAAACATAGTAAATCAATGCAAAGAAAAAAGAGAAATTGAGCAAACTCTAATCGATAAATGTAATAAAAATTATAACTATATGAAAAAAGGATGGAGAGATAAATTATTCCATATAGTAATAAATGTTAATGCGTTCAGAAATAAGATTGAATTTTTTGTTTAACGACATAAACGGTCTTGTGGGAAAGGAATAATTTAGAGATCTTTATATTGGCGTGTATTTCGCACATTATTCTCTTAATGGTACGAGAAGCAGAAAATCCCTTAGGTATTACCACCTTCACGCGCTATTAGCTACAATTATTCTGTTGTATCTGCAAAACTCCATCACTGAATTTACTAAACAAATTTACGAAACAAAAAGAATTGGCTAAAGACGTTTTCGACATGAAAAAATTATCAGAAGTAAAAATATTGTATATATGTATAAACAACAATGTTCATTTAGTATTTGGTAACACATTATTAAAACTTATAATAATTAAAATTCAAATATTTAATTTTTTTTTAATATAAATAAAATGTAATTCATTTGCAAAATGTTTGATATAGATTAAAATTGGTAATAGTTAGACATAATATGAAAGGTAAGCACGTGCTTTCACAATAATTTACAGAATTGTAGTATATAAATAATTATAAAGTTCACAACTGTGCAAATTTATTCGTATAAAATTATTTCATTAAAATTTTAGTAAAACCTCACGTAGATAAATAACAGACAATAATAATATATGTAGAAGTTATAATTAAACGATATTTTTGTTATAGTTTTTGCATTGCATTTTATTATATTCCTAGAAAGAATTTTAATATTTGAATTATAATTATTGTAAGTTTTAATTGTTTAAATAAATACCAAGAACATTCTCCTATTTACTTTGCACATTTTATAAAATTCCGTATAAAATAATTGCTATTAAATTCTTTAAACATTCAAAAATACGAGTTAAAAGAGAGTTTTTAAGTAGATTATTTAAAAACTTTAATTAGAAGAATTAACAGCAATGTATGTTGCAAAACTTAATTCATAGAATAAATAATGTTTTATAATGTAGAAATTTAAATTTCTGTTCAGTTTGGTCTTCCAATTTTTAAATTAATTTCAATTCTTTCTTGTTCAGATAGAAATTATTTTAATCTCTTTATTGAAAAATAATTTAAACTTTAAAAAAATTAACCTTTTTTAAGAAATAAAATATATGTTAAAATTGTTTCTAGAAAGAGAAATATTCTAAATTTGAGATTTAGATGTACCAATGCAATTAATTTTATAATACAATTTTCGTTACATTTACATTATATTTTATTTTCATCCCTCTCTAAAAACAGGCATGTTATGTCGATACTCGAAAGTCTTGAAGTGAATTGTTGTCTCTTTTCCGCTCTGATTGGTTTTTATTGTGTCGCATGCTTCGTAGTGTTAAAAGCTATTTGACATCGCAAAAGTTATTTTGACAATTTTAAAGTCAATTAGAGATATTAATAATAGTAAAGATATTAAAGAAGAGGAATTTTTAGGAGTGCATACTGCCTAAGTATAAATATTAATGTGCAACACATTTTTTTATATTTAAAAAGAATATTACTGTTTGCCATATTCTTCGAAGTTTGCTCCTAAAGATTCCTCTTCTTTAATATCTCTACTATTATTAATATCTTTACTAATTGACTTCAAAACTGTCAAAATAATTTTCGCGATGTCAAATAGCCCTTAACACTACGCATGCGATACAATAAAAACCAATCAGAGCCGCGAAAAAGCGGCAACATTACACTTTAAGACTTTCGAGTATTGACATATGAATCAAACAAAGAAAAATCAAACAGGAAAGGAAATCCTGTTATATATAAAATTCATATTTGTGAAAAATCTTTTTCTCTCCCCTCTCTCTCTCTTTTTAAGAGTGGAAACGACCTTACGTACGCATTATCGTATATTATTTGTGACTATCAAAATCAATCTAGCAGCGTTTAAAAAGGAAGAAGTCTATCTTGTAACATAGAGCAATGAGACGAAAAACTGATTAACAATAAGTTGTAATATAATGCAAACAGAGATAAAGCTTAACATCTTAACACATCAATAAATACCGCCTAGTATTGTTTACGCGGAATAATTGCTTCTGTCCGAACGAAAGCTTGTATTGTATGATTACGTGCTATCGCAGGTGAAATAAAAAATGCGAGGAAATATATATCTCATATACCTTACATTTTTACACATTCTGGCCCCAGTATGGACTTACCTTTTGCCGCTTCTGCTGCTTCTTTCCAGAAATCTTGCGCAGCTTACATTTATTCTTCTGGCCAGTTTGGACTTACCTTTCACTTCTGGCCATATCTATTCTGGTATCGATCTTTAACCAGAAGGACATTCTTTCTATTGCCGGCTGATTATTATTATCGGCAAATAAACGTAAAGATTTTACTTTCATTTACGATAAGTTAAATCGCTTATTAGACGCGCGCGTCCTTCAAGTCACGAAAGATACACGAGTGTTCATTAAAATATTAATTAAATAATTTCTTTCTTATAATTTTTTTTATTTAAAATTAACCACGGAAATTTACAAAAAATAGATGTTATATAGTAAATTAATTGCTCTGAATCAGAAAATTTTCGATCTTGCCTCGCGAATGTCCGGAATCGAATTGTATGATATAAATATGAAATAATAAACGTTTAGAAAACGAACAAATTTGCAAGCGGAAATCTAAAATGCGTATTTATATTTGTATTTATCCGCACAAAACCCGTATTTTTGTCCGTTGCCCGTAGTTGTTGTTACACCTCAAAAGTTTATTAAATAACATCCATAATGAATGATGTGAGATTCGAAAGACATAATGCATTTCTTGCACAATCAATATAAGAATGCTGTAAATTATAAATGTTTCATGTTCTCATATTGTGTATACGTCTTTATAAAAAATTTAATATCGATATTAATTTTGTTATTACATTATATACATCTCGAGCACATTGTTCGTATCAAAATTATATTTTATATATAATATATATTTTAAAATAAAATATTTGCAATTAATATAAATACAATTAATGTAAAACTAATCAGCTTTAAGACAATCTATATAAAAAGTTCTCCGCGATGAAACATCCGCAAAATATCTTTTGATCTCACATCATTTTATTATAACTTTGCTTTAACTGATGTAAAGTCAAGTTATTAATCAATATGGATGGATGAGCTATAAAAAATTAAGATAAAATCGGTGCAATATAAAAATAAGTTACAATATACAATTAATAATCATTAGCGCGTTTTTTATAAAATTAATTAGTAGATAAAATTTGCTATGTAACTGTAACGTTTCCTATCTTTATTTAATTTATGCTTGTGATATATGTATATTGGAAAAATCTGTAAGTATATTGCTCTCTCGCACACGATTTATATAATATTTAATCCTGGACGGATATAAGGAGGAAGGAATAAAACAATTTTATTAATTAGATATTAGTTTTATTTATTTTATTTATTTATTTTATTTATCTTGTTATATATATATTTTTTTTTTATTTAAATATATATATTTTATTTATTTATTTTTATTTTTCAAAGTGCATATAGAATATCTTTTTAATTTTGTCTATGAGGATAAACATTATGAAGAAACGATTTAAATAAAAGATTTGAGAACTGAAATAAATAATTTAAATATATAAAAAAGTTAATGAAATTTCTTATAATCTTCTTTACATTTTTATACTTTTCTTTATTTTCTTTATTATTTTATTCAAATAACAAATTAAAAAATTTAATCAGATATAATTTCTATTTGACTAATATTGTCCAAATAAAAATATTGTTGATATATTAGTAATATTCACATAATATTCTTACCAATTGCCTTTGTTTCTCTCTTTGTAGAGTACTTAGTAGAAAAAGTAAGAAATTATAATATCTTTATCAAATCTTAAATACAATATTTTTTATATTTTTTATGATTGTTTATCAAGCTTGTTCTACCTGTAATATATTTCATATTCTATTAATCTTTAATCTTTACAAGATTGATTATAACTTTCAGGCAACTGGTATATTTTATAACTAGTATTCTGTATAAGACAGAACACTGGAACCAATAAATCATGCGATATTAAAAAAACGAGCTCTTTTTCGTGAACTCTATGCGTGCATGCGAGTGCATCCTCATACGCACGATAAATCGATAAATGATCATATTTATATCCAGGATGAAATATTCAGCCTAATTTATTTTAACCCATCCATTTTAAGGTAAGGATTTATCTAGAATCTACATCTACGATCTCTGTAAATCCATTACCTTCAAATAAAATAAAAGTTTGTCACTCACCAATCGATGCGCAACAGCGGAGTGGACGGCATTGAAGCTGTAACATATAAATAAAAGATCCAAATTATAGCAGCACCCCAAAATAATTAATATTTCAAAAAATTATTGTATGCACCGAATTTCATATTCAATGCGCAATAATAAGCAGATATCTAATGGAATAATTTTTATAAATTCTAAAAAAAAAAATTTTTTTAAATAGAAACTTACAGAATTTATGTAAGACTTTTTCTCTCCAATTCTCTCTTATTTAAATCAAACAAACGAACCGAATTAATGCGCGTACGCGATTTATAATAATTAATATACAATTAATAAATACTTACTCCAGGGTTGCTCCGTCAGCGCCCGATGCCTCCTAGGCCTGCTCCTCCCCTCAGGTTTCAGGATTGTCCGTTTCCAAAGTCCATTGATTTACACGCGCGATACTTTGAACGACACTCCCGCACTTTAACACGCGATACTTTAGACTTTAAAACGCGCGATACTTTGCTCGACACTCCCGAATTCCGCGATCGCGAACCATCTCGTGCGAATATCCCATTTCGCGCGAGAATCATACTCTGAGCCAACTAGTCGGGACTGCAACGGTAATTTCGAGCAAGGGTTAAGCCCGAAGCGGAAGAAGACGGATTCGATCGACGGGATGGACGCGAATGGGATTCGCTCGACTCTTGTCTCGTGCGCATATTCGCATCTCAGAGTGACTCGAACTAACTTAGGCGCGATTTCAGATGAGACGCCAGGATGCTGTATCACAGGCGATATCACAGGGCAGGTAGACGCGCCGAGAAAGAAGATACCCATTTCTGATGCTAATCATGTAAACCATGTATTAACAATCTAAGAAATGAGAGCTCAACCTCTCGGAACGAGCTAAAACCGGCCTAAGTAATACAATCAACTCATCAACGCAATACATATATGCCACCAATCAACGGTGCAACATAATATGACTGGTAGACGATACAAGAGAAGGGACCCATTAACGACGATCCCGAACAATCGACCGAACTCTAATCCGATTCGAGCCGAGCCGTTTGTCGAAGCAGAGCGTGCTCCTCAATCAGCCGGATCTTGAGCCTGAGCTCAAAACCGCGCGAGCATCGTACGTAGATGTACATGCCATACGTACGCGGCCGGCGTCACCTCGTGTCGCGAAACACGAGGCATGAAAACGTTGCATTCGCAACGTCTCAATGAGACGTCCCATTCAGTCGGCATCAAAAGTACGATTCTCGACGACAATTATGAAATCGGGATATCATTGCGAAGATGCAACAAACTTGGACGCGCGATACTTTGCACGGCACTCCCGAACTCGGATGCACGACATTTTGCGCGGCCCTCCCGAACTAATTAAGACGCGAAACGTAATATCGATCGATAGCGTTAAAAAACGTTAAAAAAAATTAAACGCGTTAAAAACCCGTTTGGGTACTT
This sequence comes from Lasius platythorax, assembly GCA_963971435.1. Lineage (NCBI taxonomy): Eukaryota > Metazoa > Arthropoda > Insecta > Hymenoptera > Formicidae > Lasius > Lasius platythorax. The sequence goes on from OZ020535.1 coordinate 7,980,468, forward strand.
AGCTTCTCCTTCCAGATACTAAGCCCCCTTCCCCCCCCCCCCCCCACATACACCAACGTCCCCACCTGAAATAAGAAGCGAAGAGACTCACATAATTAATCGAATACGTAGTTAATCTGAACTATTGTATGGGAAAATATATCAAGGGTTTTTTTTAATTTCTTAATTGTTACGCAATTGTATTATTACCAAGAATTTTGAATGAAAAAACAGCTCTGGAGATCTATTTTATTGATTTGTTTATTTTTGGTGATAATTTTTATATGTATCTTTTTTTTCAAACGTGTCCACCTGCACGATGTTAAAAATCCCTCGAGTAAATTAAAACGTTGCTTGGCAGGTGAGTAATATATATATATATATATATATATATATATATATATATATATATATATATATATATATATATATATATATGTAATATATGTAATATATATGTAATATATGTATATTCAAATTGGTATATAATTTAATTAATTCTTAAAATTTTTGATTCTACAAATATCTACAAATTAAATTGAATAAAAAATTAGCTGGAGTTTATTTTTTGTTTAGTTCTTAATTTTCAAAATTAAAGGATTGTGTTTGATAATTCTTATTTTACAATTAAAATATTAATTTTACGTTTAATAAGAATGAAACTGTTTGTGACCGAAAGCCAAATCATGCTGCTTTCGCATTGAACAAGTAGACAAAGACGATCAGCAGTTGAAGTCATGGACGACAATTACCATGAGGGTGATTCGGTACTATCGAAAATTAACTGCGCTGATTCGGACCAACGCGATCCCCTGGCAATAGTACATTATTGTACTAGGCTCTAGCACACGTGGCTAGTGCACATACGTTGAACTAGAGTCTGTGTAGATCGTAGATCTCTATTATTTTAATAATTCTCGATCAGTAAATTAAATGAAAATTATTTTTGATATTTTATTTTATCGTAAAAAAAAAAATTGTATTATATCTCAATAACGATATATGTATGTCGCGTATTTTATACGCAAACCTAAAATTCTCGTAAAATGACAGAAATATTTTGAACGCGATGACGTGAAAAGTATGTACTGAAATTGTGTTATAAAAATATGTCACAAAAGCTGTTCACTTTGCGTAGAATGTTTGCAGCATCATTGTTCATTACATAAAATGAACTAAAAAATATTGAAAATCAAAGCTTTTTTGTCGTGTAATGTTATTCATTATACGAATATTTTGCGAAATTAATATAATATTTATTTACGTGCGAAAAAACGCGTTATATTAAAAGAGAGAAAAAAAGTAAACATTCCATCGAAGAAATGTAGTATTGTGTTTTGGGATATATCAATAATATACTCGCTGCATTTCGTAATTCGATGTATCGCGCGATGTATGTATAAGCATTTTACATATTTTAGGCAGAATATCAATTTTGTGAATCAATACGAGCATTGCCGCGCACCAAGATATTCCAGGTAACAAAAGCAATTTGGACTATTCCCCGTGGCAAATGAGGCGCCTCTGATTAACACACATTGGCTCAATTACACGGGTTAGCCGAGGGAACACGAAATTGCCTGCTATTAACGGTGGCGCGAGGGTGGATAGACATACGAGATATATCAGCCGGATAACACGACGATACGTTGAAAGCCATAGAACGTAATGGGATACTGCGGAACAAAATGTTTCGCTATTTTCTTCCTTTGCGTTAATTTAGGCCACCGACGTGTTTGCGCGCGCAATTATTCGCGGAGGTAAACGGCCGAATTAACGAAAGGCGAAAGTAACAGAGCTTAACGGGTTCGGCAAAACAGTTTAAATTATAAACGTCGATTGTAAATTTATTAATAATGGATAATTCTAAAGAGGACTCTTTTAAAGAAATCATGATGTGAAAAAATGTGGTGCTCGTTATAATTTAAATATAGTTATTCTTAATCATAAATGATATATTGCATTTTTTAAGTATCAAAATATAATAGTTTCGAGTTTAATATTCTATATACATTAAAAAAATTTAAAAGAAGTAAGCCTTTCCCCTTTCTCATAACAGTTTGTTAAAGATTTTAAATGGATTGCGTGATACTCATGGTAAAGTATAAAACGATAGGAAACACATGTAATTTCTTTTAAAATACAGTTGTGAACATAGCGCATAAGTATTAAAGCACATAGCAAAAATAGTATAATAAGAAAGAAGAGAATATGACATACCGTTCCGTTGATAATTAAATGGCGTACCATACGCGTTGCAAATTGGAAAGTTTGAAGATATTATTATGGCACTCCTGCTGTAGCTGGCCGCGTTCTTCACCACACTGAAATAATAATACGAATTTTTATTACAAAAATGCAATGGATCAATAGTGTTATATATTTTGTTCAACTTTAAATGAGCAAAACATTCATATATACTAGGCAATTTATTTAGTTCAAACATATAAACATTCACGTACATACACATACTAGCTTGCTTATTATTTTATTATAAAAAACTTAATTACGTGATGTACAGTTTTTTATTGTTTTATTTATGTGATGTATAGTTTATTTATATATATCATAACTTTAACATTTCTCAAAAAGATATCGAAAAGAAAAGACGCATAATAAAAAGTTGAAATTTAATCTAATGCTAATGAACAAAACTTGTCCGCAATATATATTGTATATATTGTAAGATAATATATGAAATAACATAATAATTATATACTTACATTGTCAACAAAGTTATTACCACCTCGATTGCTGTTTGCGCAATTAATTTACGTGTGGATTACGATGGATATAACAGAACGAATTTCACAAAGCACTCATTTAGCGTTACGTCCTGCGTGATTCAATACGACTTGAATTAAGCAGCATTGCGCTAAGTAGTTTGCGCGCTCTACTACAGAGTGCGCTACTTTACTGAATTGAGCGATAATACAAGATTCGACATCGATAATGTAGGTTCCGTAAAATTATCGTTTATCACAAAATATAATTCTCAGTAGATAAGACTTATTTATTAATTCTCGATAATTTACTAGCTTTTGCTTTTTATTTTTTCTTTATTTTATTTAAAACATACTAACACACACTACTTCAATGCACACAATGCATGGAAAATCTGTAACAGAGAGTTTAAATGCAATTTTGTTTTTTCATTTAGAATAGAATTATTTATTATCACATAATAATGCGACGCCACGTAATATCCAGTAATCAGGACTTTTTATAGTTTGCAGCCAAAGCGGTGTTATTAGCAATACGTAAGTTCTCTGAGGTTTTTTATATACGGGACACTGCAGGGGAAAAAATATTTACGTGAGAAAGAAATATACATATAACTCTACATATATATATTTCTTTATATTATATATATTATTTAGAATATTATATATATATATATATATATGTATATATGAAATTCTATTATTATCTATATCTATTATATATTATATCCATTATATATCATTATCTATTATATATCTAATTATTTATAAATTTGTAGCTAAACATTTTAAAATCTATTAGTCATACTTTCACATTTACCTGATACAATTTCGGACTCTTATCTGGGACATTATGTAAAACAAAAATATGTATTACTGGCATTAATACGTAAAGAACTTTATTTGCCGATTCACACAGACGGCTGTTTCTTCTATCCCAGCCGGCACCTTCCAGAAATAGTCCATAAACGTAAACACCTTCCTGTTAAATAAATATCGGCATTATTAATTTTTACGCAAGACGTTGTATATGTGTGTTGCACTAATTATTATTGCATACAGATGGTGGTGTCTTGATCTCCTCTGCCATATTACGCAAAACTTCATTATGAAGCGTAACATTATCCAAAGCCCATTTATGAGCCCGTGTTATTTCCTGCTTCATCGCCGTTAAAAATCCTATAAATTCCCAGTTTTCAAGTCAATCGAGCTTTATATTTTTATAAAATTACATCAAGAACTGGTTTAAATGAAAATTATTTACCTTGTGGATTGAAAAATCCGGTCATCCAAAACTTTGCCGGTCTCCCACTAAACAGCCAAGTCGAAAATTGTTGGTTTCTCTCTAATAGTTCCGTAAACCAGAAGCCCAAGGAAGCGGATTCCCATGATCGAGCTTTCCAGATTCTTGGTATTTTCGCGTCGTATATATTATCGAGAGCATCTCGCAATTCCTTTAATGTACCCACATTTATTCGCTTTGTGAAATTGTGCTTTAACAACCGTATAATTAGAACTCAAAGAAAATTACCTCGCTCATTATAATTACACCTTCTATAGCCAGCAGAAGATCCTTGAGTGTAATACGGACCAATTTTATAACTACTTGTATTCTGTCGATCTCTTGCTTTAGAAAAATATTCATCGGGGCAGCATAATTCATTGCGCGTAATCTGCGATAACGTTAAAGAATTTCTTAGTCATCTTTATCAGATTCAAGAAAATATGCCGTTATCGCTCGAAAAAAAATAGTTAATAATTTAAAAAAACAAATTTTACAAACAAATTGACGAACCTGTCTTTAACTTGAAACATGTTGTACAATGCTGGAACTTTTTCTAGCATTTCCTTTGCCTGTCTTATAACAACCACCTCTCGGGATTCTACGCCAGCAACACCCGCTTCTTTCGGCTGTACAGATATTATCGTATCTAATACAGTCTGCGTAGTGTTACTCTGATATCTACAATACAATGCACACAATAATTTTTCAATTACTTTACGTAACTCTGCTTATTTGTACATATCTTTCTTTTCTCGAAAATATCTTACGTAATATCTGCATTTGGATGTAAGCCATATACTTGCGGCGGATCTATAGTACTCATGGCATCTATCGCTTTTAGATAATCGCTCACTTGTTTAAATATCAAGAGAGGGTAACCTTTATAAAAAACGAAACCTTCCGCAAAAAGCGCATCTGTAAACCATACTTTCGCGAAGGTATTCAACAATCTTTTATCGTAATCGTCTGTAACACGTCCGCCGTATTGCACTTCACCTATCATATAACTGCAAATGTAATATATATATATATTACAATAGAAAATATTGACATCATAGCTAAGGGAAAGAGAAAAACAACGTGAAATTCTCATTTACCGCACAATCTGCCAATTTATACCGCGCTTCGAATCGTAGTCATTCAAATGATTATTCATAAACATGCAGGACGCCAACCAGTCCGCCGAATTAAACTCGTAAGGTATATTCCATCCGAGAGGACCAAATTTCCGTCTTTCCTGAACAATCGTGTGCAGAAAAGACACGATGTATATTAGCGGTATATATTGCGCGGCATCGCATTGATCCAGTATTTCCTGATTCATATCGCTATACGTCGCCAACAAACCAGCGCGTATTCCTAACGCAGAAAAATCATATTTCGTTTATCCTGCTTTCACCATTTCCTTATATGTATGTATAGGATGTTACATTTTTATTCGAAGAAGTAAAAATAGATACCTTGCGGAGGTTCGTATGTATATTTTATAGACATTTGCAGCAAGGAAACGGGAAAGTCTTTGTGCGATTCCGTCGTAATCCATACGCGGAAATCCGGATGAGGTGCTTCCATCTCTAAAAGAAAGTTTGCCAATTCCGCCATGTATTCCAAGCCTAAATGACAATTCTGGCATAAGGCCCAAAAACCCTGTAAATTATTTTAATTAACATTCAAGGAACGTTGCACTTTCTCTGAAGAAGACAAGAATTCTTCTCAATCGTATATACCTCAGTTTTCGCGCTATTAAGTAGTCGACGAGCATGAACTTCTTGACCTTGTCCCATCGATACGCTTCTACAAACAATTTCCATCCTTTTTGCGAGTTGCTCGATACTAGGCGTAGGATCCGATCCCATACTTAAGAAGCAGATCATTGGCGTGTTTGGTCTTGACTCGCTATGCATCACGTCCAGAAGCGTAATCACGGGCTCTGCATATTTCACTCCCAAGGACGATGCTATGTATTTCCTAGATTGCGACAACGTTCTGTCCATGCACCAAGCTCTATAAAAGATATCATTTTGCTTAAAATAAACATAAGTGACATAAAAATATTTTAAAATATTTTGTATTCTTAATCAAATTTTCGAGAGCAATCTATCGATATTTTAAGTCTTCGATTTGAGATGCTTAAAGTTTTCAAAATATTTCGTGTATTTTATATATGAAATACGCGTTTTTTTTCATACAATATTTTGCTGAGTCTTGACTTTTAACGACATAAGAATATATTAGAGGATCACCTAATTAAGAGCAATCGACGAAATGTGTCTAAAACGTTATAACCATCTGGTATAACTTCCTCCTCTGGTGCGTCTTTGTCGAACCAATGTTTCCAAACTTTCTCGGAAGCGGGTACTTGAGATACAATGTACTGAAATTGTCGCAATGACGAGAGTGCAATCAGATTAAGCCATGTCACATCCGTAATCCATTTGCAAGGTTTCGGCTCGACTGCTTTTAGATCCAGAGCTGCGCCGCCTTTAATAAGATATTGAAACTCTTCGTGCGTAATGCTGCCGCGTTGTAGATCGATTTTTAGCGTCATCAACAAAATAAACATATATTTGTGTATCTCATAAAGTCCACGTGCTTTGTACTTAAATATATCGTACGTCAGATACTCGATAATGTAATTTATCCTTCTTTGATTAACTGGACTCTTCTCGGATCTAATTAAGAGAATTATTCGATATATGTCTCAATAAGAAAAAGATTGCATTTAATATTAAAAATATCTGTCACAACGTATTGCAGATCATTACGCAAAAACTATTTACCTATCCATTGAGATATCAAATCGTTCTAAGAATTGAACCAGGGACGTTTGGTACATGCAATTAACATGCGGCATGTCACATATCAAGAAATATAAAACGCTACCACGCGTTGCAATCGGTCGGAATTCTTCGCGTGCTGTATCAATTTTTAATTCTGTATCCCTTGCAATACTCAGCTTCTCATTTACTTCCGCCGCTGTCTGCTTCGTGGTATTTAATACCGACATTATTTCAACGTCTTCTATCAAAGGGCCCTTTAGAAGCATGAAAAATATCATAAAAATGATATGATTAAATTTGTATATTTTACAATTATTTAATTAACGCTTCAAAGAAGCGCATACCTGTACAGTTCCCAATCTATGTAGAAGATTCGCTTCTAGTTCTTTAATCTTTCTGTTATTTGCAGCTACATCGGCAATCAATTGCGTTTTTTCTGTCTCCAACTCCTTCTTTTCTGTTAAAATAACTCTTCCTAAAAGTTGGTCCTCTAAGCCTGTGCACGTAAGACAATTTAAGTGTAAAAAATTAAATAAATATAATTATAATTAAAATGAATATAAATTTATTAAAGCAAAGATTAATACATTACGCAAAGAGTATAACGTAATTTTACCTTTCATCGTAACAGTAAAATCGATTATAGATGCGCGGGCAAATATTTCGGGAGTATAAGAAGGATTTGATAACTTTGTTGTGATATAAAGTCTAAAATCCTTGCTAACGTCCACTTCTTTGTCGCCTAATTTAACCTATTACAATAAATTACGTCAAGTATAAAATTATACGGAAATAAATACGAAAAATATCTTCTTACTTTTAAGGAAGTTCCTATTTTTATAAAATTCTTTTCCAGCAAATTATCTAACACTGGATCTAACTCTTCCCCTACATCTTGAATCAATAACGGTCGTCCTATCGATACAGAATCTTCTAGATGATTTCTGAAGTATTTGTGCGTAAACCATGTTATCTGGAAAATAAATTAAGATATTATATATCAAACCAGTCTTACATTGTATTTCATATTTTGCTTTATCATGTACTTGTAAATCAAAATCCGTTTCCTTATTTTTAATCCATGTTTTGCCTTGTAACTGTGGATCAACCAAAAGAGGGTATCTTGATGCTTTTGTTACAATTATTCCATTTTGAACAGATAATTCATCGATCGGCAGGCCTTGCAAACTCCAATCGCCGATCTATATAACAAATTAAATATTTCTTCATTTAGCAAAAATTATAATTATATTTATTATAGCATGTACTAACCGTAGCAGTATCTGTCAATGTGTTAACAATATTTATGGTAACAGAAATTGGAATCTTTCTGTCTTGTATGAAGTTAAACCACTTCTTTTGCAAAAGAACTCGGAATTCTTGATTGAATGGTCCGCAGTAAGAAAGAAATCCGGTAAATACCAACGCATCTCCGACAAGACGTTCTGTTTCTGATTTAAATACAGTTACTTGCTCTGTCCATCTAACTCTTTCCCCGGATAATCCTTCAATCATGGCGCTCGCGGCATTCATTTTTGCTTGACAAACCGCAGCTTGGTCGATGATTATCTAATAATGAATATAAGGCATACGTATTGCATTATTATTATTTAATGTATCATTATTACTGTTATCATACTTGTCGTTCCTGCATCATGGCATCAAATTCACTTTGCACGATTTTTAAAGCGTCGTCTTTTTCTTTTAGCAGTTCTTCTGCCTCAAGCAAATTGCTGTTGGCTTTCTCATACTTACTTTCTTGTATAACAAGATTTGCCTACAAATTATTCTTCTTCTTATTATATACTTTTTAACAATATGTATTTTTATTGACATTAATTAATAATCAATGTTATTCTCAGGCTTAACAATTGGAGAAGAAGAAGGAAAGAAAGTATTATGTATTTAAATATAAAGCATTTTTCCCTTTAGTTACAAACTAATAATTGACAATGGTTGTTTTTATACTTTATTAATGTTTTATTAATCGGAGCATTATACCTTTAAAGGCAGCACGTCTTTATTTATTTCGTAAAAAGCAACCATAGAGATAGTCCACTGTATGAGACCCGCTACATTTCCGCAGGCTTGCTTCGCGGCTTCGTAAGTATACATGTGAAAATTTAAGTACGGCATCATTAAATCGACAGTTTCAGCATTGATGTTATCCTTTGGAAAGTTTTGTAAATTATACAAAAATCTAGTATCAGCCATGACCTGCAAGAAACGTAAATAATGCATGACTTAAAATAAGAAAGCGTGTTGCCATATTTCAAAATTTGCGATTTTATCAATTAACAGAGAGACTAGAAATTAATTAGAAATTAATATACATGGTATTTACCTTTAATGATTCTGCCCATGAAGGTGTTAGAAATTGATGTTCGTAATCAGGTTTGACTGGTTCTAGCTTTCGTCCGAATAGAATCAGAACGCAGTCCATTATGAGTGTAATTAAATACGGCGGTTTAGCCAATTTACGAACAGTAGAGATATCTGCTGCTTTTATAGTCTAAAGTATATGTATTGCTTCCAATAAACATTTGGTTTATAACGAAGGTGTTTGATATTAATAACATTAATTATTGCTCATAATGCATCACACCTGTAACGCAGCTTCAGCTTCTAACAAGGCAGGCTCCGCGGCTTTCAACTTTTGTTCTGCAACAGCCTTATCTTTCGCTATCACTTGTAGAATCGCTTCCGCCTCATCTTTCGACACTTGCACTTTTGCTTTCACACTCTCAGCTTCTCTCTTTTTCTCGTTCACAGTAAGGAGAATCTAAAAATGTTATATTATTATACGTTATAAAAAGATAAAATCACAGAATCTAATAAAAAATTAATATTTTATAAAAATATTCCAATGCCTACCGCTTCCACTTGAACATTTTTTGCTGCAATGTCTTCTTGATTTTTTTCCAATTCTTTCCGTAACATATCAACCTGAGCAGCAGCGTCAATTAATTTGCTCAAACCAGAAGTCATACGAGAAGCAAGCGTATTAATGTTATCCAAACGTTGCTTATATAGCGTTTTATAGTTATCAAGAAATGTTAAAAATGATTTTGGAGTCACATATACTTGACGTCGAAACCTGCGTTTATTAAAAAATTAAATTGATTCAATTATTTTTACACACAAATATTGAAATAAGAGAAAAATGAAGTAAAACCTGTCGAAATATTCTATACAGGTGTCGCTTATGTCATCTTGAATATCACCTACAACTTGCATTAATTGTTGCTTTACTTCTGGACTACATATTACTTTATATTTGCCTAAGAAATGTTCACCGACTGCGTATAGTGCGTCCCTTGGCCATCTTAAGAACCAATTTATTGTACAACCAGATATAAGGCCAGGAAATTTTAACGCTCGAGATCTAAACTTTCCACCAACCTGTATAAATAATTACTAACTTAATTAACTTCAATTGATTTAATTACTTAACTTTAGCAATCCGAGTAAAGGAGCTCACTGGTGAAAAGCATAAAACAAAATGCAAATTATTTCTTGCTCGAGATATAAAGTAATCATAAAGATTGTCTTGTGTCGGTGGTCGTCGAGGATCGTCCTTCTTCATTAGCGGCGTGACAATCGTCAAAATGTCATCTAACTCGTCCTTTGGAAAAAGATTAGCCACTTCGCCGACACTTAGCACATTATTTATATATTCCAAAAATGCTTCGTCTTTTATTTCATTGTCGGTGAAAATAAATGTGAGGCCTTTGCTACTAATACCGGCGGTGCGATATAATTTTCGCAAATCGTCCATCAAGCTAGCTACATTATAAATTCTAAAAATATAATTACACATATTATTTTTTCACACATTTTCACTCGTATATTGCTCGTATATTAGTATTAAAAATATTTGCGTGATATTTCCATAAACATATATACAAAGTAAATATTTCAAAAATGAAATAAAAAATATATTTAAATTTTATAACATTTCTCGTAATTATTTTCCATTTTCGCGATTCCTGCGATTAAATGTTTAATAAAATTCTAATACTTGCCTAGATAACGTTATTTGAAAGAAGTTAAATCCCGCAATAAAGGACGCCAGTCGCGTCAGACTCTGCTTGCCAGAACCTCCGATACCCACTAGCAATGCATTGCCTCTGGGAACTCCAAGTATTCTCGATATTCGTATCAAGTGCACCAGAGCGTCGTGAAAGAAGACCAAATCAAGACGCATGCCGCGTATGTATTCATTAAATTGCTCCATATTTTGTTGAACTTTGGTGATAACGGCATCATAGCTACGAGAGACGTGGAGATATTAATGTGATTCTGATTGTGAATCGACCGGACAAAAATCTGGGATCGGAAGCTATACCTTGGTATCTCCTCGTAAATCTTAGGTGCCTCTAATACAAAATCTTCCGGCTCGTCACCTGTCGGTTCTGGTGGTTCGCGCAAAAAGTCAACAAAATATGTCTCGATTGGAGAATAATATTGGAAATCTGGACCTAATATCTTCTCCATGGTCCGTCTTAACGTATTTTGAAACCATTCTTTATCGACAGCAGTGGTGAAGCTAAAAAGAATCAGAGATTTATTGTCGCGCCGCGCCAATAAATAATTAAGCAAAAATATTTCGTAAGAATAATGAACCGATCCGCTATCACGCGCGTGCATTCGTGCTCCCATAATTTCAGCAGCGTCGTTATAGATTCGCATTCGGCTCTTTCTATTCGAAGAATTCCTTCCCAAATACGTGACAGATCACGCAAGTTAAAAACGTAATGGAATTTTGCTGGAGTCGGTAACATTTTCGCTTTGGTTTGCTGCCATAGTATTCGTGTCAATGGTATAAGCTTCGGCAAGAAATTGACGATGGTTTCGGAAAATCTCGTGGTGCAAAAGTAGCCTTGGCCGATAACGCCTGCAATTATTATAAATTCACTTGAATAGATTATCATCATTTTTTATCGTGTTTCGTTAAACGTTTCCTTACTGAAAATTGTATCCATAGATTTATTGGACGGCAATGTGCAATTAAAAATATTAAATTGTCGTTTCAATCGCGATGGGATATCGTTTCGTCCTCCACCCGGATGATGCATCGCGGCAAGTAACATAATATCTTGCATAGTGCAAAAGTCGCCCGGTTTATCCAGGGAATAAAATCCTTTGTATTCCATTAACTGACGGACAACCTCGTTTGTAATTTGATCGCCCCATTCGTTTATGGCCGGCATATTTATGTCGTCGATAAAAATGGTCATTTTCCGTCCACCAGGAGGACCGTAAGTAGTACCCACTCGCTTTTCGACGTAATTCTCAAATACGCGCTGCAAAAAAAGAAACGATAAGTTTTGTAATAAAGTAATTCAGAATATAATCGTATAAGCTTAAAAAATTTAAATTAAAAGTTTATTTACACTCGGAGTTATTACCTGAACCATGTTAGGCGTGGATGCTGAAGAAAAGTTGAAAAACTTATTCAAATGATATTCGGGATCGTGCTTAGACATGTAGCTTTTTATCATTACGCTTTTTGCGGTACCCGCTTCGCCTATTATGCAATTAATTTATATTATACATACACAATTAATATTAGCATATAATAATACATATTTAACTAAGCCAATTATCAAAAATATACTAATTCATCTACCTATCAAAAGTACTGCTTTTTCCTGCTTCGCTATAATATCGATTAGATATAATGTTCTTGTATTATCGACGTTAGGCACAAGAATAGTATGGTATTCCAAGATACGATCTGAAGGATATTCGAATTCTGAGACCATTTTACTCCAATGTATCCATTTTCCGTCGTTTGATACTAGGTACTCAAAAATAGTTTCATCTTCCTATCGAATATTTATAGGTCATCAAAAAATCAAGAATGCTACGTTACTTTAGTAAATTAAATAATGTGTCATAAAATTATACATCATACTAACTGTATACTTTGGCCAGTTACAATTTGATTCGTGATTTACAAGATACTCTTGTAACGCGAGTCGCCCGTCAAGCTCTAATACTGCACCAAGGCTCCACATAAGAGAGAACAGAAAGAGTTTCTCGATATGATGCTCAGGCAATATCTCTGTAAATTACGATTTTAATTAAGTATCCGATAAGTATTTTGTCAAACATTAAAATCCAGTTATAGATTCTAACTTATCTTAATCTGTTGCTACTGTGTAGATTATATGTCATATTATTAGAAATATTAACAAGCTAACAACATATTAAGAAATAAGAGAATATTAGAAAATTGCAAAGATGCGAAAAAATAAATGTGATCTGATAAAGTGCTTGCTGTTTATAATGCTGATATTGCATAGCCATTTCTGGTAAATAAATATTTGAATACAGAAGAGAATATCACATATTTACTGGTTGGATCAGAATTTCCGATATTCAAACCTTCCAATAGGTCAATACATTGCCGTATATAAAGCGCTTCTAAGAGCGTCATTTTAGTATGAAGCTTTGTTTGAACGAACGTATGCGCATCGTCGTATATTTTATGAAACAACATTCGTAATACTCCGGCTTCATTGGTGGAACATTTTTTAAGCCAACCCTATAAAAAGTATTGCAACATCGAAATGGGTTTCCGCGCGTAAAGCTATCGCCATCACGAAACCTCGGATCCATATTACCTCTAAAATTGAATTCCATTTTAGCACAGAAGCACTAACAAAGACCATTCCCATGCGCGATATAGTCGCCGGAGATGCGTTATCCACATTGTCAGGTTCGAACACTAATTTCGTATTCGGTGTCATTATAATGCGATCTCCATTTGCTAATGTCAACGTTTTATTGTCATCCAAAACGGAATTTAAATTTTCAATCCATACTGTATCGACAGGACCGTCCAATACGATCCATAAATTCTCCGTTTTCTTCGTTTGCATAGATCTTCGCCATATAATAGAAAATATACCATCCGTCCAATCGTTCGTTGCGACATCGAGTTTTCCAAACATTTGAGATGCAGTTATCGCCTATCGATATTTTTTTCGCATTAACTCAGAGAAAAGTTATTTCTATATTGAAATACTTGATATATAATGAAGAAATAATTAATTAACAGATACAAACTTTTGGATTCATTCTAATTTCTTTATGTGGTATACCCATCTCTGTTAGAGCTCTCATCAGCGCCCACATGCATCGAGTTTTACCAGATCCCGTTGGTCCCAAAACCATCAAACCGTGGCGAACGAGCGATGTTTCGTATAGCTAGAAATAAACAACATTATCGTCATTCATCTTTCTTCAATAATAATATAATTCATATTAATTTTACATATATATCCCGCACTTTAAAAGCACTTAAAAAGAAATTTTATTTCTCTCAGAAAGTATAGAAAGAATGAATATACATATGTATGTATATGCGAGAATACCATGTATGTTTAAAATGTCAGATATACCTGCACAGTTTTTAAATTCCATTCGCTATGATTTATTATGCCAAGGGCAACTGTAGCGTTAGCTATCGCTTTCTGTAATTCTTTATATGTCTGCGTTGTCAGCTTAATACCCGGAAATATATCTTCAATAAGCGACATGAAAAGAGACTCATCTTCATCCACCAATTTAGATAAGTTCATATCGCTAAAAAAAATTAACGCAGAAGTATGTCACCTCTTTCTGTACTCAAATAATTTCTCAAAACAAGATGTATAACAATTGTGTGTGCTTTTATACCGTAATACTCTCATAAGGGTGGTCTCTTCGGAATCGGTGGGATGCGCGCGTTTTTGAGCACCGAGCGTGCGTAAACACGATAAAATGTTTCTTAATCCAAAATCATAATGTACTTGTTTGCTGAGCTGCTCCTCGCATAATTTATACAACGTGAAAAATTTCCGCGATAATACTATGTTCTCTTTGAAACCGCATGCCGCGAGTTTTACTCGCATTATAATCTGTGCAAACGGAATTAAATTAAATTAAAAAACGCAATGTATAACCATTATATTTCAAGTTTTATGCGAATATTATGAATTATAAATTCGATTTATATCTGGGAATGTAACTGGTAATGATGTAATGTACAAAAGAGAACAATAATAATAATTTCATTGTACCTGTCTGTCAGGAACCATCATAGCCACGCTTCTAAACTGGATTTTCAAATTTTCCGGTAACTCTTGTCGACCAGCATATCCGGGATTCATTGTAATAAATATTCCGAATTCGTAATTGAGTTTATACGTTTCACCATCACTGCAAATGAAGCTTATATCAGTTTATTAGAAACGTAACGTCGTCTATAATTTAAAAATACAAATGCTATTCAGTAAATTGAAATATATTAACGATTGAATAACTCACAATAAAAATGAGCAAATTAAAAAGATATGATGAAATTTTATACGAAGGCATAAATTTTTCAAATTGTTTTCACACAAAATAACAGAAATAATTTTACATAATAAATAACTGTGTGTGTGTAGAAAATTGTTTTTATACCTAAACAAGAAACTCGCTTTTCGTTCTTTTCGCGCATTAAGCACGATTGCTATTTGTTGTGCGGCAACGGATAATACTGGTAGATCGATTCGATTAAATTCGTCAAAGCATCCCCAGCTACCTGATTGCGCCAGTCCCTTAAATATCCTGCCTAAACCTCGAAAATCCATTTGATCGGAGCAATTAAACACAACCACATATTTTCCTAGCGCTTTCCCCATGTCTTTCGTTGTTTCTGTTTTACCCGTGCCAGCAGGACCCGCGGGAGCTCCACCGAAATTCATTCCTAAGAGAAATATTTGCAGGGATGATAATAAATGACGGAACATAAATAACGATATAAATGCCACCACTCTTTTGGTAAACGTATCATACCCACAGCCTGCGCTAGCGTTATGTAACATCTGTCTGTGAGCGGCGTAATTGCAAGTCGATCTGTACAACCCAAAAATTCATTTTGATAAATAAACTCCACGTCGGTTATTCTGATTGAGACTTCCTCTGAATCGTCGTTGTAATAGAATCGACACTGCTTTAACCATTCGAAATCATATATATTCCGAATCCTGAGACGACACAGTTCGTCAAATATGTCTCTGAAAGATTTATTTACGCGATTTATTTTTAACAATTTTTATTACATTGTAATTATTATATTAAAAACAAATATTCTAAAGCAATACCTTTGATGCACATGTATTGTTATTAAACATTCGTACTTTGCTCTAGAATATTTTGTAAGATCCTTAACGGTTACTTCTATAAAACTGTTTAGCAAATCTAGAAACCATTGATTAGTCCTTCTCATTATCGTCCTGTCACGTTTAGCTGTTGTGACTGCTATTTCGGAATCGCGCGTCCACAAAACTTGTAACGCTAATAAACCCACCTGCGACAAATAAAAATATTATTAAAATTACACATTGATTTTTTCAATTATATACATAATATAATCTCTTTGTTCTAATTATATATATATTATATGTATATTTATATATATACATCGTCTTACTTGTAAAACAGAGTTTTCTATCAACGACAAGATGTCAAATTCAGGTGTATAAAATGACTGCAATCCTAACGAAATTACGGCGCCAACGGATTGTTGATGGATCGTTAACAAGGTATTTAGCCAATTCTCTACGCCTCCTGTACATGCAACTTCCTTTTCTAACACTATTTGTTCATTTTCTCGCGAATACATTGCTACAATCTTTTCATATTCCTTTTCGGAAAACTTCAGCTACACAAAATATAATAAACTCTCTCTCATACATGCTATATAAGACTATAGAACAATTATTTTTGCAAAGTACGGAAGATTGTTGTGTCTCGTAATTATTTTATTTTATTGGTGCATTAGATTTTATTTTATTACCTTTGCTATATTATCGAAAAATCCATCAAGATAATTCTGTATCGTGTGACAATCGGCTGCTTGTCCAAGTATCTCCAACAAGGTAGGATCTGATATAAAGCAGAATCTCGGAAAAATAACTCGTTTGGTCTCCAGATAACTATATTAGTAGAATTTGTTGATTAAATTTTACAATTTAATATAAGTATAATTGCATTATTTTGCTGATACTATGTGTACCCGCTAAGAGATTTCTGGCACGATTCTAGTTGTTCTAATAAATGAGGTAAAAACTGGCTCATGGTTTCATCTCCAGTACACGTTTCCACTGCGTTCAATTTCTCATAAGCGCGAAGCATAAGCTTGACCCAAGATTTGTCAATAGTCTAAATAATAATAATAATAAATGTTTAGATTATTTTTAATTAACAAGATCGAGATTTTCTCGTAGAGTCTTTTTTACATTAAAACGCTTCGCTTCAGTAGGCAGTTGCTTTGATATGTCACCGCCGATAAATACTGCTTCCAGATAAGCCCATAGATTCTGCACCGTTAACCATTTCGCCAATATTTCTGACGTATTACTAAGCTTAGTCTGCCATAACTGAATCTCTTTCTTAAACGGTACGTTGTAACTGCATAATATTCAATCAATACATAGAGAATGTATTATTTTAAACCAAATATGTGTGTATAATTTCAGTTTTGAATATATATTTATTATACCGATTTGCCAGCAAGGAACTTATGATCATTAAACTGTCTTCAAGTTGTGCTATTATTTCAGCCGTTTCGATACCTTTTAGCAGTAATTCGCCTCTTTGCTTGAAGCTGGCAAATTGTAGATTTACAATCGCCCAATCTGCAATTACCTGCTTCAATTTGATTTCGATATCTTGTTCCTTCACTGCACTAATACATATGTCCTATAATGTACAAATATACCATTTATGCCTTGTAGAAAAAATAGAATTTAAACAATAAATAACACACATCAGTAAATTTTGCAATCTATTTAGATTTAGATATACCTCCACATCATCTTTGTACTTTAGCAATGGTGCTTGCATAATGTTTGCCAAGGTGAAAGTTTCAGATTCCACATTAAAAAAATATTGACACAGCTTAGATAATTTCTCCCAATGTCTGTCTTTCATAGCTTTATTAGCCATCATCTCTAATAATGGACACATTTCATTAAAATCATCGATCTTCTTTTTTAGATCAATATATGCGGGCCATTCTCTCATAGCTTTAGGTAATCTTCGGCATCTAAAAATTATATTGCAATATTTTATTACAAGAATTTTGTATAAGTTTATAAGAGATGAATTTTATATAATTTAATTATTATAAATAAAACAGTCCTTACTTGTTTTGGAAATCGATCAATTCAGTTTCAATTGTCTCAATATCAATTTCGCACCATGGAATATCATAATAACTGTCAATAGTGCGCATAACTTGTAAGTACAATGTATACAACTTTTGCAATAAATTAATCTCTCTTTTTCTTTGTTGCAGAACTGGATACTCCGTTATTTCTATACCGAATAAGCTTTCACCACTGCTGTAGGTTTCATATCTTTCCCATAATTCTTCAAAGCGTGCGTGGAACAGGATGAGTCTTGAAATCAGTAATACACGAAAAATAAAATATTATTATCAATATATTGCTTTATACAAATAAAAGAATTTTTTTTAATTAGAAAAAAATATTCTTTTTATTAGAATTAAACTTCCTCTTAATATCAATATATATAGACTAATCTCTCGGTATATTTATACAAATATTTAATAATAGTGAAACATTATACCGTTCGCTGGCTTCTTTTGCAGGTATTCCTTCAATCATCGGGCCATTGAGTTCAAAATCAATGTCGAATTGAGTCACCTTCTTTTTAAGAACTGCAACTCCGTCAATGAGTTCTTTTTTCAATGGCTCTTGCATCTCGCATATAACTGCTTGAACTTGTTTCGCCTACAAAAATATAGATATTATTCATCGCGGAGATAAAAAAAAAATTACGTAGTTTTAAAGCATAGTTTCTATAATATTGAATGTGAGCAACGTAAAGTATACAAAGATATATTTAATAGAATTAAGTAAATGCAACAAATATAATTTAATACCATATTAAGCATGTTGCTAAAATTATATCTCAATCCGTCTACCATATCTTGATCTTCCTTTAATATATCTATGCCAAATTTTCCCATCAACGTGTAAGTCTCTTCAATCAGAATCAGTTCCATGTCTAATAATGTAAAGTCGTCTCGTACTTCCCCCAAGCATTTCATTGCAACTCTAACATCATCTAAATCTTTAATATGTCTCGAGAGAACTTTGATCTTTTCAGAAATATAGTCTGTTATAGTTTGCAATTTTTTCTTGTAGCTATTTGATAAAATAATACCCAACGATCTCTTCCACGCACTTGCTTCAACGAGGAATGCTAATTTCAATTTATCTGTAAAATAATTATTTAGAGTAATCTCTAAAACAATTTCTTTAATATATTTAAATTGAATATTAATATAATTATCACTGTTATTTTAATGAGACGAGTGTACGTAAAATATGCTTGCTAAAAGTTAACATTTCTAATAATATTACACACTTATATTGATACATACATACTTGTATTGATTTGAAGAGGACCAAGTATGTGCCGATCAGGTAAATTCTGGATTTCTGTCATTAGATCTTCATATTCCATAAACTTCTCTTTGATTTCTTGTATAAAAGGTTTGGAGTCCACAAACGC
This sequence comes from Lasius platythorax, assembly GCA_963971435.1. Taxonomy (NCBI): domain Eukaryota; kingdom Metazoa; phylum Arthropoda; class Insecta; order Hymenoptera; family Formicidae; genus Lasius; species Lasius platythorax. The sequence goes on from OZ020535.1 coordinate 7,999,817, forward strand.
TTGTATAATCTCATTTCTTTTCTCTGTCCATATGTAAGAATATCGCAAATATGACTAAAAAATAGATAATTATATTTAATACAAATTATTATATAAATACTGCTGTAAATGTAGCTGAATTATATGTTATAATAAATTTTCATACTTTGCCAACTTTGGAAACATCATCTCTTAACATTAATATTAAACCTTGTAGACTCATTGAGTTCCGTATTATTTCCTTGTGATCCGATACACTTTGAAAATAGGTATTGAACAGATCTTCTTTATCTACTTGATACAAAAATTAATATAATAAATGTAAGTAATCAAAGATACGTTGCATAAATATTTACTTTTTTTATCAGTAATTGCATAATAGAAAGATTTATTTAAAAAGCTTTGTATAGTAATATATTGATATAGTAATATATTTATAAAAAAATGTACCTATCTTCCTTCTTTTAATAGTATATTTATCACATATATTTATTTAGTATTTAAAAAAAAATTCGAATATGTCACATAATATAATAATTCATCTTACCGAACACTTTAGCTTGCATATTTGTAGAATATCGTTGTCCCCACATGAATACTTTCTTGTGCGTTTCTACAATACTCGTTATAACTTTGCCGAAGTAGTTCTGTAATTCTTCTATCGATGGAATGATTATAATATTCGGTATTTGTAAAATAAAATATGTCATCATAATCGGAGTTTCTTGCTCTTCTCTTTCAAGATCTTCAACTAATACGCTAAAGTATAAACCATATAAATTTACTTTTTCATTATACATATAAAACCACACAAAATATAAATATAGTATAGATAAAATAAATATAATTATGTATAAAAATGTGCGTATTAAAATACCTCATAACGGTCGCTTTTCTTTTTAATAAATCTAAAGAATTCTTCGTACATTTTACTAAGGCTTCTGTCAATTTATTATTGAAATGTGCAAAGAGTTCTATGCAATCATTGTGCACTTGATTTATTTTAACTATATTCGTTCTTTCGATATGACCAAAGCCTATATTTGATTAAGTCGTTTTTTAATCGTAACACAGAATAATACGCAATGTTATAATCATTCTTAAAAAAATACAATACCGGGTTCGAAAGGTCCCTGTATTAATTTATTCTCGGATCCCACTTGTCTTTGAATTTTTTCGGGATCCATCCAGTTATATTTAATATCTTGCACGGTAGGATCAGTTATAAGATCCATAAATTTATTAATAATCATGAAAACAGCTTTCTCCGCCGCCGAAGATTTTATCTCCAACTCAATTGCTATTTTATCTCGAAAAGCTACGTTATCGGCTAAAAGTTGTTCTGGACTTTTCGGGTGCTCATCTAATTGAAGTAACATCGTTTCCGCAATAGACTCAAATACTTCATCCACTCTCGCTTCTTTCATATCTGTCACTTCCTTCACAAATATCTCTGCATTCTGAATCGCTTCCTCTATATTAGCGCAAACTTTAGGGATCTTTAACGAGGACCACGTAATTACTGACAGACAAGGATAAAAAGCAATCTCGAGATTGACGAGTGCAATCTTCATTAAATTTAAAAATATGATTGGGATGGACCGTCTGTACGAACAAATAATAAATGCATTTGAATATTAATATATATATATACAAAAGCTTAGATCAATAATTATTAAGTAAATTTATATACCTAAGGGAATCATTTCTCTTAAGCAATTTTTTCACTCTCTCATAAGATAAAAATATATTTTCTTTGCAAAAGATTAAAATTTGTATAAAATCCGGTACTTCCAATCCAAACTTAGACATATGTTCCGATTCCCGTATCACTTCATATATGTAAGAATCGAAATTTAAACAGTACTTATTTGTTTTTGGATGACGCACAAGCATAGGTGATGATAATGCAAGGCGAACCTAGCACAATTAAAAATTACATCTCTAAATCTAAATTTTAAAATAATAATAATATACATATACATATACACGTATGAGCAATTTCCAAATTTTGTTATCTTAAAAAGTTTAAAGTTTACTTTTTTAAATTTTTACATCTACAACATCCACATTTCAAATTTTTTTATGCAAATTTTGATTAGAAAAATACTATATCGATTAATCTATTTTTTTCCTACAAAGAAAAGTATACATTTATCTAATTTTAAATTGCAAATAACGATACCTTGGAAATTCTCGACTAATATTCTAATTAGCTTAAGTAATAATGTAACACTTACAATATTAGCCGAATCATACCACGCTTTATGATATATTAATTCGTAATGAATAAACACACCGACGAGTGTATTATATATCTTAACGCACTTCTGCATAGAATCATGTGTAATCACTCTCTGGTGCAATCTAAACATATTCATAGGAATCTCAATACGTTTATATAATTGTCGAATCCATAGAATTCTACCAGTGATGGGTGGAACGTTTCTTGGTATAGGTGGATCGGATCTATCCTCATTATATCTATCGCGAATATCTTCAATCTCTCGTTCGTACATTGCGACGAGTTCTAAACACTTTCTATCAATTCTCAGTTGCTTGAGATTCAATTTTTGAAATCTGAGAGAGAATATATATATATATATATACATATATAATGGATTATAATATATTCTTATATATGACCAGATAATACACAAAGAAGTTTGCACATACACTACCTAGCTATCAATTCTAAACCCTGCGTTATATTTGGTATAAGAGAAACGCAATTATAAAAGAACGTTCTAAGCTCCATATCCATCTCCGTTACGCTCTTTTTAAATTCATCGTAATCAGAATCAAAATACGGTTTTCTGTGATTTAAAGGATCATACTTCTGTGATGAAATCTTTTTAAAATAATTTGTATACTTTTGCGCGTATGTGTCAATTCCTTCTATAGTCGAACTATGCAGAATGGAGTACATTCGTGTTGTTTCAAGGATATCCATGATCTATATTATAATCTATATTATTATCAAAAATAAGTTACTATAATAACATGACTCTAAACAGACATTATGTGACTTACTTTTACTTTTATTTATTACTTACTTACTTTTATTAATCTCGTCTTAAAAGTGCCAAACTTTCCAAAAACATACATTTCGGATATCTCAAAAGGCTTCTCATTTGGGGATTCTTCGACCTTTTTGCACATATCGTCGTAACATTTATGATATGTCTCACATAGCTTAATACAATCCTGCATAACGTAATTATACTGATTTTATTGTTTTAATTATAAGATTTATAAAGAAAGAAAAGGTAGAAAACATTAATTTTATACATTTTTGTTTGATCTTTACCTTTATCTTAGATATCATAGTATATTTCGACTCATCCCAAATGCTCAGTTTTCCATTCTCCGTTAAATACGCTTTACATGCTAATATCATTTGGTTTGTTATCTGAATGAAGATTATAAATCAATGTGAAATGTAATAAGAAGTAAATAGCTTGTAATACTTGATTATAATAATATATTATAATTATACATACTTATTGTAACTTTTAAAAAATAATCTGATAATTAAAAAATTAGCAGAATTTTCATTAATTTATTACAATTAATATACTCAAAAAAATAATTTTAATTTTAATTAATAATTAATTTTACAGAAAAATACCTTTACATATACTGCAGTCACCATCTTTCTCGTATTAAAAAATCGCGAAGTAGCATAAATCATTCTTATTGCATACATGAGAGCAGGTAAATAATCTCCAATTTTCGTTGGATCTAATCTGTACAACGGCTGCGTAAATTTTTCTAAGGCGTATAAATACTTTACGTTATCTTGCGATAGAATATGTATCTTTGTCACATGATCTTCTAGTATCTTCCATTTCTATATATAAAATTTAATCGATTAAAATTAATTTTCTATATTTTACTATTATATATTTATAATTTATTATTTATTATCCTCTCCTAACAATTCTTAATATATGGGTTTTAAAATATTTATAAATACTTATTCGTTTCCCTTGCTATTCAACAATATTTTTATTTCGTATATAATACAACATTTAGTTCAATATGTATTACGGATTTATACCTTAATATGTTTGGATTTTGCTTCTGTTAAAAATTGTATAAATGATTGAGTATGAGGAGACTTTATGTGATTTATTATCGATGAAAATTGAGCGAATAATCTTCTCCAATATGCAAGTTCCGCGGATGGTCCTACAGTTTCAGTTTCCCTGCGCAACTGTTGACTCTCGACAATGGTCTGTGAGAAATCATTTTAAAAATAATTGCGAAATTTTATTAAGAGATATAGTCGGTAGAAATTACGCACCCGTTCCATCAATTTGTTCCATATTTTAACATCAGCCTCTACTGCTTCAATAATGTCCGGTTTATGAATGTTCTCACTAATATTTTCAGGCAGCGCCAAACATTTTTTATAAAGATCCCAATTAATTTGAAACCATGTTATATTTTCCAAATCTATCTTTGTCACTATAAAAAAAAGAAAAGATTATCTCGCATCTAAAAAAGGTACATCGATTATTGCGATAATTGAATGAATACAAATCGTAAGCTACTTACTACTAAGAAATTCGCAAAAATCTCTAAAATCGCCTATAAAATCGTCCTTTATCTTATCGCCAGTTTCGCTTCTCGACAATTCTCCCCATTGCACATTAGCAGTTAACGTTCGTGCATGTAAACGTGAAATTAAATCAGATATACCTGCCAGTGCACTGTGTGATGTATGATCTACTTCGGCATAGGCATAAAACGTTTCCTATGTAGAAAATAAAATAAAAGCAGCATGAAAAATATTGAAGATTAGAAAAAATAAGGATATACATAAATTGCATACGCTTAAACCAAATACAATCTTATGCGTACTACTAATGTGAAAGTGAATTAAAACTTTATATTTCGTGAGAATTCATATAGCTATCAAACAAAAAATACGATGTAAATTCAACAGTTCACGAAAGCATTAGCTTTTAATCGAGATTGACTTACGTCAAGTAACTGCTTGACTCCAAATTCAAGATTTGACTTTAATCGATAAACTATGACGCATTTGCCAGAAAACTCTTCGGTAGTACCATCCGTTACACAGCAACGTATAACTTGATGTTCTTTACTAAATTGCGGAGTCCATCGCCCAGTTTCTGTGTGATCACGTAAGTCTCGTTTATAATATCACAATATAGAACAGCTTAATTATCGCCGTTAATATCATATTAAATACAATGATAATTTTGTACCAAATGCCGGAGGATTCATAGATTGAAGATAGACAATAATAGCTTGTCTTCCACCCTCGGCGAAAAAACTGCTAAGTACATTTACGTATTCATCTTTGTCGAGAATTCCTTCTTCCAGCACTTCAGCATCTGTATTCAAAATATATGCCACTGTCTCCAAGATATGTCGATGTGTAACTTTAAGCAATCCTTGCCTGGCATTACGAATCTCCTTGAATTTTGCCTAAAATAAAAGGAACTATACTAAAAAACAATTTTTTTTAAATTACATAACAAAAAGCAAAAGATTTCAAATGTTAACATAAATATTTCTTTCTTTATCTTTATTTTTATATTTATATAATAATTATTTCTTTATACTTATATTTATTCTTTTGATTATTTCGTTATCTGATAAACATTAACAAGCATTTCTCTTTGTGTTTGGTTATATTAAATACTGTAAAAATATTCGAGGAAAAAATGTATACAATGTATGTATGTTGAGATTACTTGGAAAAAAAATATTAAACCCGCAAAAGTACTTACGAGTCGCTCCTTTGTACTCTCCGTAGGCAAATCTTCCCGTGCGCCAATTCTTCTTTTCACTAATTCAGCGATTCGTTGGTCGATAGCCGGTTTAGTGTAATCTCGTGATGTGAGATACGTGTTTGCCATTGTTTTAAGAAAGGGAAATTGTAAATATTGCGATGCTATTAGTAAAAAAAACTTTTTAAAGAAGCAAAGAAAGGTATAACTACAACTATATATGTATAAAATACATTTGATATTGACAATTCCTTATGCATTGATCGGAAATTATGCATATAAAGCAAAATGAATAAACAAATGAATGTCACTTAGAATATTTTTACAATGCTATTATTAAAGCACTAGAACACAGCGCGGGCTATGCGCATGCCATACATATTTTAGCTGTCTTATTATTTTAATTATTAATTACTATTATATAAAATAATTATTATTTATAAGATGTTTATAAGATATTCATAAGATGTTTACAAGTAACCATTCTTTTTTATTTCTTTCTTGATTTACTAAAAAATATAATTTAAAAATCATTGGACTAAGACATTCTATACTAATTCTACACAAATAATCCAGTAAATCGAAGGGGAATTTACGGTGAAAAGCTAAATACTTTTCTAAAAAGAAGAGTTAAAATTTATTTCACAATTTCTTGATTGTTTATTCGCATTGCGAGAAAAATTATATTAAATTTGAACACACTGTATATCTATTTGATTATGTATTGAATTTTGATTGCGATCATAAACCACGAAAACAATCACCTTAGACGACCTTAGGCCTTAGAATTTGTTTATATGACATTCCCTATATAATGTGCCAGCTACCGAGGTTGTTAGTATTCGATGTTCTCTCGGTGTGTTAGTATTCGATGTTCTTCGATAAGTTAGTATTCGACGATCTCTCGGAAATATAAGATTACGGTTAAGCATACATATTTTGACACTGATAGCTCGTGGTGATAACGTGCTAATTCCACAATTAATTTCAACAAATAAATATATATTAACCTGTTACGACTTCAATACATAAGGTAAGTTACTAGAAAAGAAGCATTTATACATTTATGAAAATGCAAAAAATAAGTAAAAAATACAATTTTAAGTATTATAAGATACACAAATTTGACGAGCACGATTTTATTTTCTAAAAGTCTCTCAAAATTAACGAAATTATTAAAATAATATAGATATTTTCAAAAATGTAATATCTCGAATTAATTTTGAACTTAAGCAACTAAAATTGAATTAAGAATGCTCTTCTTTTATGGGGATTGAAATTATTGTATATTTTAGTTACATTAGAGAGACGGAAACAGAAAGACATTTCATAATGTTGGAAATGTTTAGTGACGTTTATACGTCTTATTCTACAAATTACAATATAGAAGACATAGGAGATATAGGAGAAAGTATATAAATATATATATATATATACATATATATATATATATGAACAAAATAATCGCTGGACACTAATTCAATCTCAATTTTTGTTCGGGTTAGTTTATAAGGCGATATTTAAAGAAAGTTGAAATAAAATTAATTTCACAATTTTTAAATAATAACGTTCGAACATGAGCATATAGTATAAGGTAAATAAATAGTTTCGATCATAAGACGGATGATAAAACGTCAGACGTTTAGATTATACGACTTTGAAAACACGTCAACAATAGATTCAATACAGCGTGCGGGCAATTGCTATGAATTCTATGTGTTCCTTTCTATGAAAGCTGAAATATTTTATTAAATTTTTACCAGAGTCCAAATTTTTCTTCTAATTTCAATTTCAATTTTCTCACCTTTATGGATTCTAGAGGATTTTGGTAAATTTAATTTACATAAAAATTTATCTTATATATTGTATCTAACATAGACAGTAAACGAGCAATCTTACTTAGAAGTTTAATAAAAAAGCTTTCGGCAAAATTATATATTAAATAGTTTCAAAAGAGAGAGTGTGATTTTACTGCTTTAAATATTAAAATAGATATTAGATTAAAATTGAGATCAAAAGTAGGGAAAAAATTTCGATTTGAGTAGATTAATGATTCATATTAATTTAAGTTCTTTGCTTTCAAAACACGATTAAATATTATTAAAACTGTTTTCCATTCATAAATAAATTATTAAAAACTCTATTTTTGAGCCAAAAACTTGGTAAAGTAATAATATAAAATATTTTGCAATACAAATTTTCTATCAATATGAAATAGATTTTAAGACGTTGAATTAGAAACAAAAATTAAATTCTCTTAATTATCAATTTAAGAATATAACAAAACGTTTCTGCTGAGAGAACAGCACTTAATACGTAGTAATTATTGAAACGTAGTTCTCAAAATATTGTTTGCGTGTCTGAAATATCACATGTTTTGTATTGCATATCATTTGCTTTGTAACACAATTTAAAATTTGCTTACGATTTGTCGTTAGCTATTTATTTGGCGGCATATATGTATATATGAATGCGTATGTGTATGTGCGTAAAGGCACAACTTGTATGTAACAAAAGCATAATATTATGAGTGTTAATATAATTAAATTTAATTAAATTAGTAAAATTACACAGAAAAGAAAAAGGAGAGCTCTGATTTTATTATAATATTGCAATTTTTTTACAAAAGAAAAGAAATCATTTTTTCTACAGATATCTGCTACCTGAAAGAATCGATATAATATCTAAAACTTATTAAACAGCGCATTCATATTAATTGGAACAACAGCATTTTTTATCTATGAGAATTTGTGGAATAACAAGGATTTGGCAATTAAATATCGCTTACCGGATTATATAATACCGATCATTATGACATAGATATAATAGACATTTAGTACTAATTCTATACAAATCGTCAAGTAAATTGACGAATATAAACGGCGAAAATAACTAAATATATTTTAGCCAAATATTTTCGTTAAAATATATTATATAATTTCTTGATTTGCTTACTCATGTTATGAGAAATATTATGTTAAATTTGAAAGTACTGTGTATCTATTTGATTATGTATCGAGACTTTATTGCGTTTATAAATATTGCGTGTTATTAATCGTCAAAGACGATTTCTTCTGAAGACTTATTTACATGATGTGCCATAAAAAAGTACGTAGAAAATAATTTGAAGTATTATAAGATGTAAGTTTGACGACCACAAATTTATTTTCTAAAAGTCTCTCAAAATTAACGTAATTATTAAAATAAAAAATATATTTTTAAGAATATTATATTTTGTACTAATTGTAGTTTTATACTAATTTTGAACTTAAACAATTAAAATTAGTTGAATTAAAAAAGTTCTTTTTTTATGAGGATTGAAATTATTGTATATTTTAGTTACATTAAAGAGATAGAAGGAGAAAGACATTCCATAATGTTGGAAATATTTAGTGACGTTTACTTTTTATCCTATAAATTACGATAGAACAGATACAGGAGAGAATAGATATATAATCTTGAAAATTATGTCAAGTATAATTTTTATAAATTGTAAACGCTTAACAAATGCTAATTTTCTAGTTAATAAAAATGTATATCGCATAACAAACATGAACAAAATAATCGCTAGACACTAATCCGATCTCAATTTTTGTTCGGGTTAGTTTATAAGGCGATATTTAAAGAAAGTTGAAATAAAATTAATTTCACAATTTTTAAATAATAACGTTCCAACATGAGCATATAGTATAAGGTAAATAAATAGTGTCGATCATAAGACGAGTGATAAAACGTCAGATATATAGATTATACGACTTTCAAAACAGGTCAACAATACATTGAACACAGCGTGCAGGCAATTGCTATGAATTTTAGGTGCTTCTTTCTTTGGAAGCTGTAATATTTTATTAAATTCTGACCAGAGTCCAAATTTTGCTTCTATTTTCAATTTCAATTTTCTCACGTTTATGGATTCTTGAAATTTGCGATAAATTTAAAAATATTTTGATAAAACATTTTTAAATTTGCTTTCTGCTCATAAATAAATAGTAAAAAACGTTATTTTTATCCAAAAATTTGATAAAGTAATAGGATAAAATATTTTGCAATATAAATTTTCTATCAATAAGAAATATTTAAGATGTTGAATTATATGAAAAAATTAAATTCTCTGATTTAATTATCAATTTAAGAATATATAACAAAACGTTTCTGCTGAGAGGACAACACTTATTACGTAGTAATTATTAAAACGTAGTTCTAAAAATATTGACGTGTCTGAAATATCATACATATGTTATGTATTGCATATCATTTGTAACACAATTTAAAATTTGCTTACGATTTGCTGTTTATTTGGCAGCATATATGTGTATATGAGTGCGTATGTGTATGTAAAAGCACAACTTGTATGTGGAGAAAAGCATAATATTGTGTTAATTTAATTAAATTTAATTAAATTAGTAAAATTACACGTAATAGAAAAAAGGGGGGCTCCGATTTTATTGTAATATTGTAATATCTTTTACAAAAGAAGAAAACCATTTTTTTTACAGATACTTGCTACGTACCTGAGAAAATCGATATAATATTTCTAAAACTGTTATTAAACAGCCAATTAATATTAATCGGAGCGACAGCATATTTTACTGATGAGAATTTGGAGAATAATACGAATTTGGCAACTAAATATCGTTTACCGGATTATATAATACCAAATCATTATGATATAGATATCATACTATCATATAAATCATACGAATTAGAAGTAGAAAGCTTCTTTGGCACATGCGTTGCCTACATCAAAATTAATCGTTCTACACGTAACATAAGTTTGCACGCACAAAAGCCACAAATACGTAGAAGTAACCTATGCAATTTTAAACACATTGAATGAGAGAAAAAAACTTTATATCGCCAAAGAGAATTATACTTATAACAATGAAAGTCACATTCTTGTTTTTCATTTTGCCAACGAAATACCTAGTGGTAATTACTCCTTCAGTATGAAATTTGATGGTTTTTTGAATGATGATGAAGAAAATTTCTTCAAAACTTCCTATGACAGCGACGGAGGAAATAAAACGTGAGTAAATAATGAACATGCTAGAAAAGTTGAAAACATACACGTTTTATTATGTAAACATTATCGATAATTATTTATTTATTTATTATATATTATTTCCTTCAAATTTTACTACTTATCGTATTTTTATTGTTGCGTAATATAATTTCTTTTTATAAATAGTTTAAGCATCGTAATTTGCTGTATGTGTTTATATGTAAGAGAGAAATCTGAATATTAATATTTTAAATATTCAAAATATTCTAATTATTTAATTCATTGTAAAACTAGATATTTTAGCATGATGACTATTACTTGAGCATGTCGCGATACAATTTAGCGTTATATAAATATATGTGAGAATAATATTATAAAAGTATTATCACATATTATACAATAAAGAAACACGTAGTGACTGCAATATAAGAATTTCAATATAATACATAAGGTGATAATAATGATAATTATAATATAATAAAGTATGCTCAAATATTATTTTTAAAAATCAATCTTTAATGTTGTACTAAAACATTGTGAAGTGTACATAGCTTTATCGAACACACATATGAAAAGTATAACAAAAACTAAAATATCTATGATAAGACGTATCTATACACATTGCATAGCATAATACTGTATAGCATAATTCACATAAGATTCATCTCTATATTCTTCACTCTATATACCAACTTCTAATGCAACAATTTTATATTTCTCGTTATATAAGGTATATTGATAAAATGTTGTAGATGGTTCTACGCAATGCATTCTCAGGCAATTGGCGCTCGACAGATATTTCCATGTTGGGACGAACTGGCATTAAAGGCAACCTTCTACATTATAATAAAGCATCGTAAAGAGTACACGGTTTTATCGAATATAAAGTGGACAGCAAGAAGAAGTCCCACTAATTCTGAAATGCAATGGATATCCTTCAATATCGCATCCAAAATCTCCACCTATCTCGTGGCATTCTGTACTATACACAGTAATAACTTTCACTTGAACGATACAACGTTTGGAACTGACTTGTCTGAGATAAATGTATGGCATAGATCGAATTTGAAATCGCAAGTAATATTCGCGACAAACGTTACTTACGCAATTACAAGCTCATTTAAAAATGATTGGGAAACTTTAGGAAAGGTGGCGACATTAATGCAATATGTCTTCGTACCACGACTTCGACATAATGGCATAGAGAAATGGGGTCTCGTTTTTTATAGGTAATACAGATAAGTAGAATTAAAGATAACAATCTACTAAAAACAATAATTTTTGGCATTCATAATTAGAAATTTTCAAAAGAGAAAAAATTATATAGGTTTACTATATTATCATAATAAATTTGATATTAGTAAATAATAATGTAATATAAATGATAATGATATAAATGTACGCTGTCTTATAAGCTTAATGAAATGTAATGTATGTAAAATACGTTACATTTCATTAAGCTCATAAGACAGCGTACATTTATATCAAATTATTCATTTTATATGAGAATAATGCTCTCATTTAGATGGAATTAGATTATGAGATTTTAAATATATATTTTTTTTATTTCCTTTCTTCCTTATATATTATTTATCTAAAGTAAAAAATAAAATCTTTAAATTGTCAAGGTGTTTTGCCAATATCCAATGTGTTCTATTTTCTAAGTAACTATAAAAGATAGTAGCAAAAATTATTTATTATTTCAAGACCAATAAGATCAGAACTGTATATGAGATAAATGTAAACTTTACATACCGTCTTATCATTTTAAATAGAAAAGAACATTTCACGAAATATTTGACAAAAATATTTTAAAATTATTTCAAGCCAACTAGTTACAATAAGATAAAAGAAAATTTATATCTACATCTAGATAATATATATATTTATATTTTTCTATTATATATATATGTAGGTATATATGTATGTTTGTGTGTGTGTTTAATAACATTAATATATTTTTATATAAAATTATTATAGTTTGTTAAAATAAAAGAAATCATACGATTGTTTTATATATGATTTTTATATAAGTCTACTATATAAAAGTATAAATATATGTATCATAAATATATACAGGGTGTACCCGAAAAAACATATATGAAGCACACCATCAGATACAGGACAACAATCCAAATCGAAAAGTCCTGAGCCATTTTTTTATCTGAGCTTTCTTTTCGTTATTATACGGTGTTAAAGTTAGCTAATCAGCGCCTGTCTACAGCGGAAAGCAGTGAAGCGGAATGTATGGTGGGGGGTCGGAGAATAGCGCGGCGGAGTGGAGCTGATGAACGCGGCGGGAGGGGAGCGACGGTGAGCAGCGTAGCGGGTGTAGCTTTCATCTTGGTTTCAATACACAATTAAATATTAATAATCGAAGGTCAAGTTAAAAAGTGTTAAGATTTAAGTCGAAAACTGTTTTTGTAATCATCAAAAGCTACAAATCCGTAAATTAGCCCCGCTGAAAATGTAACTCAATGTTATTTGGAACTTATGATTAGTATTAGAAATCAGCGGCATTTAAGCAATGTCATCTTGATAACAGTTAAGAAATGTCACAATTTTCAAACTGACATTAAATTTTATTTTTGACAGTCATACATTTTGCATACCTTTAACAGTTAAAGCATTTAAAACAATTACGTATAATGAAAATAGTGTATTAATCAAAAGAGTTTTGAAAAAAACAAAAGTTTTAAAATTGATTTTGCTTCTCCTCATAGAAGGATGCACTCGCATTCTTTACATCGCTTTATCAAATTCAGTCGATTCGGCGAATGAAACGTCAACAAAAGTATTTTTTGAGAAAAATGTTTTTTACATACATAATCATATTTCACCATTTTTCCTTTACTAATAAATAATTTTTGTGAAAAAACAAATTATCGGTCTTGTGTTAACAAGTGTCAGTTATTTAATTAAAATTAAAGTAAATGTTCAAAGTGAGTCCCTCCTACTTCGATACATGCTTCTGCTCTTCTTTGCACGCTTTGCGTAGCTCTTCGAATTTGATTGTTCTCGATTCTCTCGATAGTGCGGAATACTAATTCTTCCATCTCATCAGCTGTCTCGATATTTGTATGCAGAAATACTTTTTCTTTGGTTGCTCCCCAAAGAAAAAAGTCACATGGGTTGTAGTCCGGAGATCGAGCAGGCCACGGAGTTACTGAACCTTGCCCGAACCATCCTTGAGGAAAAGTTTCATCGAGGTAACGGCGGACGATACCTTTTAATAAGATTCATTGAAATTAATATTAAAAGTGGTTCAATAAATAATTGCACTTGAATATTAAATTTGTTCCAAGCAAAGAGTATGTTTTTACTTTTAACATAATTAACGAAAAACTTCATTGTATGAAAACAAATTATTATACATATGTATGTAGTAGTGACTACTGTTATTAAGATTTTTAGTCTTGATGAGGCATAATATAAAAATTAACCTTTGAGAGTAGACGATGATATTGAAGCTGAGATAGCGATTTTCACTAATTTCGAAAGATTTTTTTCAACTATATGCATTGAATATTTTTATAATAAAAAATTCTTACGTGCAGAATGGGCAGGTGCGCCATCGTGCATGAATATCGCAGCTCGTCTATTTAGTGCTACATCTTCTAAATCAATCTCTGCTGGAACTAACATATCTGGCAGATCATTTCGCAAGAAATCGAGATACTCTTGAGAGTTCAGACGTGCTGGTAGTGTAAAAGGTCCAATCTAATATAAGCCCAATTAATAAGATTATATCAACAATATGAACAATATTAGTAACAAAAGTGAACAATATTATGGTTAACGATTAAAAATTAGTATTTTAGAAAGAAAATGTTTATTGCATCGGTTAAATTAAAAAAATGTCAAATCAAGAGAGACATTAAGAGAGACATTTAAAAAAGTTACATTGTAAAAAAAAGATTAAAAAGGAAAGAATAAAAATAATTTTAATTCAATTAATTTGAATTACAATTTTTCTTAAAATACTTACGATTTGATCACCCAGCAATCCACACCAAATATTTACGGAATATCGATGTTGAAAAGAACTTTCCCGAGTGAGATATAGATTTTCATGGCTCCAGTAATGATAATTGTGGGTATTAAACATACCGTTTTTTGTAAATGTACATTCATCGGTATACAAAATCCGACTTCCGTAGTTGGGCCTCAAATTCACTTGATTTAAATAATAGTCAGCGAAGTTTACGCGAAGCTGATAATCTCGTGGTAATAGATGTTGTACTTTTGTATAGTGATATGGATACTGCTCATTTTCTTTAAGCACTCTGTGAACACTCATATGCGATACATCTAACTGACGAGCAACAGATCTTGTACTTAATGTGGGATCATTGCGAACGGCAGCCACGATAGCATCTTCCATCACAAGATTGCGTATTCGACGCGGGCGACCTCCGTCTCTATGATTAGGTAAAACGCTACCAGTTTCTCGTAATCGTCGAACAGCACCAGCTATTACGTTCGGATTTGGATGATGCCGATTCGGATATAAGTTAGCATACTCAATTGCGGCAGGTGCAGCCTGTTCTCCATTTGTAAAATACAAACGAATCATATCGTAATAATCTTGTGTATAATAAACGGGCATAGTGAGATTATATTAGATGGTCTGTCACTTATGAAGGCACAACAACGAATAATTGAAAGGTCAGAAGATATTATGTCTAAAGAACCTTTGTTTGTGTTTTTTTTTTATACGTATGACTGTCAAAAATAAAATTTAGCAATGTCAGTTTGAAAATTGAGATATTTCTTAACTGTTACCAAGATGACATTGCTAAATTTTATTCTTTCAAATTAATTGAATTAAAATTTTATTTCTGAATTAAAATTTTATTTTTGAATTAAAATTTTATTTATTCAAATTAATTGAATTAAAATTATTTTTATTCTTTCCTTTTTAATCTTTTTTTTACAATGTAACTTTTTTAAATGTCTCTTAATGTCTCTCTTGATTTGACATTTTTTTAATTTAACCGATGCAATAAACATTTTCTTTCTAAAATACTAATTTTTAATCGTTAACCATAATATTGTTCACTTTTGTTACTAATATTGTTCATATTGTTGATATAATCTTATTAATTGGGCTTATATTAGATTGGACCTTTTACACTACCAGCACGTCTGAACTCTCAAGAGTATCTCGATTTCTTGCGAAATGATCTGCCAGATATGTTAGTTCCAGCAGAGATTGATTTAGAAGATGTAGCACTAAATAGACGAGCTGCGATATTCATGCACGATGGCGCACCTGCCCATTCTGCACGTAAGAATTTTTTATTATAAAAATATTCAATGCATATAGTTGAAAAAAATCTTTCGAAATTAGTGAAAATCGCTATCTCAGCTTCAATATCATCGTCTACTCTCAAAGGTTAATTTTTATATTATGCCTCATCAAGACTAAAAATCTTAATAACAGTAGTCACTACTACATACATATGTATAATAATTTGTTTTCATACAATGAAGTTTTTCGTTAATTATGTTAAAAGTAAAAACATACTCTTTGCTTGGAACAAATTTAATATTCAAGTGCAATTATTTATTGAACCACTTTTAATATTAATTTCAATGAATCTTATTAAAAGGTATCGTCCGCCGTTACCTCGATGAAACTTTTCCTCAAGGATGGTTCGGGCAAGGTTCAGTAACTCCGTGGCCTGCTCGATCTCCGGACTACAACCCATGTGACTTTTTTCTTTGGGGAGCAACCAAAGAAAAAGTATTTCTGCATACAAATATCGAGACAGCTGATGAGATGGAAGAATTAGTATTCCGCACTATCGAGAGAATCGAGAACAATCAAATTCGAAGAGCTACGCAAAGCGTGCAAAGAAGAGCAGAAGCATGTATCGAAGTAGGAGGGACTCACTTTGAACATTTACTTTAATTTTAATTAAATAACTGACACTTGTTAACACAAGACCGATAATTTGTTTTTTCACAAAAATTATTTATTAGTAAAGGAAAAATGGTGAAATATGATTATGTATGTGAAAAACATTTTTCTCAAAAAATACTTTTGTTGACGTTTCATTCGCCGAATCGATTGAATTTGATAGAGCGATGTAAAGAATGCGAGTGCATCCTTCTATGTGGAGAAGCAAAATCAATTTTAAAACTTTTGTTTTTTTCAAAACTCTTTTGATTAATACACTATTTTCATTATACGTAATTGTTTTAAATGCTTTAACTGTTAAAGGTATGCAAAATGTATGACTGTCAAAAATAAAATTTAATGTCAGTTTGAAAATTGTGACATTTCTTAACTGTTATCAAGATGACATTGCTTAAATGCCGCTGATTTCTAATACTAATCATAAGTTCCAAATAACATTGAGTTACATTTTCAGCGGGGCTAATTTACGGATTTGTAGCTTTTGATGATTACAAAAACAGTTTTCGACTTAAATCTTAACACTTTTTAACTTGACTTTCGATTATTAATATTTAATTGTGTATTAAAACCAAGATGACTGCTACACCCGCTACGCTGCTCACCGTCGCTCCCCTCACGCTCGCGTTCGTCAGCTCCACTCCGCCGCGCTATTCTCCGACCCCCCACCATACATTCCGCTTCACTGCTTTCCGCTGTAGACAGGCGCTGATTAGCTAACTTTAACACCGTATAATAACGAAAAGAAAGCTCAGATAAAAAAATGGCTCAGGACTTTTCAATTTGGATTGTTGTCCTGTATCTGATGGTGTGCTCCATATATGTTTTTTCAGGTACACCCTGTATATATATATATTTATGTACACACATGTATGTACGTGTTTAGTTTAATTATTTTTTTTATTAAATATTGAAAATCCTTTGTCTTTACGATTTTAAAAACAATAGCTTTTTGACAATGAAGTTTTGCGCATCTAAGTTTTATTATACATACTTGATGTAATATGTATCATTTAATTAGAGTAAAAATTCTTTACACTATATGTTTGTAATAAGCATACTTTACATAATTGCATTACTAACAAATGTTTTTTAGGGAAGCAGCTATCATCTATGATGAAGAAGTAGATTCCTTTGCCCACAAAATAGAGGTGGCACGTTTAATAGCACGCCAAGTGACGCATCAATGGTTTGGTACTCTAGTCAGTCCTTCCTGGTGGTCGCACCATTGGTTGAACGAGGGTATTGCTACGTTACTCGGAATGGATGTTGTCGATAAGGTTTCTTTCTTATGTATATAATGTCTATAATGTGTCTATAATATTATTTCGCCTATGCAATTAAATAAGAAATGCTCGTTTATATAATGAAAAAGATTTTAACTTTTTATTAGTTTTATTAGTTTATTAGTCTTATTAGTTTTATTAGTAAATAACGCTGATGCGTTTTAAATATTCCACATTTTTATAACATCTAAAGCAAACAAAATAATTTAGCTAGAATAATACACGTTTTAAGTCATATATGGGAAAAACTCGCGAAATTTCTTTTTAAGTGATTTCAATGAAATCCAATTTTAATAAGTAAATTGCACATATCATTCTGCTGTAGTATTTTGCATTTAAAATATAAAAACACTATCCCTGCAGTAATAGCACAAAGCGTTGCAAACAATAGATGTTATTAATGAAAATAATAGTAATTGTAGTATTGTATTATATACGAAACAAAATAATATACACGAGCAACATATTTCTTCAAATAAAAATTCTTTGATCATCCGATTACATCAAAACTTTTGTTTCTAGATTTTTGCAGATTTTCGTATGTCGGATCTATTCGTAGTTTAGATGCAACACGAATCTCTCCATTTAGACAATTATTCCATTATGGAGCCTCTTGTATCAGAGATCAACAAGCCCTCTGAAATTAATTCACTTTTCTCTTCCTCCTATTACATTAAGGGTAAGACTGAATAAATAATAAACGGTCATTCATAAAATCCTGAACATAAATATCGTGAAACAATAAGAAAGATTAATATTAAATCAAATTTGCTTTTTAGCAGTTTACATATATACTAACTTTGTTATGAAAAGAGTAAAAATAAATGTGTAAAACTTGTGTAAAACTTAAAAATAATTTTTTGTAAAAAAATTCATATATGTTTCTGACAAATTTATGTAGATGCTGGAATTTTATATAAACATATATAATTAAAGTCAAAAAGCGAAATTGGCAATAAGAGCTCAACGCAATAATTAAGGCGCATACATTTTATTCTAAATAAAAAGTTAATTTATAATTGTAAAAACATCAAAAAGAATGGCGTACATTTCGGTCCTTTTTTTGGGGCCATCTTCAGCGCAATCGAACAGTAAAGTTTTATAAACAATTAGCATAAATTAAATTTGCAGTCACAAGATGAAATAGATAATTGGTTATTAAAGTAAATTTGAGCTGAGGTCTCACATCATTCTCGCAGTGTATAGATTTCGATGTACGGAATCCAATGTGTCACAGTTCACAGTACTTCCACATTATATCGCTTTTCGATTAGTAGGCCAAGAAGCAAATACAGGAAGACTGAGGCCTCATTAGATCATATCAGAAACGCTCGAGCTTTGACAGTATCTGTAATAATAAAATAACCGCGAAGCAACACAAGATGCAGAATGACATGAGAATTGAAAATGGACATATTTTTGCGAGATGCAAATAGATGCAACAAATAATTGTTAAGAATTCTCGTACAATCAATAAGATCATGATGCACATAATTATAAAAATGTATTTAAAGTGATGACACGTGTTAAACAAGCGAACATGTCTCGGAGACGTTATGAGAGACAATAATGGAACTGTTTAAACATAACAAATATACAATAAGATCCATCCATTATATATCATAATAATATATGTATATCATAATAATCGTCATATATAAAGTTGTTAATCATTATTTATGTAATGACATTTTTCTTTATAAATAATATTGTCTATAATTATAAAAAAATTTATTAAATGTAATTATATAAATCTGCGCGTTTTTATAGAGATATTATTATAATTTAATAAGATTTTGCATGATCTATTATTATTAACCGTGTACATTTTAAAAAACATTTTTTGATGTTATATTTTAGTTTTTGAATCAACGTTTTCTCGATTATTGAATTGGAAGAAAAAGCTTTTTTATCGAGTGGAGCTTCCAAGATCGCCTGATCTTTCTCCTATGAACTTTTTTGATGGGGAGATATATAAAAAATAAAATTTATATTACAAAACTGGATATTACTTGCAAAATCTGTGTTGTCTTTCAGATATTATACTTTTCACAAGTCAGTCTATCACGTTCCCTATAGCATAGCAGATTTTTAATTCGCGCATGCGTTGTATAGCTGCCTTCATTCTTACATATGAGATTTAACAGCTGGTTCGCTGGTTGCAGTTTGTCGCGAAAAGAGGTTAATGGAAGTCACCGTACAGAGGCATATCATAAAATAGCCACAATCGAAACTGAAATTTTAAATTGAAAGTTACGTCCGTAGAACGAAATCGATGCTGTGTTTGTAGAAGAACGTGTTCATATTGTAATAGTTTCGCGACGTATTTTTACAAAAGTCGCGTAGCTTGTCATTTGACAGGTGCGATCAGCTGTGATTCTTTACATTATATATAGTATTTTATATTCGGGTTTCTTAAATTGTAAGGAGATATTAAAAAATGCCATTAGCTGGAAAATTTGATTGCGAATAAATTTGTTTTCTTTGGAACTTTATGATAATTCCATTTATCCTATTTCTCTCCCTTGTGAGTGCCATGTATGAGTACATGATAAAATTAATAAAAGTGTATAATTTCAATAACTTCAGTCATTTGTATAAAATGTACGCCCTCTGATATTATTAAAATAATTTTATAAAAGTTTTCTTTTTTATTTGTGCCTGATATACTGAAAATAAGTTTTGTCATTAAAATAATATATACATGCACATATCAATATCTTCATATCTTTAGTCTTTAGTAGCTATAATTTGTTCGAATGTATTTATATTCTTTTTTTAATTCTGATTATTACATAATGGCATCAACAATGTCAAGTTGATATCTAATCTAATTTTATATAATAAATTTAATTTATACAGAATTTATTTTGTATAATTTTCAGAGACAAGTCTATATGCCTATCAAGATATATAGTATTCATTCCAAATTATCGCATACTATTTCATTGAATAGAGAGATGGTATATATAAGTTATAAAATATATTATTTATTAATATGAGAAGACAAAAGAAAGACTTCTAATCTAAGACACGACTCTTGCTATTTTTAATGAAAGAAGTTTATGAAAATATGATAGATGTCTTGCGCTGCCAAACACAATGTTTAAATTGGAATCTTATATAACACCAGTAATTCTCAGTTATGTAGAGAAATATGTAAAAAATTTTAAACCAGAACAATCACAGGTAAGCACATAAAAGTTTTCTACATGTATATTTATTTGATAAAATGTTTTATTTTGTGAAATGTTTCTAAATTCTCTAAAAATCTATATTATATTTCTCATTCATAATGTCAATAATTTAGAAAAAAAAGGAATGTAAATATATATAGAATATTTGCATAATTTTCTTGTCAAAAACGATATTAGTTGCTTTTGTTCCAAAATATTAAATGAATTAATAATATATAGAAGTTTAATAATACTTTTTAAAATAAAATGAACAATTCTTCAAGATATTATAGAAAAAGAAACATCTTTTTCAGGTATCCTTGTGGGGTGGAGATGCATCGTTTCAGAATCTAGATCTACGATTAGAGGTATTGGAAGAGCAACTTAATCTTCCATTCGTCTTTGTTAGTGGCCACATACATGAATTGTTGATACATGTTCCTTGGGTAAAAATTACCTCTGAACCAATAGTTGTTACTATTAATACTATAGGTAGATAACAAAATAAACAATTCTGTTTAATATACTAAAAATACATTTTGAAATGAATAATCACGTCTATTTTTTTTTTACAGAGTGCATCTTAAAATTGAAAGATGAGAATATCACAGAAGCTAACACAGCGACATTACAAAAGAAAAAGGAGGTGGTGCAGTAAGTATTATTTTGTATAATCTAATATTATCATGAAATTTTATTAGCTTAGTATCTCCATTTGATTATCTTAGTATCCATTTGCTTAACATCTAAAAATAGTAAAATATATGTATATAAATAAAGAGACTTCGAATTTTTCATTATAGAGAGGAAGCTCCACCTGGATACATAAAAAGTATAGTCACAAAAGTTATTAATAATATTACTATTCACTGCAATAATCTCATCTTGAAATATGTAGAAGAGGATATTGTGCTTAGCGTAAATGTCAAATTATTAAGTATGCAAACTGTTGATAATAAATGGGAACCAGCATTCACCGGTGGGTATTTTTATGCATAATTACAGAAATCGTCCTTTGTTTTACTAATATAAATTATGTTATTATGAATTAAAGATACATTAATGTACATGTGAAATATTCATGCTTACAGATGTCAACACTCAGGAAGTGATGCTTAGAAAAGTTATTACTATCCAGGATTTGACGTTGTGCTTAGATAAAATGGATGCGTCAGGGAAGATAGAGATATATCAGGTATTTATTCTGAGATATATTTTGTATATATATCTTTTTTTTTCAATGTGTTAAAGAAAAAAATATTGTAAAACGATCTAGGAAGAAGCTAATTTAAATAATAAATTAACATAGGATCCCGTTTTATATCGATGCTCAATGACAATCCGCATGATTATAAACTATCACAGCAACACTTCAAAGAGGGCATCCATCACGAGACTTGATCTTCATTGTGAAAAAATGGAGTTTAGTATGACCGAGCAACAAGTACCGATGCTCCTCAGACTGGCAGCCTTGATAATGGTGTTACAAACGAAGCAATTTCCATTAAGCAAGGAGAAATCTTCCATTGCTGTGGATGAGAGAGAGGATGTTATACAAGGTTCGATATCGCATTTAGATGCTGTTTCAAATATCTTTTTTTTATATATTTCAGATATATATATAATATTAATAATTTTCAGATGATACAAGTCAGGTAGTGGGGACTTCGACAGATGCGGTCGGATGGGGTGGGTGGGCTTGGGACATAGTGTCTTCTGTTCTGCCTGTTGACTGGGATAATAATTGGTCCGCTGAACAACAAATGGCATATTCTGGTCATACCATACACCTGGGTGTTTATATAGATGATGCTACTTTAACGTTTAAGGTAATGAACACAATTTATCTTTCAAAGGAAACATTTCTGTTACATACAATTTGAAAATAAATGATTATATCTCATTTTTGCAGACTGTCGAAAGTGTCAAAGAACAGCTATTTTACAAATCTCGGAAACTTAGATACAAATCCTTTTTATCACTTCGATTAAATGGAGTTGTGATGGATACTTTAATTCAAGGAATCACAATGACAACCTTTCAAGTAGGAGTGGCATGCATACAGCTCTATCCACGAGGAACATGCAGTTGCGGGCATGTAGAAGTCGTTGATGGTGTACAGGTAAAGCAATTAATTATTTTAGTCGGATACAAAATTAGATAGAATGTCTGAGAGGTAAATTATTATTATAGCCGCCTCTTTACGTAATAGCTGGGAACTTGAATACTGATTATCTGAAAGATTCGTTGTTTGACAAAGAAGCCGTGGAAAACAAGGGGAAAAAGAGAGATTACAAGCAAGGAATAGATTATCACTTGACGATAGCTTCGGGTATAATATCATCTATTGAAGGTATACATATAACATTTTATAGATAATGGAAATTTATTTTTTTTTTTCAGTCGAAAAATTATTAGAAAGATGTCCAGCTTTCGTGATGGATTATGTTTATTACGTGGAATTGCCCGACGACATAACGCCTGAAAGACTGCTCGAGTTCGGATCAAACTTTGAATACAGGTGTTTAAAAGATCTCGTAGCTATGCGTACATGAAGCGTAACAAAGAATTTTTATAAACGGCTCACCTTTTGCAGCAATTTTCAAGAACGCAGGATAATAA
The DNA here is from genome assembly GCA_963971435.1 of Lasius platythorax. Taxonomy (NCBI): domain Eukaryota; kingdom Metazoa; phylum Arthropoda; class Insecta; order Hymenoptera; family Formicidae; genus Lasius; species Lasius platythorax. The sequence goes on from OZ020535.1 coordinate 8,023,573, forward strand.
GATATCTATCTGGAGATCTGACAATCAGATTATGCTCTGGTATTTTTCATCGTATTGATACTATCAAACAAGCTGCAGCGAAATATGATTATAATCCCTACATTGTAACAAAACCAGGTGAATATCTGTTAGACGATGCTAAAATATATTTTAGTTTAACTACAATCTTACACCAAATAAAAAAGTTATAAATAGAAGATACGTATGAATTTTGATTTTAGATCCTCTCATCGATGAATTACCTCCAGTTACATTGGAAGAATACGAAGCACTCAGAGAGAATGTATCGATGACGGAAACAAAGTTAATATTAAAAACAGCGTCGCTGCAATTACAACTGGCTGATCATTGCGTCATGGGAGTGCCGCGACAACGTAAAATTGTCGAAGCTCGGGTAAAGTAGCTATTATATTTTTTAAATATCTTAATAGTTGCGTTAAATATATCTATGAATAACTTGTCTCTTTCCAGACCACTCCATTATCTCCAGCTCTTACGGATGATCCTTTTGTAAGCATTGAATGCGACGAAGCAACTGCCACCATAGTTCAGCCTATGTATCCGTTTAGACTCGTGGCTTGTGCGTCAAAATTGACGGATTTACAACCGGAAATGTTTATCCAATGTCACGCGATTACTGACATACATGTAAGCAGAGTGTTTATGTATAATCATCATGAACAAATCTCTAACAGATCTAATATTGGAATACTTATATAGGTAACTGGAGCGAAAAGTCAACTCCACTTGACAAAAACTTGCGATACTTCAATAGTAATGCCTTTCTCGGTGGAAGCTTCTTTAAAAATATTATTGTATCCTCAATATTGGCGAGATATAGATATGGTTCAAAAATCGCACACTTTTCAATCGGATAGTGTCACCATCACAGGGACTAAGGCAAAATTAATGGCTGCTGTATCTATAGCAACTTCTATTTTTAGTTCTGCAGATAAAACAAATCCACTTATCTGCTCTACTCTTTTTAATGACGCCTGTCAAGAGAAATGTATGTAAATGATATAAATCTTTTAATGTGTCTTAATGTTATTTTTTTTTTAAATACAGTTATACATTTTTTTTTTATTTGTTGCAGGTCCAGTGTACTTAGAGCTATACTTAGAAAATATAATGTGTAAAAATGTATCATCTTCTGTTATGATATCAAACGAATTGAATGTAAACTCTGTAAAAATATTTGCTCTCAATGATTCGCAACAAGCCTTTATTCTTTCGGGTCCAGAAAATTATGACGGCAAGTTCGTATATACGTATATATTATATATCAATAACATGTGTACACGAAAATTTGGGAAATCTCGACTAATTAAATCTTTATATTTTTAGTGACATAGGAAATGTACCGCTTTTATCTAGTGTAGTGCAGTTTCCTAAAAATGTCGAACTGCACACCCATACACACCCATCGCTTGTTTCGTTTAAAATTTCCGAAATCAGAGCTTCGTTGGATCCACTTTTCTTTGAATGGTTAAAATATCGTGCCACTTATCATAAATCGGGAAGCGTACATGTGTTACGTTCAGATAGCCAACAGTTGATCACCGAAGGTACATCGTCCGATACAGGTACTCGAAAAAAAACATTTCCAAGTCTATACGAAAGTGTGCATAGTTCATCGGACAAAGAGAAAAAGAGATCAGCTGTGACAGAGAAGTCGAAAACACTGCGATACGATGAAACGCAAAAGAAAACTGAGTCTAAAACAGAAGAGGAACAACAGGTATTAAAAAATTATATTATATCGCAAATATACATAATAAATGTACATCACATAGTGATCGTATCAATCGATTACTATGTATTACTGATCAAAGGAATTGCTTTTAATATGATAATTATATTAATTATTAAAGATAGAAATTTATGGTAGAAATTGCAGAAATCGGGAATATTGGTCAAATTAGCAGAATCGTATTCGTGGTGGTGCAATCTTGTGCTAAATGGTTACATAGGACATATTATCATTTACATACCATCCAATACAATGAGTGGCATTGGCGCTGATGGTAAATATTTAATATTTTATTATTAAATAAAAAATAAATTAAGGCAAAAAGATGGGGATTGAATCATTCTTAGATCCATTCACGGAGTCGTCCTATTGATTCTCATCTTTTTGATAAATATTAATGCATTTTTATATGTGTAGTTTGTAAAAACAATTAATAAAATTTATTTCACAAGGCATAGAACAAGCCAAAGACAGAGCCTTAATAGAGAATCAAGATTTACAAATAATGATAATAAAACTACCAAGTCTTCTTATACACTCGTCTAATCTGAATGCCGAATCATTGAACCCGTATCTACAAAATCTTCCTGTTAAATTACCAGAATCTATGTGGACATGTCGTAAGTTTATTTATATAACTCAGAAAAAAAAAACTATTGCTATTTTATATATATTTATGATAAAAATATAATACTTATTATTATTACTGTTACTGTTATCATTTTAGCAATACAAAGCTTTCCGTGGACGTTAAGTCTTATAGACTTTCATTGTTACACATTGCAACAGAGGACACAAAAGAATTTCATAAAGAAAGTTACATTAAACGCTACAGTAGCTCTTACAACTAAGACAGCTGCAATTCAGTCAAATACGCTTACTGCTTTAAGCATTTGCGTACATATTGATAATTCTCCTATCCTTATTTCACTTTCGGAAGAACAGGTATTAAGTATGAATCTCTATTTATTTAAATAATACTGACATAATATAACATAAAGATGTATGATTTTGAAATGCATTTTTCAGGTTGTTTTCATGAGCAATATAGTTTTAAATATCATAAAAATATTACAAACTCTATACGACTCTCGGGAAAATAACACAATTATACGACAGATGAGCAATGAAATGCAAATTGTTCTCCCTGTCATACCTCAAACTCCGTCCACTCCAACGCAAATAATGTATCAAGAAGATACAACTACTAATTCAACTGTATCTACATCGAAAGACGATCTAGGATACGGTGAGTTATAAATATATTTATCTCTTATATTCGTTCTTGTGATTAATATGTAACTCTTACAGAGAAAGACACTTTAGTTGTAACAGCATGGATTCAGTGGACCATAACAAAGGTAGCAATTAAATTATATATTACGGAACAAGAAGACGGATCTTCTTTAAAGTTGATGTTGGAACTGGAGGATATTATAACATCCTTAGACTTACAATCGGTCTATATGCAATTAAAAAGTAAAATAACAACAGCTACGATATTACATTATATTAGGTAAATTAAAATATTTTTATACATATATACATATATTAGTCTTCTTAGCGAAGATAAATTCTTTATTATTACACGCAATGCTTTTTTTAATTTGTATATTCATATTGTGATTTAATAGAGGTTCACACGCATTAAATTGGGATGCTGGCGAATATGCCGGACTAGTACTCTGCGGAAGGGAAGATAATTTAGAGAAAGGGGATGATTCGGGTTTTCTAAGTTTCACGCTTACTCGTGCGAAATCGGGAAATGTATACACACGTTGGGGCACCCACAAGCGTCACAAGTCACAAAAGGTAGAACATTCGGTTATTCGCAATCTTTCTTAAATTATAAGAAAGAATTCTATCAATCACACATATTTACATGTGAATTAATAACAACTCTCTCGAACATTTAGAAAGAAATGCTGATTGATTCGGCGTTGTCCATGAACGGCTACATTTCTGAAATATTCATCAAAATGCAAATGGTCGATATAATCTTACCACTTAGTGTAATCGGCAAATATACCCAATTGGTGAAACCTTTTGCACGTCTCGGTTCGTCTATCGAGAAAAGTGCGGAAGTCACTCGTGGTAAAAGCACGTCAACATCATTAATTGGTATAATTTCTCTGAATAATGAATCATTACCATTGATACATTTGGAGTTCAAAGGTTTTCGACTCATGATGCCAGCCTTAAGTCATACAAATAAATTGCAACACGATTTACTGATGCTCCAGGTTGTAAAACATTTTACTTTTGAAAAAAACTTTCCTACTTCCTTAATGAGATAATGTTTAAATTAATTTATTTCGGGTTCTTTTATAGTTGGACGGAATTCGTATCACGCCGGATGCGGAAAATCCAATTTGCAGAACTCCATTGCGAACTGACATATATCAACTGGCTGCTCAAGCAAATATATTAAATGTACCAGGTTCGGCAGTGGAAGATCGTCAGTATCAAATTAACGTTAAAGGAGTGTGCGCATATACCACTACATGGAGGAATTATCAGCTAAGCATTAATAAGGTATAGTATTAAACAGAGACATTTTATAGATCTGCATATTTTTTTATATCTTATCCGAAACTTAAAAATATTTCTTGAAACACATTAATATACACAGATTTGATAATTATATAATCTCTGCGCGTTTTATATTTTCAGAGGATGTCTCAATCATACTTGTACACAATGAATGAGAATCCTGCATTGGAATGGAATAAGCTCGGGAATGGCAGTAGTCTCGATCCATATTTCTCTACATCTCCTGTATTAACAAAGTAATATAATTAATACGCACATGTACAAAAATCTCTATTATATTTAGCTAATTAGACTTTCTAACTTTAATGTTTAATTCTAGATTTGATCTCTGCTTGATCATTGCACCAGCTGTCACATTTAAAAGTGACACGATAGTCTGTGGAAGTGCCATAGAAGTGAATTGCATTACAGACATAGAATTGACAATAAATTTGGATCAAATTAAATTGATATCGACGCTCAATAATGAATTTATAACGCTATTGTCTGGAAGTTTTGAGAGGATGGAAGATCAAAATAGCTTCAATAATACAGTTCAAAGATTTCCTTTGGGCTATCAAGGCATTAAACCTATCAGTGGGTTAAAACAGACGTTAGATGATCCATTAGATATCGATTTTATGAAAGACAGTGGTGTTGATTTTGAAATGTCCAGTGTACATTCGACAATAATTGTAAGTTATCGATACATTCTTATGGAAATAACGCTTCACGAATTATTAATTTATTTACTCTAAAAATAATAATTTTATTATATCAGGGAAGATCTGCGGTTGCTGAAACTATGATACTTCCACCGTTTGAATTTTTAGTGAATTGTGGAAAGGTAACGCTTATCTTGTACGAAGTTCACAATGCATTCCTTGATTTAGAGGATGATGTAGTGAGTAATAGTTAATTAATAGTTATAATTTGTTTGATTACAGTATTTTAATTATTGTTATAATATTAATTATTTTTTTCAGGATATACACAAAACTGATTGTGAAGACGATAACGATAATATAAAACAGCCATTATTTTATCTAATGATCAATCAACCGAATATTTACTTCTCTCAGCAACATTTATCTAAAAAAATTCAAGTATGCATTTTTTAGCTCCAAGAAACAAAAATTAATATGTTATTTGACGCTTAACTGCTTGAATATGTATCTCTTGCTTCAATTAATATTATTGTCCGATCTGTAGATATCCTGTTTTGACATAACGACGGCGCTTGGCGATGCCCAAAATCTGAACACGATACCGACTGAAAAGGACTTTAAAATTTTTATGATAGAAACGAAGCACGGAGATCTACATCCAGACACGGGTATCCCGCCTTCTTTTGCTACAATAAAATCTGAGACGATTCTAGGCAAAAATCGACAATTTTTTATCGAAATGGGACGGCCGACGAAAATACATCTTTCTTTATCTCGACTCAACCAGCTTTACAATATACGGAATAAGGTATTCCATAAAAAAAAATGCGTAACATATTTGCGTATATTTGCAACAACTCTATTTTACGTTCGCTTCAGGTATTATCGTGTTTTATGGACGTCGACGTTACGCAAGTGCCAGCAAAGAAAAAGGAGGCTGTGGACTCTCAAAATTTAACAGTACCGACAAAATCGAGAAAATTCAGTGTACCTGATCTACATCTAAGTACAAAACAAATCGTATTGTCTTTAAAGACTGACACCGGAGCAGAAATCATTATCAGTTTAGCATCGTTAAACGGAAATCTGTCGACACTTGTGAGACCAGACAGGATATATTCAAACTTATCCATAGATTCTTTTATTATATCTGCGATCTTAAACGGAAATATCAAGGTGTTATTAAATCCATGGTGTTGCAACATAACGACCTGCTTACTTTGGGAATCTTCGTACGGCAGCGAAGTCATTCCGCAGATACAGATACAGGCGGACAGTGAAAGTTTATATCTCGATTTTGGACCTGATCAGATTAAAATTATAAAAATGGTCATGCAAGATTGCCAGTTGCTCTTAAGCGAATTTGCCTCGTTCTCTACGAGCGAGAATAAAAATGAGAAGCAAATTGTATTATCGACCGAACAACATTACAAGGATGATTTAAAGGCTGGTGCATTCCAATTTGTCGATGGCACTGCGGACGAGTTACCTTTTCCGTATCAAGTTAGTTAAAACGCGATTATATCAAATTAAGTAACAATAAAATAAGTGCGCTTGATTTTATTGTTTTCTTACAGGTAGTATTCTTTGCTTATCCTCAGCAAGCGATGGCTTGGAGATATCCGCAACCGCGCACATTAACGAGAATACACATATCTCCTGTTCCGTTTGAAGTAAGTATATTGAGACAATTAGTTACCTTGTAAATTAAAATAATCAATGTCAGCTTGAAGACAGAAGGATTCGTTGCAGACAATGGACGCCGATGGCAATTATATCGACAGAATTTCTTGCATCCTCGAATATTGGAGCGACAGTCACATGTCGTATCAACGTTACGCAGATTTTTACTTATCGGAAACGGATTCCTATCGATTGGATTTGCCGGAGAGGGCACCGGCACGCGCGGTGGCCTGCGTGTGGCGCGTGATTATTTCTTCCAACAACAAGCGATCACTCTCGAAGAGCATCGTTTCCGCGCGTGCTCTCGCGGCTTGCTTGCGCATCGATTCCTACTTTAATCCTCTGTTAATACCAAACGTGCAGATCGCCTTAAATATCGGTGTGCTTCACGTGTCACTGTACAATCATATCGATATCACTGTGTACAATAATCTGCCGCCGCCGCTGGACAGATACACGCTGAACGGGAGGATCCCCGAGATACAATGTTTTATGTCCGTGGAACAAAAGGGGGCTATTCTGGTGCTCAACAAATGGATGGACGGTTCCACGCTACTCGATATCGGCGGTACTTTGAGCGTGCACGTGTTAGATTACAGTCATCTGACCATGCAAGAAGTGCTGGATTCCCTGGAAGGAAGATTACAATTGTCATTATCGGACAAGATAGACGCGTCGTTAACGAGCAACCCGTTTACATTGAAATTGGGTCCGGCGATCACTCACACTCTTGCGGTCTCCACCCGTCTGTGGCTGGCGTCTTTCGATGAAGAGGAGAAAAGTGTGATTGTCCTGACGCGTTATGTAATTGCCAACGATAGCAATGTACCTATTCGTTTTGGTCAAAGTGGCACCGGCGACAGTATACTTCTCGAAAGCAGGCAGTGTAACTTTTACTCGTGGCGACAGATTGGCAATCAGATGATACGGATATCGATCGAAGAAAACGCCTGGGTGTGGAGCCGGCCCTTTCCCGTCAACAAAGATGGAATCTACGTGATAGAATTCAATAATTCGATGACCGGCACGGCGGTTTTCGTGAATGTTACGTCACTTTCCACTACGCAGAAGCTCGTAACGTTCTCGGGGCAGCTCGTAATTTCCAATCAACTGATGGATAATTTCGAGATGAGATTGGTAAAGTACGAGGCAGATGTCGGCTCTAAGGTAACGGTCTCGAAGGAGGTGTATCCCGTACCGGGTAAGAGCTTTCCGTCATCTATCATGCTCGAAAGTAACAGAAAGATGGCTATGCGGCTACGTTTCACCAACTTGACGCACTTATCCTGGACCGGCGACATCCCTCTGCAACCAAACGTCAAATGGGGCCAACCCTGGCTCGTAAAAGTACCGCTTCAAGAACGCGGTCAATTTTTGAGTATCTGGGTACGGATTGTAACGCAGACGATACAGGACAAAGTGAAGATTCTAGCGGTACTGAGTCCGCTTTACATGATCAGATCGCATTTACCGGTGCCGGTTAGAGTCCAGATGGAAACTCCGTCCTTGAAGATGTCGTCGAGCACGATGGTGAACGGTCGCGGCGAGTGTCAACAACTGTACTGCCCCGGTACATTCGAGCACTTTCATCAGCTGACGTTTCAACTGGAATCCGGTGTCTCCGCGTCGAATCCTTATGTGCCGCTCTCGTACAGTTCGGTGGATCAGCGAAAGTTCTTCAGAAGACCCGACGTCGAGGACATCGACAAAATTCTGCGGGATCTCAAAGACCGAAAGGACGACGCGAAGTGGCCTTTCCAAGGGGACGACACAGGGGAGGAGTGGATATCTGCGGAACAACCGCAGACGCACGTACAAGTGAAGTACCAAGACGCAGGACTGGTCTCTAGTACCTTGTTGTTGGAACTGCAACCTTGGTGCTTCGTAATGAATTCACTGGGCTGCCACATCTCGCTAGTGTCGGAGGATACAGAGCTGTGCCAGATCCCTCACTACGGCATAGTCACGCCGCCCAAGTTGGAGGGCACCTTTCACATCGGCGTCGGAATCGGCGATACTTATTACACGTCGCAGACATTGCAGCTGGCGCGACCCGACTGGAGCCAGAGCTTCTACATGCCGCGAATCAACGGCATCGTACCGGTGGACGGGAACATCAAGACGTTCGTAGACTGCGGCACGAGCGTGTCCATCTTGAGCATCGGCTCCTCCATGCACGAGGACATGCGTCTCGTGCGGATCGCGAGCAGCCACGTGATCGCCAATCTGACGTCTCAGGAATTGTGCGTGGCCACGCTCGCGGTGCACGACGAAGCGAGAGACCTGCAGCTGCCGCACGATCTCACCCCTTGCAGCCTGAACGTCTCGCCCTCCGAGGATCAAAGGCAGGGTACACCAATCGTACAGTGGTACACGCTGTACACGGAGAGCAATGTCGAGCCGCTCGTATTGTATGTATCTCTCAGCCTCGGTCACAAATGGTCCTGTCCGATCAGAGCGGATCAAGCGATGAGCCGCAAATCCGTCGCAATTCCAAACGGTTCCTCGTCCTTGCCGGTTATCGTGACAACGCAAGAAGACAAAGGTACCACGTTCATCGTGATACACAATGACGATCATCCGCAATTGTTGATCGAGAACGCTTGCGGCTTCAAGATCCTGCTGGGACAAGCCGATGAAAGAGGTAGCGAGATATTGCCGGATAGCGTTCATTTTACGTGGATGTGCGAGGTCGATAGCGGAGCAACGTTCCACCACTCTCTTCCCTGCGTCAGTAACAGACTACCCGACACTGTCGTTCCAAGCGCGTCGAACGTGCTGTTGTTTTCCACCGTGCAAAACGATCAGGTGACAGAAAAGGCAAGTTTAAAATGGTCGAGAGGCGTGAATCTGTCCGCATTGTCGTCTACGCCGATGGATCAGTATCTGCGATTGCCCTCGTACGGCGACGTAAAGCTTATAATGCAGAATCGCTGTTACACCACTCACATCAGCATCGTGCCTATCTCTCAGATTGAAATATCCGCTCAAGACATTAGAAGCAGATTACTGCGGAAGAAGAGCACGGCAAAGGATCACGATACAATCGCGCCGATTCCGTTGAAAAGATCAGAAGAGGAAAAACTATTACCGTATGTACAAAGTTCAAGTAGCTCAACGTCGCTGACGAGTTTCTTCTCGGCCCAAGAAGACATCTTGCCGATGGAATCGATAGCCGTCTCGTCGTCGTCGAAGCAATTGATTCCGAAAATGACGGAGAAAACTCGCACCGATGAAAATCAATCGAGGTCCTCCAGCGATGCCACTTCGACGAATCCTAGAGAAGGCTCTGTAACGGTTTACCTGCGCGCGTGTACCATCGCCATTCTTCACGACATCAATGAAAATGCGCAGAGAATCGAAGTCGCGAGTCTGTCTATGACGGATTTGGTTGTCACCGTAAATTCGAAGGCCAGATTTATCAATCTAAATTGCTACATAGGTGACTTGCAGTTGGATAATCAATTATTCGATCAGGGAGGTTTCGACTTCCCTGTAGTATTGATAAATCAGAATCCGTTGCCCAACAGGGAGATGATATTTTACAGCAATAATTGTTTAATGACGAATATGGAGAAAATCAAACAAGATTCTTTAATAGCTGTCGAGTACATCTGGGAAGTAAACGGATGTATGATAGGTATGTATATCTTATGAGAAAATATATCTACATATATCGATAAAAGAAATATATATATAATAAATAATGTTTTAAGCAGATAAATGTTTAGTTCACGTGTGGATAATAGTATATATTTCCGTTGCAGCATCGAAGGAATATCGTATGAGAATCGCGCCTATTAGCGCATATATCGAGGACACGTACATAACACAATTGTTAGATTACGCAACTTCGATGATACCGCCGCGTTTGGTGTTAAATGACAGTCCTAAGAGGATCCAAACGATAGCTATTTCGAACGCAATATACATACCGGACTACATTATGATCGACTCGAAAATCTTGAGTAAGCCGTTGAGATTGCAAAACTTTGTGATAGAACCGCTGTCTATTTTGTTGAGCGTCCACACCTCTGTACGATTGTACGTCGCTCTGGATCATTCTCCGTTGTACTTCGGTATCTTCGAGAGGAAGAATCTGCTGACCACCCCTTACAGGCTTGGCAATGCGCTTACCATGCATTACTTGTCCGGCGCTATATTCGGAGCAGGTTGGCATATACATATGTGCAAAATACACTTATCCTTTTGCTATATAATAACGAAGTTATGTTTGGTGTGCCAGGTTGGGTGGTCGGATCGTTGGAAATACTCGGATCACCGGGAGGTTTGGCGCAAGCGCTCGGATCCGGTCTCAGAGACTTCGTTTCACTACCTTTTCAAGGACTGTTGCAAGGCCCGTGGGGTTTCGTCGTTGGAATTACGCACGGGTCAGCCAGTCTAATGAAACACGTTACAGCAGGTATAAAAATTATTATTCTTCTTTCATTATTCTGAGTACCTAAAAATAGATAACATAATAATAAGAAAATATAACCGCGTCTCTTGTTCCCCCTCTCGTAGGTACTGTAAATTCCGTAACAAAACTGGCATCCAGCGTCGCGCGAAACTTGGATCGTTTAACGTTGGACGAGGAACATCTTCAGCGACAAGAAGAGTCGCGCAGAATGCGTCCTCAAGGCATGGCGCAAGGACTTTATCAGGGCTTAACTGGTCTCGGGATGAGTCTACTCGGTAGTCATTCTTTTCTTTTTTGTTTTAAAAAATATCTTTCTCGTATAATCACTAATTATTAATTGTTGATCAGCGGCCGTGGCTGGCTTGGCGCATCATCCTCTGCAGCAAATGTGGTCAGGCGAGGCGACTACCAAGAGTTTAGTCACCGGAGTCGGACTCGGTTTAGTCGGCGTCGTAACTAAGCCACTGAGCGGTGCTGCGGAATTGGTCGCTCTTACCGGTCAAGGATTATTACAGGGAGCTGGATGGAATTCCTTGCCTACGGTAAAATTCAAATAATGAAAATCTGTTTTTCTGCGATTTGCCATCGCAATCTGATTTTTGTCCGTTTTTGTTTTCCAACAGCCACGTCAGAGACCAATTGTGCAATATACTACTGGCAATAATAGCACGTCCGTGCGATACACCTGGCGTTTGTCACCCTTGCTCGATCACAGTCACGACAGTATCCTTCACGTGACCAGCGCAGATTATGTCATTCACCAGGGCAGTAATCGCGCGGTGACGCTCGTCCTCACGCGACAAGCTCTATTACTTGTTAACATGGCAGAGGATAGCGTAGAACGAATATTCTCGTTGAGAGAATTGACGAGCGTTGATCATATCGCGGAGTCGACCATGTTATGCTTGTATTGTCCACCGGCCGCGACACAATCGAGCAGACCTTTATCGCCAGTAGAACACGAGGTAAAAAAATGAGCCCGATTTTATGAGCTTATAATCAAATCATCCGAATCTAATGTAACCGTGAACTTTTTAAGATGAATCAAGAAATGAGAGCGCGAGTTGAAGAGTACGTGCGGACAAGCAGCACTGGTTTGGCCAGCGTATCAACCAATAGCGACAGACAGTCCGATACCTTCGAGAAAACGTCCTCACATCCAGAACATACACTTACATTTTACGTTTGTCCAGACACCCGTAATTACTTACTCTCATTGTTCAATATTGCCAAACGACAAAATCAGGGTTCTGGATTCGCTGTTTTGTAATGGAATGTAATTTTCAAACATTTACTATTAATCACAGTGACTGAGAGAGAATATTCCAAATAATTCTGTATATCGAATCAAATGCATTCAATGTTTTCTTTGGGTATTGATACCTACATCAGTATATACTTTTGGGAAATTTGTTTCGAGAAGTTATAAAGTGGTAACAGTATTATAACAAGAAAAAAATTTCCAAATGCCCAAGTAAACAATTAATATTCCAAAATCATTATATTTGAATAGCCATATTTCTAATTTTTATTAAAATATATTGCATAATTGACGCTTTATACATCGTTTTACATAAAGAATGTTTATTACGAATATATAGCATAAATTTATTATAAATCAATATACTATATAAAAGCCTCTTTAGACGATCTGTAATTCACGACAAAATTCCGAACAGATTTCTATTTATAAATTTTATGTGTCGTGTAATGCAGAAAACATTTGAACACGTAAAATACATATAAATCAATATATACATATATATATCAGGATACACATATACATTAAAAACATGTGACACATAAAATTATAAATAGAATTCTGTCTTAACTTTTGTGTCGCGAATTATAGGTCGTCTAAAAAGGCCTTAAAGCTATATAAAATATTTTATAATTGTATAAAATATTTAAAATAACGCGTTGCTTATTAACTCATACAGAGACGTACAAATTGAAGAAAAGCACATGTATAAACTTTATTTATAAGTTATAATATACCATATGTATGAGATAGAAAAACAAATTTTTATAAACATTATTTACACACATGTAATTGTCAATTTTACATGAATGTAAACTATATTGTATGTGCCAAAATGTTACGAGCAATTTTATCATTGGAATTGTCATGAATGATGTAACATTGATCTATAATGATTCAGTGTGTTACGATAATATATTTTGCATACCCTCCTCATATGGATAAAATTTGGCAAATAATAAATGTGAGAAGCTCGAGTTATATCAGTAGAACTGAAGAATTGAGTAAGAACTGAAACATTCTCTTACTGATAATATATATTCATAATATTTTATAATCCTGCTATCTATTTAAAATACTGTCATGAATTCGTTCAATGTCGCTCAATTTGTAAGAACGTCCACAAGATTTACATTGACTATTCTCAATAGATAATAATACTTTTCTACATATTATATGTTTACATGGAAGCTTATAAAGAATACTATTATTACAACATTTACAATCACTAGATATATTATGTAACTCCACTTTTTCTGGTGCACTGAAGCGTTTAATGTTTGACAATAGAATCTTTATATTACCATCTAAGGAACTGTCAATGTCAGTTACCAATCTTTCTGATTTATCATCTCTATTATGATTATGAGAATTATTATGAACTAATTTAGAGGAACTTGAAATCTTTGTCACCTGTTCTGATCTTGCATTAGTGCTGGCAGTGGATTGTTTTGGATATACGATAACTGCTGGCAGTCGATGGCAAAGTCTCTTTGTTTGCTGTGAATCACCATTTATCGTTTGTTTGCATGCATCTAATTTAGCATCTTTGACAGTCCTCTTTAACAAGTTTTTGTTTAGCACGCATTTTGGTACTTTAGTTATTCTTCTGTCTCCCGCTATAGCTGAAGTTGAATCATGGCCTAAAACTCTTGGTATACCCTTTATTTCATTCAATTTGCTATTGTCCAACAGAAATTTATCAATTCTTGACTTCAATGCAGTTGCCATAATTGGTTTATGATGTTCATTAAATACAATGCCAGTGAATGGATCCGATAATGATCTACCCCAGATTGCTTCATTCTGTCCGTGCTTTTCTAATGTGGTCTGATCTATTACATTGCCACTAGGTAATGTAATCGGCTGAGTCATTAACTCCCATGTAATGGGATCTAAGAAACTCTCAGGAACATCAAACACCGCTTTAGTCTCTTGTCTGGAAATAAAATCATAAAAAATATTTTTATTAACAAACAACAAAGATATATGTAATGAATTAATATTATATATAAATATATTCATACCTGTTGTCAGTGGTATTTGCAGAGGTATTGCCATTTTTACACTCGGTTACAGGCAATGTAAATGTGGCTTGATGTTGGGTCCATAAAGTGTACACACTTGCCACAACATCTTTTCCACAACGAGGTGATACTGTTCCCCAAACTTCAATCTTTCCTAATGCTGGCACCGACTTTTCCGTTTTACATATTGTTATTCGTAAAACATGAGCATACATAGTCAACTGTCGCATCGAAATTTTAATATAACGTTTTAAGAAATTTGCTGGTGCGAGAATTTTTGCAGGATCAATGTCATTCGGATAAAACAATAGTCCAGCATCAGAGGTGTTCAAAAATCCACTAGACAATAAGGTATGCGGGGTACTGTGATCATTGGTATTTCTACAGTAAAGCTGAAAGCCCGATGACTTCTGCGATCCAACGGATGGCCAAATCAATATATGATTTATCCTGATGTTACAAAGAAATGTGATATCTATGTGAACTGGCGGTTTAATGCAGGAATATGCCAGAAATCCTTTGCAAGAACCGCTTATCAAATTGGTCACTTCGTATCCTTCTGTGCTGATGGTACTGCATTTGATTTCTGGACGTAAGCGAGGATCACAAAAATTCAGAAGCATTTCCTTTTTATTTGCAAACCGTCAATGGTATAATATTAAATCGCACGCTTTAGCGGACTAGCGATTTTAACGAAGATTTAATAATTCCAATCATCGTGCAATTTGTCACAAATTATTATAAATTTTTTATGTGTAATAAGAACAAAAGTATACACAATAATATAATTGAATTGATCTCCAAACTGATTAGCATTGGACGTCGCACAGGTTTGGTTTCTTTTTCAAATATACATTTTCTACATTCTTTTTCAATCTTCTTTTTCTCTCCACTTTATCTCACGTACATAGATTGCCAATATCCACTGGCATTTCTACAAATACAAATACATTCATTCATTCATTTCATTCATTCGTGACGCGATAGCCAATCGATTTACAGTTTATTCAAGAGCGAAAAATTGATTGGCTAGCGCGTCACTTCAATATAGGTAGAAAGTCCCTAGAAGATATCTTCTAGAGACTCTATTATATATAGGTTGCACAAACGCATTGAATAAAGTAAATAGTGCTCGGACACGTGCAGAGATCTCGCATAATAAAATCACATAATTTGAAAATATTAACATAAAATGCAGGAGGAAATCAAAATGGAAGTTGACAAAAGTATAAAAGAAGAGAGCAGCGATGCTCCAGAGATGAGCTATGAAGAAAGGCTAGAGCTTGTAAATGCTATAGCCAAACCTATGGCATCGAAAAAGTTAACCAAAAAAATCTATAAATGTATAAAGAAAGGTAAGCTGTTTTAGTTATTCTAGCATTTTTTCAGAATATAAATATATAATATAATACAATCTATAATATAACATATAATATTTTCATTAAAAAATATATGTTGATTATAAATAAGCAATTATTTATTTATTACAGCATCCAAGCACAAGACATACCTGCGCAATGGCTTAAAGGACGTACAGAAACACCTTCGTAAGGGTGAAACGGGGTAAGCTACAGTTTCTTCAAATGAATAGTGAATTTCACGTCGATTGCAAGGTATTTTCACAAATATTTCTTATTTTAGTTTGGTTGTCTTTGCGGGAGATGTATATCCCATTGAAATTATGTGCCACTTACCAATTGTATGTGAAGACAAAAATATTCCTTTTTGCTTTACTCCATCGAGATTAGATATTGGTACAGCGATGAATGTAAAGCGTGGCAGTCTCATGGTGCTCATAAAAGAACATCCAGATTATAAAGATCTGTATGATGAAGTTAAAAGCGCAATGATAACGCTTTCAACACCTCTATAGTTTTTACATTTAGCTTTTATTTTAATAAATATAAATGTTTAAATCAACAGCAAATAATGCAAAAGTATGTAAATATTTTCTAAATTAAATTAAGGCTGTCAAGATTATACAAATTATCCATATCTTTCGTTAAACCATTTTGTCATTAATCCAAATGCATTATTTTACAATATACAATCATATTCTCATTGTACAGTACTTTATACTCGTTTTTTTATATGAGTACAATATATACATCTGTAAAATAGATAAGATTTCTATCAACAATTAAAGATTTATGACAAACATTTTTTATGAAATAGTCTTACTCTACACACGTATAACAAATAATTGATTTAAATTTAATGAAGCTTTAGTTTTATTTATTCATAATTATACAATACATGATCAAATTGAGGATTAGAACATTTTCTGCAACTAAAATTAAAATTTTAATCATAGCACCAGTAATAATTTTGTTTGCATAAGTATGGTAAAAAACAGTCACTTATAATACATTTTTATTTATTACATATTACATATTTTTATTATTTTATTTTATTTTAGGGTATGGAAATAGAAAAAGAATGTTCTCTCTATATAAATCTTCTATTTTAAGTATTGTATATTTTAATGCTTTAAAATATTTTATTAAGATAAAATAATTTGAGAACAGAAGTAATTAACATTGCATAATTATATTTTTCAAGGCAGCTCTTCAAGCTTAAAATTGATATTTTTGTTATAATTCTCTTCGGCAATATAAACTTCGCAGAATGTTCTACAAAATCAAGGACATTTAGAAAATAATATCCTGCAAAAATTATATTCGCATTAAAAAATATTATCGAACATAGTTTTGCAATTTTACACTGGCATTTTTAGAAGAATTTATATTTAAATAAGAAAACTTAAAAAATTATTTACAGATCATTGATATAATTAAAACTATTAAAAGCTGGTAAAAAGTACTCTTAATTATTTGTGGCGTATTGTAAAGAAATCTATTTATGAACGATGCGGAAGAATATCTCGTGCTCCTCGAATGAGATTATTCGTACAAATAACAGTCGTATCTGCTAGATATTTATCACGTTCATACGCAAAAATAGTGCGTGGTATTATATATACATACATACATACATATATATATATATATATATATATATATATATATATATATATATATATGTGTGTGTGTTATATATCGTGAAGACTATTATCACCCCTCAAGATAGATGAGCGTAGAATGACGATTCGCATTTGCGCGCACAAATTGAACCGAAACACATAAGTCGTCGTGATCGGTTCGATCAATTAGGGAAGTGCGAAATTAATTGTGGATTGTCAGCCGATCCTTTTCGAACTATGTTCTCTGTGTCTTGCGTTCTGCATTTTGTAAAATACCACTGGATTCTCCCTTATGCGATTACAGGATAAGTCTTATTTAATAGCTAACGCGCGTTACTTATTCTCGTTACACATTGACAGCTATAAAAACGTGTGTTTCTTCTCAGATTTGCGTAAACGTGCCGATCAATCGTGAATGTGAAATAACATGCGTGATCGCAGAAAATTAATCTGCAAAATCGCGTATTAATTACAGTTAGAGCAGTAAAAGAGGGGAGTATGCAAAATAGTTGCGGAAAAAAGAATTCGCGAAACAAACTCAAAGTGCAGATATGTCATATACCAGCGCGCTTCTCTACTTGTTTTATATTCCTGGATCGCCCAGGTTTTAAATAGCGTTTTAGTAAACAATTATTGGTGAAAAATGGCTAAGCTTCAATGTTTGTAGTTTTTAAAATATTTTTGAAACACTTAATAACATTACAATAATTCAAGCCCTTTGATTTATCTTTATAATCATTAATCAGTTTATTTGCCCTGGCAACTAAATACCTTTCTCGTTATGCTAACTTTTTCCTGATGGACTTTGCATGTGTATATTTTATAAAAAGAAAAATTATTCCTATATTTAAAAGAAATTTATTTTTCTGAGAGAGATGCAGCAAAATTTTTCCTGCATTAATCTTGGCGAATATTTCATAATATCGAAATCATTAAAATAAGAAATAAAAAAGAATATATTGTGCTATTTTTAGATACAAGCAAACTTTTGTGTATGTGTGTGATGCATTTGTAATTATAATCTAGAATGGTTAGAGCGAATGGGAAAGTGTGACTTTTATTGTTAGGTCGAGAAGCCCTGTTCTGTGTCTTCGATTAAATTGCAATAAATCTCAAATTCTTTTTTAACAATACAAAAGCAAGATATCGCGAATTTTTTCAGCAACGAATGAACATATAACTAAAGTTTAATAAAAATAGATAAACGAAATCTTATCATAGATATTAAAAATTGCATAACGTGTTTCTCACTGCTGTGATAAATCTTATTGAGAGTAATTCGTCGATTTTTTTCTGAAAGATTCGTTTCAGCGACGAAAAATTGTTCTAATATAGTCATAATTCTGAGTAGCATTCTAGTGTATCTAAAAATTCACAAAATTTGCATTTGTTAATTCTCTGCACGAAGCAAAAACGTAATTTTTAATTTGAATTTAGCCTAAATCACGTTGCGAAAAATAAAGAATTTAAGCATAACATTCATTATCATAAGTTGACATTCTGAACGATATTTAACAAATTTGACGCCAATTCCTAGGTAAAATTCGGCCGGACTACGTTACGCATAAATGGACTTGACATTTTTTGGGTTGCTATTTTGTTCTTTTAGTGTCCAGTTATCATTTACATTTGTCTCATCGAAATACATTTTCATGTCAATGACATTATTGAAGCGGTACTGAGAAGGGGAAAGAGAGCCAACGAAAAATAATTAAAATAAAATACTAAATATGAAACGCGATTAATTATATTGTTTTATCTTATTGCTCCGATAACGAGGAAATAAATGTTTTACGAGAAAATACATTTCTTTTCACTTTCCTCGTTTATTCTCTTTTACTCTTACTCAGGAACGCAAATGCGAGAAAACCGCGCACGAATTATTTGGTTTGTCTATCAATATGACCGAGCGCTTAATTCTACCTGTTACCAATATTTCAGTATAAAATATACACTTAGGACTAAATATATCATATATACATGAGCGACGAAGGAGAACATTGACATCGAAATTGACGTAGCGTACAAGTGGGACGTTATTCTTATCCTTGTCGGAACAGACGTATCACTGTGTCCAGTTATTATATTCGAATGCTTTTTCTTTTCTCTCTCTCTATCTCTCTCCTCACTTAAACATAATTCCATTATCGGGCAGTAGCGCGATTTGTTGTGAATGTGTGTATCAGTGACGAAAGGTTCATCGCGACTTTCACGCAAAAAGAATTAGATGGGTTAAAATGAATTGAAAAAAAAAGAAAGAAAAAATTCTTATTTTTAATCTCAATTTCAAAAAAAAAATATTAATTTAAAGAAAAGGATTAACTTTTCGCTTTAATTGTCCATACGCAATTATTTCGTGATACAAATGTGTATACATACCGTATGGACGTCAATTCATCCGTGTGCATTGCACTTTCTCTCTTTCCTCCCCGTTCGTTCTCCGTCCCATACTCGC
Source organism: Lasius platythorax (assembly GCA_963971435.1). Taxonomy (NCBI): domain Eukaryota; kingdom Metazoa; phylum Arthropoda; class Insecta; order Hymenoptera; family Formicidae; genus Lasius; species Lasius platythorax. The sequence goes on from OZ020535.1 coordinate 8,043,355, forward strand.
ACTTTTAATCCCTGTGTATCTCGCTCTTTCTCACCCCATCTCTCCCTTTGCAATACAAGTTCTTTCACGGTCGCGGGTATGAGCAAATCGAGATTGAAAAGTACGAGGATGATTATGTGAATGATATCGGAGCTAACGAGTATCAAATTATTAACGGTAATATCTCTTAACACTGATTAGATTATCGATTACATGTTACGACTATTTTTAATATCGTGTTATCAGTATTAGTATCAATATTATGCTAATCCAATCGCGCGAGCGTTACAGCCGGGTCGATGTAATGCAAAATTACATTTCCTTTTGTATGTGCAAAAATCGTCTTTATGAAACGTACTTGCAAAGAAATTCAAATTTCTTTCTTTTTCGATTTGCCGATTCATCAATATGCGCGGCCCCCCACACAAGATTAGAACAGAATCAACATTGTTGAAACACACTATACATTACTTTAACGAGAGATTCCATGTTACGATAATGTTACGTAAAATAAATAATCGCAGATCTAAGGTAAATTACAAAATAAATTTTTCGGACAAAAAAAGTTCCTTTCGTCCCGGCCGAAACGCGATGATGTTTTTCGTGGGCGAAAAAATAGGAAGCTTTGCCTTATCTAAATCCTAATACTATAGGTACATTACATCTCTCCGTTACGAACAATCGTTTCTTTCTATCTATAATAAATCACCGCCGCGTTGACGATGATGGTAGTCGTCGCAGCAGTGATTCATTATCATAATCGATATGTTGATGCGGCTGCCGCGATATTTAATGCTGTGATTAGTTTCCTCCCTTCGCGAAAATGGACGATTATTAAACGCGATCTGATGCGTGCAATTGTAAGCCGTCTCGTGGCGCGAGAATTTTTTGTATGAAAAAAATAGCAACTTTATTTATTGCAGATTGTACGGATGGGACGAAGGAGAGGCGGAACTTATCGCCGCGTGTTCTTCGCGTAAAGAATACAAAAATTTGCACGAACTTACACGGCACGATATACTTTTATATCGCGTCTCCTAAACGACTACGTACCAGTCTTGGGCGTCTTCGAGTAAACGATACTAACGGCGCAGAATATCTAAACTATCACTTTATGTGTAATTAAGCTTTCTCTCGAATAACACAAATGTCCGAAAGACATGCTTACAAAAGGCATCTAAAAGACGTCTGATATAGATCAAGGCATCTTCTAGATAACTTTACAATAGCTTTTAGATTGTATTTAGGTATGAAAAACAATTCATATTTCTTTACAGTAATTTATATAAAGTTTCGCTACTTATAAGGTGACAGTTTTAGTATTCTATGTATAGAGTAATTACTGACCACTGTAAATACTGACTGCGATTATTGATCACTTGCATTTGTGAATTTTCATTTACGCGAGTTTTTATTTTTACCTTCAGTACTCGCGGTATAGTTTTTTCTTTTTTAAATAAAGTGTCGCCGATTCTTTTATGTGATAGCTTTTTAAAAGTAACCAATAGCTTTTATTTTAATTTTTAATGTAAAACTTTACTATAACTTTTAATGCAAAACCCGCTTTACAGGTTTCTTTCTTATGTTTTACATTGTCTATATGAAAATCGTTGTAAGTAAAATTAAAATTTCGTGTTTATCACATATAATCAAACATAATTATTGACAAGACCTCTATCGATTATTTCATAATCAGGGATAAATATTTCTCAAGTGGTCAATAATCTTGTGTCGTTTACCTAAGTATATCCGTAAATGCCCAACACCGTTATACCGTAAAGTAGCGTAAAATTGATCAATCTTGACCAAAGTTTATCACATCTCGTTTGCTTTAATTAAAACGGCACAAGACAGCAGTTTGGCCAGTTGCCATTGACTGTGCCGTGTAGCGCCAGCTTATCTCTGTCAACAACTCCATTGACAACAGATTAAGAAAAGTGATTGACTTTGGCAGACTGATTCGCTGCATTTCACGATAGCGCTTATTAGCTTTGCTACGAACTAAAGCTATTGCTCGTTTCTTCAGTTTAACACGCAACGATAGGAGGACAATGTTACATGTCATTTTCCTTTTCCTCTTCTATATTCGCGTATCACAAGCTCGGTATTCGGGACTTCCGCTCATTGCTTTACATCTTTTTTTTTTTTTTTTTTTTTGCGAAATTAGACGCGAAATCGTATAATTACCACAATTGTCAAACGGCGGATCGCGGATGATTGTCGCTAATAATCGTTAGTCCGTCGAGAGAACGTATCGAAATCATACCGGGACGACAATCACGCCGTGATCGATGCTAATCGCGGCGATGCAACACGCGACACGTGGACTGATCTTCATCAAATTGACGTTGCATCGGCGAAGGCGGCGACATTCGCGCGATGCAGATGCGTTGCGCATCGATGAAAGTCGCTGTTGGTAAGATACAATCAGGGACAACGATGAGTGGACACTCGAACCTATTATAATTTCCTGATTTATAATCGACGATCCTGTTTTACAGGGATGGCAAAGCATTGAACGTCGATCAACGTATGCGCGTACAAATTTATCACATACAACGTGTTTCGAGAACTCTAAACAACCCTATGCTACTTTAGCTAATCTTTTTTATCCATTCTCCTTAATCTTCACATCCATCATATCATCTAGTGTCTTGATATGACTTCACATGAAAATGCTTTTCATATGAAAATATCTTTAAAACTATGACTAAAATTGAACAAGAGCAGTTGAAGGAGTTATCATTGTATTTTTTTATATATGATAAAAAATAATACATTATCTACTTCAGTTTTACTTTTCTATTTCTTATAGATTGCCATTTTTTTCGAGATGTTAAGACATATTTGTACATACGTGAAACGATTGTTTATGGATATGTTTAGTCGTATCAACAATCGTCGTTTTTTTACAAGAAAAAGTACGAATTAAACGAAGAAACAGAGCGATCTGATCCTTATATCAGCATCCACACAATCTTGTCTCTGAATGTACACACACCGAAGTATCAACGCGTGTAGAAAGTAGGAAATCTCCCCCTCGAAAAATACTGTTCTCGCTTGTCGCTTGCGGAAGGTAAAAGTGTGAGCTGTCGCTTGCGGAAGGTAAAAGTGTGAGCTGCATCGCAAAAGTCCGCAAGTACGAAAAAATTCGCGGACACTCGCGAGAATCCGAGTCGTCGGCGTCGCGCTTTTAAAAATACACGGCGCGAAAAATGGGGGTGCACATCGTTAGAAGAAAAAGAAATTACGTACTTTATAGGGAAATTTTTGGAACTCGACCTCTCGGGCTAAGAATCGAATACATCTCGAGCTAGCCCTGGATCGGCTTTTATCGCGCTTTGATCGTTGATCATCGGCGTCGTATATGTGTATGTGTGTGTATGTGTATGTGTGTGTGTGTGTGTATTCTTGTGTTTGCTCATGTGTACGTATGCATACGTACGTATATGTGTGTGTATGTGTGTGTGTGTGTGTGTGTATACGATTATATTCATGTGTATTTACGTGCGTTTACGCATAGCTTCGTTCTGCGCGGTTCGCTTAAGTATAAATCTGTAGCAGTATCAAAATGGTAAAAATAGTGCATATGAAGACCATGAGCACAGGTAAGACCAAGATGAATCTGACTGAGCGGCTGAGGCCGCTTGGCTCCTGTCATACAGCCTGCTCGCCCGACTCGGTGGAGGCGTCGAAGAGCGGCCGATCCGCCGGCGTCTCGTTCGACGTCGTCGACGTCGCACCGCCGCCACCACCCCCATTCCCGGTGCTACCCTCCCGTCTGGTCTTGCTCGAGCCCGAGAAACACAGGCAGCCGGACTGGTTGCGATTCCGCTTCAACGTCGGCTTGTTCTCGCGGTCCTGCTCCGCCAGACACTTCTGGTAGTAATCGTAGTCTTTCAAATACCTGTCGAGGACACATCGCGATAGTATCAAAATCGGGTGCTAAACGAGAGCGATCTTTATAATATATGTATATCATAATGAAAAAGATAATAAGTTTCTTAGATCTGAACGTATAGCATTATTCTGCTCTCCGTATCGCAGAAAGAAAATGTTGCTATAATCTCAGCCTTTTGATATTATTATAATGAGATAAATTCTCTCAAATGAAAACTAGTTATGTCGATGAAATCGATGGAGATATTATAACGTTTTCGTAATACGTACCAAACCGGCGGCCATCGGTGCTCGTTCAGATACTCTTGGTTCTCGGGATGAAGCAGCCGCACGCTGCGAGGCGACATTTTGCACAGCTTATTATAGTTAACGCAGAGATGATTCATGCACCAGTCGGCCAGCTGATCGGCATTATGCAGCTGCAAAGTCGTAACCAAGCGTTAGATATAGGTAATCGCTGTATTATCGTGTCTTAATTGATGTGAGGGAAACCGACCTTGCACGGCTCTAACAACCTCAGGCAGTTTTCGACGGCGTCGTTCCCCTCGTTTTGCGAAAGACGATCAAGATCCTCGATCACCCTGCTCTCGACTAGATTCACCAATCGTTGAAGGCAGAGTCTGTTGGCTAGTTCCAATAGGTTCAGGCATCTGGCCGAGGAGATTGCCGGCACTTCGTCCGTATAAAGGTAGCACAGCAACTTGTGGAATGTGTACTCCCGTACTCCAGGAAAAACTATCTATTAATTGCAATTGCAAGGGTTCGTTATAATTATTCGTGATCCATAACACCTATAGCCATACGATTTATGCTTATAAATTGTGACAGTTTGTTGAAACTTTATCATATATCAGAGAGTGAATTATTAATGTAAAAAAAAAAGTATGCGCGCGCAATTTGCGTTCGCAGAGCTACGATCGATTGCGCGATTAAAATGTCGGGTTTAATGAATTATATTACGCGGAGGGTGTACACTTACGACTTTTGCGCTGCTTTCGCGAAAATCGCCAGAGAACATGGCTTTCATCACGTCGCATCGGGCAGTGAGAATCGCTTTGTGGGCCGGTACGCTGCCATCGTCCAACTCGAACATCACATCGGCGAAGAGACCTAAGCGTATTTACATTTGCGATTGAAGGCGATAATAATTGCTTCATTGCTTATTGATCGATACCAACCTTGCTCCAGGCAGATGTCCTCGAGTCGCTGTCTAACCACTTGCTTGTACCGGTTATTGAGATCGCTATTGACAAACTGCTCCCGCGTCTGTATGCTACCGAGCACCATGAGTAACTGCGGTAGCTCGAGGAACTCGGCCGCCTGCCTGATCTCCTGCGGGTGAGAGAAACCGGAAACGTCATACCGATGCGCCATTGCGATTCTCATCAACGTAGAAAATGATCGAGAAAAGAAAGAAAGAAGACAAAAAAAAAAAAAGAAAAAGAAGATACGATATCTGATCTCGCTTTCGGGTCGCTAGAGGAACCTATCCTATTTAAGGCAATGATTCTAGAATGTCTGTGATAACAATCGGAAGCGTATCCATGCACCTCTATAATCGGCCGAGGTCGATCGCACGTCGATTCCTCGAGGATCCTCCCCGCTCGATGATGTCGAGGGCGATGGTTGGTACGATAGCGATGATTCGCGAACTAGAAGCTTAATGAGCATGGCCTGTTAGCTAAACGCCGAAGATCGATGCAAATTGCAACGATGTTGTTATTAGACAAACGAAAATTTCTGCAGAAAACACTGGAGCTAAACGTTCTCGAGGTACACAAGCAATTTTTACAGACGGTCTCTTTGATATTTATTTATCTCGTAATTATATGTAATATTTTTGTTTTTTTTTTTTATTTAATCTTTTAATTTTTGCTTATAAACGAAAGATTAATTTTCGGTAATGCGTCAAGTTCGTTCTATAATTGAAGAGTCATAATTATAGAAAGGCGCATGCTCGTATGATGTGATATATGATCTCGCAATTAAATCTTTCTCAAACTCGAAACAGATCAGCTAGATGAGGCTACTATGTGCGTGCGTGCGTGCGCATGTAACGTGTACGTATGTATCTGATGCGACTGTCAAATTTTCAAACGCAATTTCAAACGCTTTGTACTAACCAGTAGAAGCCCGATAGGAGCTGTCTGAAAGAATAGAGCCGCGTTAGTTACTGTATACTCTGCAACAGTTGCGATTTTAGCTCACACGCTCTTAAGAGAAGCTCATACATGTACAAACTGTGACTTATTACAAACGCGATATGTCAGGAGTACTTGCAATTCATCGTCATTTTTCAAACTGAAATTCACACAATAAAATAATATTTCTTCAAAAATTAATATACCTAACGTAAGCAATATACGCACAAGGGATTGCTTGCGCAACCGCAAAGGTAAACTGAAGAGAGCGCAGTTCTACCTATCGTAAGCCTACGAGATAAATCACGGTTTCCGTTCAATTTTCACATCCAGAAGATTACTTCTTTCATATTTCGTTTTCTCAAAATACGCGCCTATCTTTTGTAGCAAAAATGAACAAGGGAGTTCTTCTCACATTCTCGAATGTACCTTTTTTCTCTCTTAGAATAATTTCTATCGATCCAACGTACTTGTAGATCGTGATACCGTTTATCCAAGCTGCCCGTGTAAATGAATTGTAAGCACTGCTGCATCGCCTGCGGCGTGATCAGCTTCGACAGCGTAACCACGGTCATGGGCTGCTGCACTCCGTTCGCGTTTTCAGTCTGCAAGGTGTTCGTGACAGTTATGAGATTACGACTTTTCGCGCAAGTCTTCTCGCGATCGAGATTCTCACCAGACATATACGAATATTTTGGAAGGCAGGATGATTCAGCTCCCTCGTCGCGCCGTTAGTCTTCCTCTGATTATCCACCGTCGGCAGTACTTGAAAACTCGATCGTCGCTTAAGTTGTTCCCAAACTCTGCAACGTATATTATTCGTTTGTGCGAGAAGCTCGTGTTTCGTCGCGAAACGAAATATACAAACTCTTTATTACGGAAATATTGTAAACTCTGTTCCGTCGCTACTTCTAATGTGGAATATGTCGACACTGAAAGATCGTGCAAAGGCTAAGGGAAGGGGGCTGCGTCTAACTCTTTATTTGGCAATAGTGCTTTTAAGCATGATGTAAGTGTGTAAGGTTTTTTTACATGTGATGGTAGCATTTGTTAATTATGCACATCTTTCTCATCGTTAGCGTTAAGCTCAAGCAACATTTAATGTGTTAATGCGTTAGTTGCAATACCTGCCGCAAGATTAGACTTGTCTTTCGTCACGTATTAGCTGCGACTTGCCAAATAAAGGGTTAATTGACGCAGGAATCAAACATACCAGGAAGGATTAACTCACTTTGCGGGTTTGCTTTGATCGATACGAATTAGGCACTCGGTATCGTCGTTGAAGTCACCGACAGTGGCCTCCCCGAAAGTGCTCACCTTGACGAGACAATAAGGGAAATATGTGTTATTGTGTTATCCTGTTTACTACCTCCGAACCTGATAGAGCTGGCATATACCATGCTGGACTCGCTGGAGCTGCGCGGTGTCAGTTCGTGGGAGAGTTCCATCGAGAACAACCGATGAAACGCCGGCGACGCCGCGGCGAGCAAGCACCGATGAGCCAAGAATGTGCAGTTGCCAGCTATCAGAGTCACGTCCGTGTGAACTGGTCTCGTCCACAGGCTCTTCATGTTCTCCTCATAGGTACTCGCAGCCAGGCATACCTCCGGCGGTACTGGTTTCGGCGGACAGAATGGCGCCTGTCGAGCAAAATCATCACACAACTCGTCATTGTCCGTGAAAAAAAAAACGTGACTCGAGCATTAATTAAACTTAACGTCCGAAACAAGCAATCTCTAATTTTAGATATACTTGTGAGACAACATTAAAGATTACGTAAATGCGCGCGAAAGATTTTTTTTTAGCTCTGTTTTTTGAAGATAAATTTATTGTAAAATAGAGATATTTATATTGCATATCATATTCGTTACCTGTAACAAAGGTCTTTGCACCCTCTTCAGGTTCGTCATCCAGAAACGCTGTTGACGACGTGCGATCAAGGCGGCGCGTATCGAATTTTCGAACACCTCGTTCACGCCGTAATAAGTGAAGACGCTTGTCTCGTAATAGCAGATACCGAGTTCTCGCGCTACCGCCCGTGCCTGATCTGGCATCACCAGATCGCTCTTTCTTGTAGCCCTGTGAATAATTGTCACTGTTTTGTAAATTTGCGATTACGTATTAATTATGGCCGTGATATTCCGTAACATGATAATGAAAACGAAGATTATCGATAAAACTAAAATGCGGAATGAAATTATTCCGACCACAGTCATATATACAAGAGGAAGACTTGTTAAAAGTCACAAGAAACTTTCAGCCCTTCTCCCGAGGGAGTAATCGCCGTATGTCAAGGTTTGGTTAATTTTGGCTCGACCCGATTACACGACGACTTATCGGGAATTTTAAGCTTTTCATAATCGACCGCAGTGCCATCATAAATTTCATATGCCGCGATAAATTTCATATGTCGCGATAAATTTCATATGTCGCATAAGCTGATCATAATGAATATTTTTTGCCAGTAAAAGATTTCGAGGAAGCTTACGAAGAGACTCACTGAGATCAATACTTTGGCACAATTCAGTAAACTGGCCATCGTTGAAGGGGCACCGATGCGATTGAATGAGTTTCACACGAGATTAAAAAATCGGCTTTGAACACGAGTTTCGTTTTATAGCCATAAAAGCGACTAATCGATATAAGAATAACTAAATGGTACATGTGCTTGGATCAGGTTTCTAAAAAATTACTCTTTATATATTTTATAGAGCAATCAATTTTTTATATTGGAATTTATTTTTTGAGATTAAATTATTAAACTTGAAAAATAGCTAATATAAAAACTAAATCATTGTTCTCATATACATATATCAAAGGATTAAATTTTGTAATTCTCAATGCTTATTGTTAGAAAGAGAGAAAAATAGAAACTAAAAAAATTTAATTTTAAAAGATTTGAAAAAAGCTTTAAAAGTTAAAAATTTTACAATGTTGAACAAATGTAAAGTTTTTTAATTCTTGAAAGAACTTCCATTATATTCTTTCAATTCCTCTCTAATTTTCTATAATTTCTCTCTCTTTGAATTATAAAACTTCTCGAAGGAAATAATTTACCTTACAAAAGGACTGCGATCGCGGAAGTAGCTGAGATAAGTCTCGTCCCGGTACATGTACCGCAGATCGTTTTTGCATCCGACCAATAGGACCGGAGTTTGCGGGCAGAACCTTCTTATCTCGGGGTACCACATCACCTTGCAGTTTCGCAAGGAAACGGGATTCGTTATGGAGAAACATAGTAACACGACGTCAGACCTGGCAAGATTTTTTTTCGATTAATATAGATTCGCGTAAAATTGCGCTCGACGATGATCTTACCTGCCGTATGCGAAACGTCGATCCTTCTCGTGATCGCCAAATGTGTCCCAAAGACGTAGCGACACGTTTACATTGTCTACTACCTCCCAAGATCGCTCCAACACCTGGCGCACGTCATATTATATATCACATTTAATATCACTACATATCTCCAAGAAAATCAATAACAGAGACTTATTTTTAATTCGATAATTAAATATAAATACATTTTTGCCTCAGCGAAATTTCTGAATTTTTTTTTCGCATTTAATTACTTTATAATTATGTCTCAATTTAATATTAGATATTTTTAAATTATTTTATCTAATATTTTAATATTATATTTTATAATAATATTTATCCCAAATATAATATTCGTCCAAAATATAATATATCTATCAGTATCAAATATAAGTTTTCAAAATTATTTTATATATCTGACATATATATAATTTATACTATTTATTACATTGGTTTCGCGTACTCACATCCTTGTAGATCCGATACTGGTCGATAGCCCAGACCGTGGGCACGTGAGTGGTCAGGAGCTGCGACAATGACACGTGCTTGTTGCAGGCTCTGGCGCAGATCAGTCTGGTCTTTCCGACTGCCGTGTCACCCACGACCACGCACTTGACCAGTTCCTGGTGCGGTTGCTCATTGTCCATCACCGGCAGTCTCCCCTTCTCATGCAATATGCCTTTTCACCTGCCAGATCGCTCGAGTTCCGGACCGCTGTCTCCGGCGTAGATGACTCTACCGCTGTCGTTTCCGTGGCCGCCGATTGCGTGTACCACATCCGACAACCGGACTGTAACACGACGTCCCCGACCTTGCCGCAGATAAGATATGCGCTGAAACTGATACGGACATGATACGTAAGTCAGTGACAGCTTTTCCTATCTTATTTTATTCGAGAGCGGCTGCCGCGCGATCAATGTTTCGTAATCGTTTAAAGTAACGAAACTGATTTTCCGAAAGCAAGTCGCGACGATAAAATTTTTAAATGAACACTTAATGCAGCCGGAATACGTGTAATGTTACGTTGCTGTATACTTTCGATAGTTGTTTGTTGCATAATGTTATGCCTTTAGTAGACGAGCACACATTAAGTACTCTATGTCGTACAGTACTCTGTTATATGAATTATTTAGCGACTTATAGCTACGCTAGGCGTAAGGCCTGTTTGATTTTTTGGAGACAGATATAGACTGTTTGCATTAATTGTTCAATAAATAATAATCGCTATGAATAGAATCTAGATTAGATTGATTGCGTGGAATCATGTACATGTCAATATTTGATGACGACGTATAAGTCGTAATCGAAAGCTTTCCCTCGAGCTTGACCTCCTCGATCATACATATCTCGTGGCGATCGAAGATAGAAAATGCGCGGGGGGAATCATATTTGTGTCAAAAATAATCTACGATTGTTTGTGGCCACATCACATCAAAACTGGAACGTTAACTTGACAAATTACGAAGATTGCATAATTACACGTATTTGTAAAAAAAAAAAAAAAAAAAAAAAAAAAAACAACGACTGTATAGATATATTTTAGACATGTCTGGGGGGGATAAGAATCAGTGAAACATTTATATATTCCAAATATATACGCAGCATATGTCTATTGATTTGACCCTACAAAAGTATTCTCTATATTTAGAGGTAGAAGCTTCGCAACCTTAACTTTCATATTGCTTTAGCCCTGAATTCAACGCATATGTATATAGACCTATAACATTGTTCCAGCTGATTCATTCTCAAAATCCTCGCCACTCGATGAACTTCACGTTCTCGGCGGCTATACGCTACACTGAATCCTTTTCTCCGAATTTCCACTCAATTTCTCGTTTAGTTTCTAGCTTTAGTTTCTGTACAAAACAAATTGTCTGGCCAATGTTACAAACGTACATCTTGATGAGCCAACGGAATTCATCTAATTGATTTTTAGAAAACTCCCCGAATAAAGTTATATATACGTTTATTACTTAAATATTTATTAACGTTAAGTAAAGTCATATCTAGATTTAATATTAAATCTTGTCCGAGTTCTCCGATGTCATAAAGAATGTTTGATTACTGATAAATTCAATTCGATCTATTCTCTATTAATGTAAATTTATGAAATTCATAATTTTTACATATATATTTCTTGCTCTTAAACATGAATTTAGAAAATATAATTGTTATAATTTGAATTTTTGTAGTCTATCGAAACCAAAGTCTTTCCCTTAAAAAGAAGCAAAAATATAATCTACAAAAATTTCCAAAATCAATAACGCTATTTTTTAAAATTGTAAATGACAATTGGAGACAAAGCTACAAGGCAGATTTATAATCGAGGCTTTATTATAAATAATTGAAACTCTGTTATTTCCTATCCTTTGGCAATCTATAATTTCTCCGCTTTGATCAGCATAGTTGCAGATTTAATCTTATCAAGCGAAGTGAGTAAAAGCTATGTAATGAGAAAAATTGAATTAGTTTCCCACGACTTTTATGTCGAACGCATCCCAAGGTAACACGCGCTACATGCGGCGGGTATAATGTTATAATATCCGCTTGTTACGATAATGTTGTACGTCCAGAGGAAACATGTCGATAATACTAGGTGACAACCACTCGAGATATGCAAAACGCAATATTCATTGAGTGTGTTGTCTGTCACACGATGCGAAAATCGAAAGCCCCGTCGCTCAATAGTCGACTTGTTTCGCTGACGCTTCCCGGGAAGTGTCTTTGGACGAGACCTACTTTCATGAAATAGAATTTGTGGCAAGTCTCCGCTCTCCGTTCATTCAACAAATCGGTTTCATTTCGATAAAAAATGAATTGGAAATGAAACATGTATGTATATTGGTTCGCTCCGCGTATCCGCGAGATTATGTCGATAAGAGAGTTTTATATGTAAAACTATCGATCGAAAGGGATGGAGGCTAATTAGTACAATCCGGCTCTTCGCGTGTCAATCTGACCTCGTATTTTTAGTTATATCGTATAATCTGTAAATGTAATCGTTTCTCTTATCGAGTGTTTGTCGTGCGACAATAACATTAAATCAGCAAATAGATGACAATTGCATAATCTGTTACAGTGAACGATATTTTAAATTTTCTCTTCCTCCTTTAGAGGAAATGAAATTTCCTCCATCCATTGTTATTACATGTAATTTCATTGTAATTTTATGTAATCTGCTATATATGTATGGTAGAGAGAGTATATTCTAGTCCAAATTGTTAACAGAAATTCAAGATATTGCGCAACAATCATCGCGTATATAGATACTTATGAATCGTCAATAGTTAATCTTCAAATTAAAATCGATTGTCTAATTTTTTAATATTATTAAAATCTCGTTTCGATAAAAATTTGGATAAATATAGATTCCGAGATTTGCTAGATCTTTCTTATAATACTTTTGTCTGCAACGCTTTTCGTCGTGTCTTGCTAATATCTTAAATCTTAATATGTTTGCCAACCTAAAATAATGCGTGCGAATAAATATATATTTTAAGCAATATCGCACGCAATAAATCAAGCATATAATGCAGTTATTGCGCATATAGCAAAATAGGGTAATATAACAAATGGTTTAACAATAAGTCAGTTAGAATTGGCAAAAGTCGCCATCAACTTTTAGCACAAGGCTCATCGATCTTTACCAGTTTGACGTTAAGTTGTTTTCGCACTTAGTGCTATGCTACGCACCGCAAAATATGCGTGATGCATATTAAAACGGGCGTAAAACGAATTGTTAACGCGTTGCGGTGACCGCATTCAAAGCAGTGTTTGCAACCGTGGAGTAATAATAAAATAGTTTTGTACGAAACGAAAACATTGGAGTAAAAACAAAGATGATTTGTTTGAACTACGATCAAATGAAAAATGCGATAAAAAATGATGACGTATTAACAAATTGAGCTTTGAGAGCAATAATAAAAATTAAATAATTTTAAATGATAATAAGTTACATATCTCCCCTACTATAGCTTCGGAAATATATATAAATCGTAATAAGATTTATTTTGCAATTTCTGATACATTATACCCGGATATTTCGCTGTTATCAAAATCAATAATCACGGATTCGATAATAGCAAACGATACTTCACTCGCGACTTATTGGTGCTCAAAAGATATCCATGGTATTTGAAAGCTATGCGATAATCGAGCAAATATCTCGTCGCAGCATCTTTTTGAACTAGATTGATAATTCAAAGTTTTTTTCAAAATCATTACATCAATGTAATCGTAAATTTCTACTATTACGTAAGATTTCATCGAGCGAAATAAAGTCGATTGTTTTCCATGCGGAAATTACCATTGCGCTACCAGAGCACGATGGAACTATATGCATCAATGACGTCAGAAGCGAGAAAATCTAGTAAAATTTCTCGCTCTTACGAAAGTATGCAGAATTATGTAAAATGATTTGAAATAGAATTAAAGCTTTGTAAAGAGAGATTTCGCGATATCTACTTGTTGTCTTCTATTGTGAAACAGAAAGATGAATAAAAGTGACATATACATACTGCTAATTACTCAATATAATTTCTCTGTTTTCGCGGATACTTTAATCGATGACGCGCCAGACAGTCTCTATCTCCAGGGTTTTAAATTGATTTTAGTTCCTGTTTCACTGTTCTATATGCTTTCACGAGAACGTATTTAGTCAGAGAAATATCGCCCTGACGTCATCGATCTACATAAACGATTATTAGCCCGCTTTAAATAGTCAAACCCTAACAACTTTGATGAATACTTTCCGGAACGGCAAATTCCACGGATTCGTAATATTGAATATCTCCAATCTTAATATTAATCTCCTTGATATGAAATAACTCTACTATTTATATATCATTTAATGCTTATACTTGAGATATGACACATGTCAAAGTTTCGTATAGCTGTCAGTTAAATTGCTGCTAGACGTGGTCTATTTTCTCGTCACGTAAGACGCGCGTTTTCTTCCGTAAATACCTCTAAAAAAAAAAAAAAATACATTTCGCGAATGCCGGAGCGTGATATGATACCTCCAATATATCCGGCACGAGAGAGAAGCTCGGAGAAGAACGGATGTAAAACGTGCGAGAGCGGACTGTAGATACGTGCCAGCGGCGGTAGAAGACCGTGCATTGCGGCGCGTAGAACAGCTGACGCATTGCAGAACGCGGGTCACGGGGAGGTCAGCCGCGAACGCGAGTAGTAGAGGACCACCGTCGCCGCCGTAAGTAGAAAAGGTCGAACGGGGAACGGCCCGGGTCGGCGCACCACTCCGCCGCTACTTTCTTCCATTCTCTGTTGTTCCCTTTCGCCTTTTTCGTCATCGAGCCGAGCCGGGCCGAGCCGAGCCGCGCCGCGCCGCGCCGCGCCGTCGAGCAGCAGTAAATCAATCCGACCGAAGGACGGTCCAAGTCCAAGAGAATTGCACGCGGGGTCAACGAGCCGGCTCGCGTCCGTCCGTCGGCCGCATTAATTAAGTAAACGGTGTTCTTATTGCCGACCTCTTTCAGCGACTAATCGCGGAATAACTGCGATGGTACTCGCGCTATTACAAGCCTCGATGGTACGAACGAAATCGGAGTTCACGCTTCGCCTTGCGAAAATCGTTGCGTCACGTGTACCTGTCAATTTCGGCGCGTTCTCTCTCTCTCTCTCTCTCTCTCTCTCTCTCTCTCTCTCTCTGTCTCTCGATATATACAGATGTATCACGCTACCGTCGTCGTTATCTGTATCTTCGCTCCGATATCTCCCGATGGAACGTCCACTCCGTGACGCAGGCGATAAAATCAGACGGCATATCGGCACGCGCCGCTTAAATCGCGATACACGCAGCAATCGACGTCGTTAGAGCAAACGATATACCGCAATGCCGAGCGACACGTCTCGTTACAATGTTAGAGGGAGGGCATAAATCAATTTTTAACTGTGCCGCGGCTATGGGTCGACGGTCGAGTTGCAATCTCCATTGGCACACTCTGCGTTCTCGCGGACGGCTAATCGTTTCTACGTATTCGCGAGCTCATTCGCGCCTTATTTGAGAAAATCATCCAAGCGATGAGGAAGAGAGAAAAACAGATTTAACAAGATCGTTTTAACACGAGAACGAAATATATATTTGGCTACTCGCGATAACGAGCGGAGGTGGTAATGTAAATTCGATCGAATGATGTATATAATGTATGCGACGATGTTGTGTGCATGACACGTGCAGGAGAGAATACACGTATATATGTATGAGTAAGCTAATATTAATGTCAGCCGCACTAGCAACATTAGCATTCGCAAGAGCAGGGTGCTGCAAATTCGTGGCTCGCCTCTGCATCGGCGGCGGGGACGCTCGCACTCGCTCTGCAGACAGTGCTCTCTTATATAAGTTAAAAGCGAGATGGAGAGATAGACGAAAGAGAGAAAGAAAGATAGAGAGAGAGAGAGAGACAAAGAGGAGTAAAACCAGAGAGATAAATAGATGGAATAATAGTCAACGGCCAGTACACACGCGATAAAACACGGCCAGAACGTATCGACATTGAGCGCAACCACGTTCGATCGAGAGCTTCACCGTGTGACTTCGTGGCTTTTCTCGAGACAGCGTGTGACTTTGTCGTTTTTCCTCCGTGACAGCGTTCGCCCGTATCCCGCGGATAAGGGAGATCCTCGCGGAAAAACGGACAAAGTTTCCTGACGGCTCGCACGAGTGTCGCCAAGCTTAAGTTGTAAGTGCTGGAACACGACAACGCACAACGCGAAACAAGTCGACAAGCTGGCTGTCGATTTACGTTCTGACAGAGGACTTACTCTGTGCGTGATCAATTTATATTATGCGCCTCTCCCCTTCGCAACTTCACACTTGCCGACGAGTTTTCTCTCCCTCTTCGACGTGCACACACCCGCGACTATATATGTATATTCTCCATAAGACGTGGCACCGAGGAGATCGCGAGAAGATTCGCACCGCTCTCGAAAATGCACTCGTGGCGAGATCCACGTTCTCTCTTTCTCTCTCTCTCTCTCTCTTTCTCTCTCTCCTTTTTTCCCGGTGACAGCTGCACGCCGGTTCGCTCACTCCGGCTGACGCATGCTACGCGAGTACACGCGACGGGTTTGGCGAGGTGGCACGTTCTCGCGCGAGTAGAGCGAGATATATGTACAATTTGCATACATAGGTATACAATCGACTGTGCGTAGAACGCCGGGGAGAGAGCGAGAGAGGAGAGTGGAATTCACGGTCGAAGCACGAGAAGAAATTACCCGCGTGCACTCTCCCTCTGCCTGTTGACTCGCCTGGGGCGTATTCTCTCGCGAGCGGATGTCTCCCTTATATAGGACTCTCCTCCACGAAGGCGACACGGTGAATCGCACCGCGTCGCGGATCGCAGAGACGAGCGGTCTAACGATCGTCGCCGCTCCTCCGTTCTTCCTCCCGTCTTCTTCGGCCGCTACCGTCTGTCGAAGCGCGGCGACGGACTAGAAACTGCAGCGGCGGCGACCGGGACGTTCCACGCAAGTTCCAGCTGACGTCCTGACAGGGCGGGCGCGCGAGGAGGGGCATTCCATCCGAGGCGAGGAAGGGAAGGAAGCGCCCTGTGTATATTCCTCGGACCGAGAGACAGGCTCCTCCGGATCGGCGATTGCTCCGAACTGATTATCGGAAAATTCGTCGATTTTCTCGAAACCAAGAGAGATCTCGACGAGTCACTTGTGACGAATGTCCGTTTCTTTTCGCTTACTACTCGACGTGTACGTGTCACGGGACAGTTCCTTAACGACGGTCCCCGACGTTCTCCATACGATCTCAGCAAGAGAGAGAAAGATTAATCGCGTGGAAAGCTCGCAACACCCGTGAATCAGAGACCCCCCTCGTTCTTATATCTCTTTCGTTTCTCTACTCGCGACAAGTGCCTCGCGCATCCTACCACCCCTACACGGTTCCCACCCTCTCTCTGCCCTTTCGCGTATCCGTTTCTCTCTCTCTCTCTCTCTCTCTCCACCTTGCCCTCTAAGCGGATAACTCACGAGGGCGCCGATTAACGGATCGACGCGTACGAGTCTCCGCTCGCGGAGAGAGACTCCGTATGCATCGCAGAATCGCACGCTCGCGTGTTTCGAGCAGAACTGCGCACCACCTGTCAACGACTGGCGGTCGCACGAGCGGTTGATTCGCGAGTTGACCCACCTCCGCTTACGAGAGCCGCCGCCGCCGCCGTCGTCAGTCGATCGAAACCGCCGCTACCGCCAAGGCTCAGCCACCAGGTGGACGACGAGGACGTTGAGCTAGCGTCATATCGACGCACGTGTTCTCGTGCACGCGAAACAGTGCACGAAGAATCGACGACGTTATATAGCACCGTCCCTTAGCTCTGTCTCTCCGGTATGATTGCGGGAAAGTAAGGAGGAAGGTCGATAGTCGGCTTCGTTTTCGTCGTCGTCGTCGTCGTCGTCGTCGACGTCGTCGTCGACGGTCGTCCGCTCGGTGCTGCCCCGGTGGTCGTCGACGGGCGCGTCGGCGACGGTGCGCACGGTGAGAACGTATGTACGACGTTGAGTTAGGGTAGGGTGGGATAGAGTAGGGAGAACGGTTCCACCGCGCCGGTCGGAACAGAGAGGGAACGATCGCGAAGGGGAAGATGAAAGAGAGAGAGAGAGAGAGAGCCGCGGCGGCTCGGTTGACAAGATAGACCCGACAGCACCCGGCCAACTACACATCGCTGAATGAACCCGCCGTGACCCCGACCCTCCTCCCGAATCACACAACTACCCCCGTCGACCCTCGTTCGCCTTCTCCTCCCCACCGACCGACACGATCTCGGTGTTATTTTATAAACGCCCTGCCGCTCGTCCTGCCCTCCGCTCGTCCCTTCGATCGCGCTGACGTCTCTCGAGATGCAGCGATACGTTGCACGCCGACCCCTCTTCCCCGGGGAAGTATCGTCTTGAGAAAGATTCCCGTCTAAAATTTCATTTCTTTCGATGACGCGTTTCAAGTTTCTCTCGGCTTCTCTCTCGGACGAAATTTCACAATTTGTAATTGCCAGAAATTATTTAGAGCAATTCTCTCCTCACACATGTTGTTTCTCCTCTTCGACAATATAATCTCTCTGAGTGAAATAGAATTTCCTCCTTATTGTATCAACAATAAAAATTGTTCATGTATATAATAATAGAAAGAATTATCGCTCTCTCTCTCTTTTATCTCGTTAGAGAATAGCAAAGATAACAAGATCTAGTTTCTAAAGATGACTTGAAATAAATTTAAAAAAAAAAAAGTAAAGAGTAGACCACGATATTAATTTATTGATTTAATGGATTTTATTAAAAGTAGATTGCAGTTTGATAATCTTTCATTTAGGAAATGGCACGATAATTGGATGCTCGATTGGATTGTAACGATCCCGCATGATGATAATAGCACTTATTACTCTATATTTCTTCTTTGCGAAAGACGTATGTTTATGAGCGCGTTCGCGTGCAGTCTTATTGGAACACTATTCATGCGCTATCTATTCTACGTGCGTCAGATCCCATCCCCCTCTCCTCCCATCAGCTATAATCATTCTATATCTATTATTTGTCGGTGCCAATAGCTATTAGCCACACTTAAAGGGTTTGATCATCGTCAATGAAATTTGCTGAATGGATCTTCGAACAAGCTCGAATAGAACTTATTCTTATTCGATTTCTTCTTTCCTGAAGTTAATATCAACGTTAGAAAATTGAGATAAAACACTCGCGCACGGTTATCATTTAACATTAATTTAATCTGTAATCTACAATTTCAGAAGTTTACGTTAATGATTAATGCAATCTTCAATTGAGTAATATAAATATTTTTTGCAATGTATAATTATGACGATTCTATTAATTGTAAAAACGTAAAAATATACACATTCTAAGCTTTATTTTATTTAAATATATACATATATCTCACTCTGCTTAATATAGCAATTATCCCATTTACAGATAATGGAAACGATAATATCGCGATAATAGTTATTTAGTGTATCATAATAATCCTTAATAGTTGTCCATAATAGTTAATCCATAATAGTTATTTAATGTATCATAATAATCCTCCACGAAAATTTCTCTTAGGCGATAAAAATAATTTGCTACTAATGGGCGGCAAAATTCCGATGCATTCCCATAAAGTGACAAGCCGTAAGAATTTTACCCCTCATTTGGTACAGGAAACAATACAAAGGAACATGCACCGGTACCGATATCGGCACCGTGTTTAACCATCACGCGCATGCTGGATTCGTTGTGACGTCAGGGGGCGAAAAATCAATCCACCCTGCCGCCACACTGTAGCATGCGGCGAGGCCGGGGGTTGTGTGTTACGTCCCACCATCCCCCGTCGTCGCTATTAATTGTTACAGCAGTCACGCTCGCACGAATGTAATTGCGTGACAATAAAAGAATTTTATGAGGTTTCGGCAATTTAACGGAGATATGCGTAAGTGCGTCGTGCACTCGAGCTCGCAACTCGTCCGATCGATCACCGGGAAACTCATGTTTATCGCTACAATGTGAACGAGATCAACTGCAATTGTGATTGCAAATGTCGCGTGCATCATCCTTGAAGCACTTTAAATCACGCTTGAATAAAAAGCGAATCGTACCGAATGACTATCAAGCTGTCAAGGCAAATCAACGATAGCATTGTAGAAATTTATCATATCTTTTAGTCACCGCAGTGTAACCAGTTGCCGCATTACTGCGTTTTGAAGCAATGTTCGTCCGAGATCGTCTAAAATAGTCTTAGGTCAAACTACTCTCACTTAAAAATGTTTTATATAAATTAATATTTTTCACTATCATCGGTCTTAATTACAGACACATTTTTTCTGATATAAAATTAAATATTATGTAAAATATGTATATAATTTTATATCAGAAATGATTACTGATACGTAATTTCACGTTTTACATATTTTTTAAACCATGCAATATACTGTTGCTTTAGTTCACGAATATATTCTGATTATGAATTATGGTAAGTCATTCGTGTATGTATCATCCATTATTTTTAAGTAGAATAATAAATAGATAAAAGGCGAACGTATATGATTTATATCATATATGTAGCTAAAAATAACTAATGATAAGTCTTTTTTTTCCTATTTACTTTCCATATGGTTATATTAAAAATTACACGATTTCTCTCCTTAATATATACAATTTCAAAACTGTTTTTCTAAAATTTAACAGAAATTTCGCATAAAATCACATAATTCAGATTCTTTTCAAAACAAATAGAACTTTAATATCTACCGAATGAAATGTTCTTATATGTTTGTTGCGTGTTCTTCGAATTGGGATATAGATGATTATTTATTAATTGCGAAATTGACCGTTTCGCGATAATCGTGAATAAGGCACGTATTACACGTTGTATTCGCGAACGATAAATTAATTGATTAACCGATTAATTAACTGGCTCGACCTGTTTATCACTGCGACACATACGTGGAGCATATATACTTATGTAACGGCGAAGACGGGGGAGACTAATACGCGAAATTACTCGAATACGCGTATAATAGCGATCGCGTGTCTTACTTGTGCACGTACCAATAAGGAACGACAAAAACACGCTTGCAATCAAATGCAATGTGAGTCCGCCCACGTAGCAGTCGCTCCTCTCCCGAAACTCTGTCTGACCGACCACGCGAAATTCCCTCGGTTGACTGTTAGCTGCAACTGAAATCGCGACACTGAAAACAGCGTCTTATACGCAGCGCATTAATGCGTTGACTTTGACTGAGAACGACAAATACGTGGCTCATTGATAAGTAATTCGTGCGGCGCTCGTCGCGTATTATATGTACATTATGATACTTGACGATAACGATGATATTCAATCATTATAACAAAAATTATATTACGAAGCTCACCTTGAGGCGCCAATAAAAATAAAATTTGGAAGATCGCTGAAGGGAAACGTTATTTTTTATCTTTGCCAGAATTAATGAATATATTATTTTTATTTGATAAAATAACTAATCAAATTAGCTCGTAATGTGTAAATATTTTTCTACAAATATTATAACATTTTTTTATATATATTTGCATTCACACACATGCATATTTTATACTTGTTACATATAAATATATGTATGTCAATGACTAAAGAGTATCGATATTTTCATGAAAAATGTTAGAGTCGTTTTTTTCTTTGTTACGCACAGTGAGCACTTGATAACGTTCCGTTATTAGTAGCAAATATATGCGTACATATGTGATATCGCTGATCGATCGAGCACTTGGTAGCTTATATAACGCTATGTAAACAATATGCAGATATTTATACGTGCAAGCTAAACGATTTTCCGACCTGAACGACAACGATTTATGACTAGACGGCGCGCCTCATTGGTATTCGATAATGACGCGCGCGCTATTAACGCGTGTAATTAGCAAAAAGGAACAGCCATAAATGCGCTGCGTAGTTCGGTAAATTGACTTGTTTACCTTCCGTATATTCACGGATGCGCCTGTAGAAAATGAAATCTGAATCGCGATACTCTTTGTGTACGCGATGTCTCGTTTCGCGTAAGCAGCTTATTCGCACGATTGCATACGTGTGTGTATGCGTTTTATTTATATTTATAGGCGACCTTTATTGCGTTGACTAAAGATTCTTCAAGTATGTGGAACACATGCGACGCAAATCGAAATTTGGAATACATGCGGAATTAACGGGATATTGATAGAAACTGTTTTTCCGTTATCTGCTCCATTACGAATAATTATGATAATGGAACAGAATAACGTCAAAACAAAGAAGAGATGACTTTTGTGAAATCGCTCTGAGAATAACATCTGATAACATTTTTATGCGCACTTACTTTGCATTCGCGACGATATATGAAGATAAGAACAGATAGGTAAGCGAAGAGGATCAAAATAGGCGCCAAGTGATTAAACAAAAGACAATATCAACAATAGAATGTAAAGACAATACGAGTACATGTACCTCGCATTCCTTAATTATTTTTATTGTTTCCTGAACTGGTCCCGAATGTTATGTTTCTTAAACGCGCGAGCGGAATGAAAAAAACAACTATTCATCGATGAGTAGTGGAAAAAGTTGAACGTGGTCAGACGCGCTTCACGATTTTAACGTTCTTCAACAGTACGAGCGACAAAAATAAATCTCGTCTCTGACGCCGTATTCGGCATGAGGAATCAAAGTAGATTCAACAGAGACATTATTCGATGCATCAAACCGTGCATCATTAGCTTATTAAGTTAGTTAAGCGAGGACGAAAGAAGACAACGTTGTGCATCGCGGCAGTCATAAGTTGCCTTCAGGCGTCGTTTTAGAGTCGCGATATTTTATTTTGTACTTTGTACTGTGATTCTTTTTTCAAGCATTTAAAATTTACTTTTCCATCGGATACTGAACTGAAGAAACATTTATAACAATCATTTTGAAGAATATCTTTATGTTTTTACGTATAGAATAATCATTTTTTATATCTTCTGTATAGAATAGGCTTCACTATTGAACAAATTCTATAAGCGAAAGCATAAATAAGTCCAGAAGATTAATTAAAAAACCTCAGACATAAATAAGCAATATTTCAAATGATATCAATATTATTTTTTAACTTTATATTTCATTAATTCTTGTCACACAAACAATTAGTGTGTTGAATTTCTTATAAAATGTTAACCAAGTTTGCTTATTAAAATAAATTTGTAGCTTAATGAGAGAGAGAGAGAGATTTAAATAAATATATTTTTTTATATAATGTGAAATTTTTTTAGAGTAACATATTGTTTATTTGCGTTTAGAAAATAACTTGCTCGCATGCAAGTTAAGCAGATAAGGCGATAGCATACAAAGTACAAGAATTTGTAAATTTAATTGATCAAATTAACTAATATTTTCTTTCTAAAGATAAATATTAATAGATTCTTTTGTTTTTTTCTTAGATTTGTTTAACAGCTCAAAATGATTATATTGAAATAAGCACGATGTATTAATATCATATAATGTTAACATACAATTGAGAAATATATATATATCATAATTCACAAGTACGTAAAATTTATTTATAAAAGACATAAACTGCATTTTATGATTCTTACTTTTTAAGTTGCATAAAATAAATCGCCGTAAATGGCCGGAATAAATTGATTTAGCCGTCAACTTAACACAAGACGATTAGACGTCCACTATTACATCGATAACCATATCTGGGTCATGCAAATTGCAGCGTGCGACTTTTTTTAGATGCTTTTATTCGATAATACAAAAATTGCATATTTTACAGATAATTGCATAATTATGCATTTTGTACTATATATCATTTTCTTTCGTAACATGATAAACGATATAAATCAAAGTCGTGTTAAAAAATAAAATCATCTATTGATATTTTGTACACTCTCTTTCTAACGTTTTTTAAATAATTGAAACATTTATTTAAAATTGAATTTTTTAATCTAACTGTTTTATTATTACATCAGATATTAAGTATATGTATGTTATATTTTTAAACATATAATAAGACACAAAATGTAAAATATATTTTTCATATGTTGCTATTGTAAATTACTTACTAAATATAAATATTGTAGTGAAACGAAGGAAATCTTTTAATATACTTGATATTTATCAGATCAAGTAACATGCATCTGACAAGCATAGAAGTATGTGGCGCTATCTTGAGACCAATGTCATCAAATAAGGGACAAATTAAAACTCGTCCGGTTATCGAATAATGAATTGATATAGAACAATTAATTTAGAATAGAAGCTCCATGCAAACAAAAATAAATATATGGTGTAAATCTCTCTCTCCCTCTCTCTCTCTTTTTATACGAAAATATAAAATTACGTTTTTTAATAATAAAAATAAAAAATAGTTTCTTTTTATTGTATTTCAAAAAGGACACTAAATTAAAACTAAATTCAAGGCTACGTATACAATATATAATTTTAATTTATTTTTATTTTATTTTTAATTGAAATTTACATTTTATTTTAAAAAATATAAAATCAAAATTATTACCAAAGCTGTCATTACTATCATAAAAATCGCCATATATACATATATACGATTCATATACGATTTCACATTTTTCTACAAATTCACGAAAATTTTAGGGCAACTATAATCTGCATCTGAATCGGATTAAAAACTAGTTTTGAAGATCAATAAAAGCTTCGATCTATTGATGCAAAAATATGCTCCTGATAATAAAAATAGCATTAATCTATGTTTAATTTTCGGAATGAACCCTGGATTCCTGCAAGTTCCATTAAAAGACGAGACGTTTTCGATTCCGGCAAACGAGCCTTCTCGTCCGTACGACTCAGTTTCTCGTCCCGCAGAAACCAATCTCTGTTCTTTTCAATTTTCTCTTGCCACGCAGCTGTATGTGTGAAAAAAAATATTATAAAGCAACTATCTAAGCTTAATAAAATCATGCGTAGAAGTCTCATAATTTTAATCTAATCATGCATAACGTATCAAACTTTCACAATTAATATATTTACTAATTATGATAATATTGTTTATTAGCAATATTTTTTACGAAGCGCGAAGAAATGTTTTTATAATAACGAGAAACATTCTTGAATTGATTATAAATTAATAATAAATAAAAGATTGTATTTACCATTTAATTCTTGAAAAGTACCTGCTTTGCCACCCCATTCGTTGGGAAGTATATCTCTATCAATATAAGCGTATAATTCCTGTCCGTCACCATTATGAATGTGAAACTGCAAATATAAGAATTGTCTAGCGTGTCTGCAACTCATCTTAAAATTATATTTTATCATGATTTTTGTATCAATTTTTGGTTTACCTTTTGAATCAGCTTCTCTTTTAAGAGTGGATAAAATATATTGACAATATTGGTTATTAATGACGGTGCATTAAGAAAATGAACGCTAAACAATCGGAAAGGCATGCTATCTTGCACTGCCAACATCGCCCGTCTTACGATCGATTGTGTCGGAATAAATTTTGCAATATGTGCTGTGCTACATCCCTAAAAGGATAAATTTTCTTTTAGAACTGCGGGAGAATTATATCACTGCTAAATTATTGATGATTAAGAATGTATGTGTGTGTGCATAATTATATCTCCGAAAATAATGAAAGATAAAGACTGTAAAAGACGTTCCTTGATGATCTAATGCGCGCGCACGCGATCTTTTTAGATCTATTTAGATCTTTTTAGATTTATATGTATATATATATATTTTGTTTATATATATTTACTAGACTTTGTGTAAATGAAGCGTCTCACGCGATTTCATCTGCTTTCGACGTAATACAGTGGCGTAACTAAGTGAGAGCGCACTCGATGTACTTGGCGCTTAAGTGCAACCTAGTTTTCCATATTCCATCCCCCAGCTCTACACCCAACCCTTCATATGCACTTTCTTCTTAAAGTATGAACAATATATTGTAAAAAAGAAAAAAATGTGACTGCCCTGTTAAAGCAATAAATGTTTTATATTTAATGGCTACCAGTACGCTAATGAATTTTAAGTTTCAAAACCCAGTAAATGAAGGAATATTCAGCATACAGATATATATATTTATATACAGGATGTACCGGTAATAATCGCTTCACCCATCGTGTGCAAGTAAAGCGGATTAAACCGAGTAGGAAAGTCTTCTACCGTTTTGCGATCTTCGCAATAATTAATGAGAAATTAATTAAAAAAGATCGGCCAATCCGTACGAGTACAAGTACTTTCCTACTCGATTTAACCCGCTCTACTTGTATACGAGAGGTGCGACGATTATTACCGGACACTCTGTGTAGGATATATATGCAGACATATACAAACTGTATTTCTGATATGAAAAGTTAAGCATAATAAAGAAAAAAAAGTAAAGCAATCCATACCTCAAGATCTATGATCATAATATTGGACAAGCAGGATTCCTCCCATAAACGAGCATCAAGTATCATTAAGATACGTTTAACTATGGCTTGAAACGAGAACTTCTCCACGTTGGTATCGCGTATTCGGAAGATGCTGACACGATATCCCTCCTCGGTTAACGATGGCAAGACGAAGTAGTCTCTAACGAAAATATTTGTTTAAGAACGTATAACTGTGATAATTTATTTGAAACTTTCTGATTTCGAAACCCCAGGGGGGTACTCTAATAATTCTTTCTCAGAGATTATTTGGAAGTGTGCGAAAGAATGTAAGATTTATTTACACTACGCCAACGGAGTCTTGAATATCCCGAGACAGCGGATCGCGAACGGTGAAAAATTCCGGCAAGGATGTTCGAACGGTGTAATATCTTTCCAGGATTAATTTACACTTCTCGACGCTATTCTTGCAATTGTAAAGGAATCTCCCCAGTTTGCCGTCATCTATAATCAGTAAAATTGTATGCGCGTGATTTATAATTTTTTGTACAAAATGTCGCTCGCTTTTCGCGTGTTAGACATATATTCTTTATCTGATTTGTTGAAATTGATATTGTTGTCAAGTACTTTATTTTCTTCATTTTTGATAAATATCAACTCTATTTTTGCCATAGATCTTGTTATTAGAAAAAGGTGTACGATGCTCTTTAATAATTGGAATATTGTATTATTAGAAGCTATAATGCTGGTATCGAAATCGCGCATAGTACGTCGTTTTCGATGATTAAAATAAATTACGGTCAAACACCTATGTGATTTGGCAAATGCGGCTGCTTGGAGAGCCATTCTCGAAGCGCTTTGATATCCTGTTCTCTCATTTCTGGATCAGGTGGGAGCTCCTTGTCCATTCGTTTCTGTTGCGCCAGCGTTGGCGGTAACAATGTCATGATTTTCTGAAACCACAATTGAATCGATATTGTTGTCTAGCCACGATGCGAGGATTGCGGAATTCGGTATAAAAGAGGAATAATTCCGATAATATATATATGTATATATATATATATTTGTTACTCTGTCTATTCATATAAATATAGTTTTAACATTTTATTCTCTTTTATTCTGCAGCGCGAATATAAAACAGAGAATTAAACAGTTTTGATTTGCTACAGCGCTGCAGTTTTTTACTTTAAAGTAAACGTACGTCATTTCTTTCATCATCAATGTATTTGACGATATAAGATTGCATCTACCATTTACTTTCGCACTTTTCCTAT
Source organism: Lasius platythorax (assembly GCA_963971435.1). Classification (NCBI taxonomy): domain Eukaryota; kingdom Metazoa; phylum Arthropoda; class Insecta; order Hymenoptera; family Formicidae; genus Lasius; species Lasius platythorax. Next base: position 8,070,815 of record OZ020535.1, read on the forward strand.
CAGGACAAATAAAGATAGTACTAGGCCATATGTCTTCGCAGTTTAATTTTCTCATTTTAGCGAACAAATATTTAATCTCGAATTTCGAGTGTCGTCTGATGAACAGTACTCATAACGCGAATTCAAAGAATTTGGAAAAATATGAGAAGAAAGAATACAAAAAGACGCGCATAATGATAAAAGAAAAAAAATGTAACTATATACTTTTTACCTATTTTTATATTAATATTTGTGATTCGCATTTTCATACTTCCTTGCATCTTCATATTTCATTTGATTTGTCATAGTATCGTAGCGTCATTTGTCATATTGCACGAAAAAATATGCACATCGTTTATATTTTCCACGTGTTATAGCGTGATTTACTACTGCTGCAAAAAGACGACCTCGTCCATTCTCGGCGCCGCAAACGATGTTTACCTCTTTAAAATATTTGCTTGAGAAACGAAGGTGCGGGAGTAATAGGAAATATTGTCACACAGGCGAGTCAGGGGACCCCGTCAGGAAAGTGAACGCATACGTGACATGAATTCGATCTCGCAGGCGACCCCGTCCGAATTATTCCCAAATTTCGAACGTATTTTTTTTTTTTTGCGAAAGCCAATCGACTGTGTCGAATATCAATTAGTTTACAACTCTCCGTTATTATTGTGAAATTACACGACATTTACAAAGAAACAGAAATGCCGATACTTTCGACATTTGCAATCCGCATATATACGCTTATCGTTTTCAGTGACAAGAGTTAAAATTAAATCAAATTGTTTCGACATTAATAAGTTGAGTTTTTAACTTTTAATGTATGTAGCTAAACATTTGTTTATTTGTCATACTTTACGTTATACGTATAAGCATTAGAAAGCAGCGCGGATGTCGCTTCTAATTATTGCAAAACTGATGAATTTTCGTACTTTTAACGATCAATTTTGCTAATGAGGAAAGAGAATAATATTGGCACTAGATTGTAAATCGGCCAATTGGCTTTGATCTAAGGCCTTTTTCGCAAATTAAGGGTAACATTCAAAAGAAATTGGAATAAAAATATTATATAAAGCTCATATAAAATATTTAAAAAAATTTTATCTAAATTGTAAATAATTTGCTCCGAATTGCTGCTTGAGTTTCAGTTTTCTCATCATCGTATCACATGACACAAATAACATTATTGTTAAACTGACGAAAATCATTGAGTAAATGTAGGAGAAGTTTTACGTTGCGAAAGAAAGAATGATTGGAAACGGTTTCGGAAGAATTTGGTTAAATTTTAATATTAAATAGCTCACTGTAAAATATATTCAGATTTTTATAAAATATATTTTCTCTAAAAAAAAAATTTGTCGAAATTTGTAAGTAAAAGGAAGAGCGTATAATTTCTGTTATATTTCTATACATATATTTGCGAGCCTAATGAGGCAAGTTGTGTTTTACAATCACTTACGAATTGAAAAAGGCATAATTCGAGGATTAATCTCCAGTGTATTGCGACACTTACTTGTATAAAAGTTGATAATAAATCGCAGCCGGAATGTCGTAACGTTCGTGAAAATTCCACGCGTTGCACTGTGCAGCGCAGCTTGATGAGTAAAGAAGTACCTTCCACCGTTTCAGGATTTCTATCTGTTCGAAGCAGAGCGATTCCTCTTCCTCGAGTAGTACTTCAAGTTCCCCACCATAGAGGTATCATACACGTATATAAGATACTGCATACATAGGAAGAATGTCCACGTACACACATACACACATGACACTCAACACGTGCGTGAACTTAAGTAGAGAATGCAGACTGTTCGTCTCATTGTTTTCATAACGCAACTTTGTCGACGTGACCGGATTGCAATGATGCATGCTCGATTTCGATCGTTGATCTCGCGTGAAAGTAGCAAGTTGTGGGAGAATCGCACGAGAAATAAGTGCAATCTGATGAAAAATAATTCTTATTTTGTTACATAAACTTTTAATTTTATCAAAATTAATGCACTTTTTGATTTTTCTGTTGTATAATCATTCAGATCAAAATTCGATGAAATAAAACCAAAGTCTTTAATTAGCTTGTGTATTAGTGGAGCCATTGTTGGTTAGGCTTAAAAAAATGTATCTCAAAATCAAAATCGCGTGCAATACTGACATCTTCGTGTTTAAAAATATAAATTAATTTTAATATAGACAAGTCAGTGCAATTAATTTATAAATTTTCTTTTGGTCTTACTTTTAGATATTTCTAGGTAGTTTTCCTGTATTTTTCAGAATCGATATGCTTTCTGCTTTATAATCCAATTATGCATAATCCAGTCTTATATAATCTTACGTAACTGATGTATCTACAATATGATAAAATAGATACATCGCAGATGAGAATCTGAATGTATTGGCTGAAAACGAGTAAGTTAAAGAAGTTGACTATAAAAGATACATGTTATGCAGGCGCCTCCTAATCACTATAACTTTTTTCTACAAAGATGGCCTGTAAAATAGGCCAAAATCATAGTTGTTAATATCCACAATTATTTATTTGCACCGTGTTCTAAGCTGTCCGACTTTGGTAGCATAACTTGTGATTAAGGTAATCAATGCACCGTGCATTCGATTGCGAAAATTGTTGAATTATGGTGAATATTTTAAAAGCCATATATTAACCTATACGAGCAATCGTAAAATTACAATATGAAATTATAACGGTGAGTACAAATCAACAATTGATTGTGCAATGTTTGTCAAGACGCATAAAACGTGAGTATAATTTACTTGATGTATTCTAAACGATGTTCCCATTATACAAATATCAGAAAATTCACAGATTTAGATACTTGAAATTTAAAGGACTTTATACATTAGCTATAATATTTAAACCCATAATTAGTAGCAATTATTTATTAATTTTATTTTATAACAATTAATATAGTGGTTAAAAATAGCTGTCAAAAGATAATCATGCATTTTCATATATCCTTGACTAAATTTGAAAGATTTGAAGATTAAACATTGAATAACTGACGATATTACCAAGATAAATATATAGACATATATAGACATTTTTATACGAAAAATTTCGGGCTTGTCTTATGATGGGCTTGTTTGCGGTCGAAGTACAAGTGCACTTGTACTTTGAACGCTACTAAAGATTACGGAATATTCAATCAAAGTAACTGTCAATTCTCATAAACAGACGTAAAATGAACAAAATGCAAGATAATGCAACTGAAATAATGAAACTGGCATTTCGAATGCAAAAGCGCCAGACAGATGCAGCTGCATAACTCGATAATTTTTAACATTTCAGATTCATTTTAGACTCAACAATTGAAAAATATAACGATTTGACGTAACATGCAACTGATGAAAAGTTTGATTTTATGTTGCAATTGACATTCATTGTAATTCATTGCAGTCGACAGCTGACGGATGCGACGATGACCGATGATTCTTTCTATACTTCACGTGTTACCATTACGTTGTTATCCTTCTAGCAATTTATAGCAGTGTCATTATTAATAATTGCATTGGAAATTCCATCATTATATCTAGAAAAATTGGATTTAGCTGTCAGAGCATGAAACCGTGAACGTCGTTCTAAGAATCACAAAATGTAAAGTTTCCGTCGACTCGCGAGATGGTGGACTGCATTACCATATGCAACAGCGCCTGCATAACATGTATCTGGTGCATTCTCTTTTCGGTATGGTACGACTTCGTAACAGCTAGCCGATCGCAAGCTGATCCGTAGGAATATGTTAAAGCATATTCTGCGTGCTTTTTCGATCAAATTAGTTTTCTTTTCCCTTTTAGTTTTCCAAGATTCTCGAAAAATCTTAGGAAAGTGGATTCGAGCGAGTGTTGCGTACGCAAGAAGTCGAATCTGAAACACCGGAAAGCACGTTCGCGTGATTTTCCGAGATGCGTGAAAGCTGATTCAGTTCGTGCACGACAAGCCAGAGATTTTTCGTGCTTCGAACGCGATCATGAAGATCGTCGGGAACATCGTTCGTGTCCCAAAGAAAAAATGTGCGATCGAGCATCGGGAGAACGTCGTCGAAACGCATGTCGATGCTTAAAAAAGGATAGGAAAACTTCGCCAATATGTAAAAGACCGGTCAAATATTCGAATAGTTACAACAAGTCGGACAGTTCTCTGAATAGAAAGAACAGCAACGCAATTTTGGAAGCAGATAAAAACGAATATGTCTGTAAAAGATCTTGAGGTATATTGACATCTGTTTCCAAGAATCGAAAATAAACTTAAAATGTGTAAATCAAATGAAAATATCGAATGATAATAGAGAACGTATTAAATATTTAATAAAATCAATAACAAGTTGTTAAGTGCATGCATAGAAACACAGCAGTCTTTGAAATATCTTAGCGTTTATTAAGAAGAGCCATTTATTCACATTTGCAAGTGTTTGAATAAAAATAAATACGCGACAACAAATAAAGCGAATATATCGAATATTATATTCATTTCGTTATAATATAATTTTTTTATTTTAATATCTGCGATATCTGTACAATGAGAGTTAAGTTTATTAACTTGTCATAATTTGTTAAGGATTTTCGGCAGCGGTTAGATTGCCCTCGAAATTATGCTCAACATTGTAATCACGTTTTCTGTCCGTTGTATCTTTCTGGATGACAATATCCTTGAAAGGAGGTCGTATTGAATTAACGTCAGAGTCATTGTCAACAATCTGCACAACTTTTTGGACTGTTGAAAACTCCATTACGACCGTCGATTTCGTGTCATTTATTGTTTGAGAAGCTTCCGACATTTTCGTTTTTTCATCGAACCTTCTTGCGTCCAGTCTATCTCTAAAATGCAAATCTAATAAAATGACGCATAATAATATTAATAAAATAAGGAATAAAAAAGGGAAAGTAAAAGAAGAATAATATATATTATAAAAAATGCAATCACGGGAGTGACATTTTCTCTCCACTCTTCTTCTGATATTCCGCCAAATATCTCAAACTCTTCTTAGATCTTTTCTTCTTTTTACTTTTGCGCTCGCGACTACCGTTTCTATTGGAATTGCTGACAACATTGACGTCACCATAGCCGTCAAAATCTGATTTTCCTGGCTTTTTGGCAGTTCGTAAGATATATCTCTTCGATCTTTTCAAGTCAGCTCTTGGTTGAGTAGCAGTTTTCCTGGCGCAACAACGATGGCCCTGATATTGCCACCTAATATGCGATATTATCAGTGCGATGGCATAATTATTACTTACATAATATCGATAATTTTATTAATATTCTAATTGTTTAAAATTTAGATAGGAAAATAATTCGGGACGGATCATTACCACAATGTGCAGGTCGTGACTGTGGAACTGAACATTAAAATACAATTCAGCACTGTCAAAACTATTAGTGGTTCCAACATGATTCGACAACATCTTCCCTCGTTTTCTCGATTACAGGAACGGTTTATCGTCCGCGATGCCTTCTCGTCAGACGCAACTACTACTGCTAATTTGTTTTCTAAAATTTTATACAAAAAATCAGACAAACCGATACATATTTACTTTTAACAATATGACGACCATTTATGCCAATTCGATTAAGTTCGATATTTTGCAATTACGAGTGTAACAATGTTCAGAGTGAATTAAAGTACTTAAATACAATTTTCATTTTCCAGTCTAGCGATATCTACTTTACAAATTATTAAATATATTCGAAAATATGTGCGAAGAAATAATTTAATTAAATTTGAAGAAAAATTACTTTCTCTTCTCGAAACAATTTTTATATATTATTCGAATCATTATGTGTATTTTATTTATAGCTATACATTGTACAAAGAGAATTTAGTGGTGATCTTTAAATTTATCCACATGCGACATATTCTTCAAATTCGTCAAAGACGTCTCGTTTGCGGAGTCGGCAGGTGACGGATCAGGGATCGGAAAGGGAAGATATGCAGGAAATGTGTACAGATTACCATAGCTGTTGACAGGGGAATCAGCCAATCAGCAACCCCGCTATGCCGTAGACCTTCTCTCGACGGGAGTCCTCCAAGGACCTTTTGTGAACACCGGGACGCACAATGACGCCGTAACCGCAATATAAAAACGCTGGTCTCGAGATCCCCCGATCCGCGCATCTGTGTGACGTAATATAATGATGATATTACGGCTTTCCCTCCCCTATCTTTCGTTTGCGGATACGAAGCAGTCTCGGTTGCGGTTCTCGATATGACAATGCGAGGAATCGACGGACCACCCTAAACGATCGTGTGCGTCACCACCTGTGGCGAACGCGCGTTCGCTGATTTATTTATTCCTCCGCTGTTGATGACGATTAGTGCCATTAACGCGAAAAACGAGCGAGTTCGCGAGGCGCTTTAAAAATCAGCAATTTATATCAGACTAAAGATAAATCACGAAATCCAAAGGAGAAAACATTATCGCTGATGATTAGTCTTAGATGGAGGAACGAGACATATTTCTAACCACGAGAATTCTCTTTAATTAAGATGCCGCACAAGCTCCTTTATATATTTTCAATTTTATTCACGTCGAATCGTGCGAAAAAATCTCGATTTTACGCGTCTTCCAAGTGGTTCGTGAATTATCGCCGCTCTTTCATCCCGAAAACGGGCCCGATCTCGCGCGTCGAGATCCTTTCCTTAGCTCGAGATCCCGTCCCACGTATAATAATATCGCGGTCACTTGTCGCCCCATTCATCAGCGACCGCAGGCTTCTCTTTAGTCCGGAAAAACGAGTAGCTTTTCACTCACCGCCGCGAGACCGCTGCTGCTCGTCACGCTGTTTTCCCGCGTGTATCGAGAGCGTGTTCATTCTTCGTGGCGTCCTAATTTATTGGCCATCGTCATTGTCACCGTCCTTAAACGCGCGACCACACAGAACGCGAACGACACCTTTATGAACTCCCACGCCATTCACGATTACGAAACCGCCCATGCATTTTCTTACCCCCGCGTCTCCGTGCGTATTGTGCGTCCTTACGTTCCCCCTAAGCAACCGATAATCGCAACATTTATCCTCCTTTCTTTGTGCGTTCAACCTTATACGTCGAATCATAGGACATCGCGGACGACGTTCGCGGGATATTTGTGATTCGCCGACTGTGACGACCTCGAGAAAATCCTCGTGACTATACCGAGGAAATATGGAGACAGTTTGATATTTTTCTCGAAATCATTTATATAAAACGACGCAGCGTGAATTATACTAAAAAAAGAATCATCCGTATCGTATCAACCGTATTTTTATCTGATGATCGATTTAACGATGGACAAATTATTTTCTAAATAAAAATGATATTCAACGTTGTCAAGAATAGATAAGATATATACTATCACGTATTTCTTTATCCGTGAAAACTTGTGGAAGGATCATTTCTCGCATATGCGCCTTTTTCTCATATTTTCGATTGACCTAGATTACAAACATAAAGATTACAGAGTGATTGTGAATTTCGACATCTGACAAGTCACGGTAGCCTTCTCTATTCTTCGATGAGCAAGTTGGCCGCTTACCGTCGCCGACACAAAGACTGGAAGGAGTTAGCAGCAATTACGATAATGCCGCAGGATTCAACAATGCTGTCTCCAGAGACACGCTATGTCATCGATCGTCGTAAGGCCCATTGAGACTTTGTACGAGGAGGGAAGGAGTCACGGGGAAGATAGGAAATAGTCCCGAACGAGAGGTTCATCTGGCGAGCCGTAACGAAACAATTTTGCACGGCTGGTCGGTTGGAAACGATGAATGAACCGGGCGCACATTGAATTTCGCACGCCTTTACGCATTCACGCCTATCTGGCATACGACATGTATTTTATTGAGGATTCCATCTACATAGTCATTGAGAAAATTCTAGTCTTTTCTTCCGAATGTCATCGACGCGGCTACCAACAAACTCGGTCCAGATTCTTGATAATCATATTCCTTAAAGTCCCGGAAAATTTTTCGAGTTACGCTGATTCTCAATTTTCTGTCTTGACTGATATTGCAAATATCTTCTTCTGATGTAAACTCTAATGAGATAAATGCATTCTTTACATACGTATTAAATAAACTGAAGAAAACATATATAAATTTATAAAATTAAATGTGCAAAATATAGAATATGGAAAATTATATTGAAATTATTAGTGTTCTTATTTTTTCATTAGACTTCTACATAATTTGGTATGATTACATTAGATTTTTAATTTAAATTATTTGTGTGATATGATTGATGACAAGAGGAAGACGGATACTTGCCATTGCAATACTGTTAAGCTGTCAATTATTTTTTTTTCTTTTTTTGTTTGCCTTTTAATGCTGGGTGTTTTGTAATTTTCTCCGGCATGTGCGGTTCCTTTACATCTTCTACAATTAAATCGGCAGCGGGTTGCGATGGTGCAACTGCAGATACAGGTGTAGGCGCAGGTGCAGGTAGCGGCGTTGGCGGTTTGGGTGTTCTTAGTTCGAGTTCGACGTTTCTATTTTTTTGTTCAGAGTATTCCGCTTTCTTTTTTATTCTTAGTAAGAAGATATTCTGATTGCCCTCTGTTATGTGATCACTGTACACTTCTTGAGAATCCGAGGTAAATTGCGGAAAAACCGTAATGGTCTTGCATTGATGGCTATCCTGTTCGTCTCTGCACGATCCCATCTACAGGAATTTGAATCACATATTTCTTTTTGGAGAACGGATCAAAATTATAATTAAAAATTGTCTTAACACTTTTTTATCTCCCAATTCTAATTCTTTTTTTTTACTATGAATTTTTCTCTTAATAAAAATTTTATATAGAAAAGATTTGAGAGTCTACATGCATAAAATGTTAAAAAATTTAGCAATTTCTTCTGGTTCACAATATATGAATTGATATATTGATCTTTCTTATTAAATACGTAAGTGACAAATTATCAATTTCTTAAAATTTAAAATGACAGACAAACCTTGTAGGCGATTGTTTGTGACTTGTAAGGAGATTCTTCTTTTTCATAGAAACGAGGTGTCGAGTGGACGCGAAATACAATGCGATCGTCACAATCTGCATTGATTATCTTGGGGCCCCTTTTGCTTGTTGGTCTTTGAATTTCAACGCAATCGCAAGGTGGATCCCATTCTTCCCGTTTCTTTTTTTGTCTATTTTTGTCCTTTTCTAATCTAATGATCAGCTGGTTGCTAATCATCTCTGCTCCGATCTCTTGATAATATTTTGAGCAGGCATCCTTGGCGAGTGTTGATTGCGAGGACGACAGATGAGACATTGAAGGACAGAGGCATACATCTTGTAAAAGTGTTTTAAGATGATCTTATAATATAAACATCTGCATTTCTTGTTGAAAAAATATTATTTATCTCATTAAGCGTTAAATTCCAAGCAGCAAGGGTTAAATCTCGAGTATAATTTTCAATCAAAACCTGTCTTTAACTGAAGAAAAAAATCTGTTTTTGTATTTACTTTTATCGTTAGAAGATTGCATTTTTACTTGCAATTTAAAATTTGCGGGAGATAATCTTTATTGAAGGCAAAACATATCTGTTTATTTAACGTCCCATTTTCGAAGATGTGGTTATGATTCGTATAGTTTGCTAAAAAATCGATTCTTCAATTCGCTATATTCATTGCGCATCAGAAAACAAATTCATGTCGCAGAGCCATGCTATTTTCAGCAAATCATTATCATGTCATTATTCCGATATAACTCGATCTAAATTTACTCGAAATTTGCCATCATGCCATCCGACGAGCTCAATTATTTGCATTCACAATGAAACAGGAATAGCAAGGATGATTGTGGCAACTTACAACTGCGGCTGTCCTACATTGAAGAAACCTTCATTGATCGCTGAATCAGTCGGATTGCAAGCACCTTGTTCACCTTGCTGCTTTCGTCCATCCGGCGTTTCGTATCAATCGCGAGGACACACGGTTCAATGTTGCATGCAATCCAGAACTGCCGAAAAATCAAAACGCATCATATCCAGAGACAAAGTTTCCTGCTGTATTGATTGTAAAAATTCTCATTATGCTCCGTCATATCTAAAGTGTATTCCATCCGCGTACTTATCATTGATCCCTCCACAATGCTCCAATTGTTGCACCGTGAATGTATTTAGGACCCCTTCACGAAGACCGATAAGTGCTACTACGACAACTTGCATGTCAAAAGATAGCACTAGCAAGCAGTTTTCAAAGAGCAGAAGCGAATCGAGGTTGAAGAAGAAATCCGAAATGTCAAACATGGAACAAGCTTCGACTGACAAAGTTGTATCCGAGATCGTTAGAAAAGGACAGCCGTACAAAGAGATCGAAGCTGTCATCAATGACAATCGCGTCATCATCAGGACGCACAAGGAGTCGATCCTCGACGAAGAGTACGATCCTCCGTGCGAATGCGTCAGCCAGGCAGACGTAAAAGAATCAACGTCGAACTTAAAAAGATGCGATGACGGCGTCATGTTCGATATGGCCAACGGAAGTTTGGAACTCTGTCGTACTTCTCGGGAAGATGCATCGTCGATGAAGAAAATGCATCGAGATGAGACCGAATGTCGTACGGTCACGTTGTATCCGAATGTAAAAGATACCGAAGTTAAAGGATCGAAAGTGAAAGGACTAATTGATCTGGAAGAGAACCCGAATATATTCTTACTGAGGATCAGGAAGCACTGCGATAGCGGCGATAAAAAGCAGAAGATGGATCTTGAATTTCGGGCACCGCGACCGTGGCTACCCAGGAACGGTAAGAAGAAGGAACTTCTCACAGACTTGTCTGAGAAATTAGAGGAACACGAAGATAAAGTTGAAGAGAATGACGTTGACGAGCAGACCGATATTGACGAGGAGTATTGATGACGAATGAAAAAGATAAATTTTATAAGAAAATGCCGAAACTTCTTTACGTATTTTTCTTCTGCTTTTAATTTTTAATTTAACATCCCACATCATCTCTGTAATATTATGTATAATAGTGGCATTAATATCTTCGCGTATACCGTCAATAGTGGATGCTAAGAAGTTTTTTCAAATTCCTCCCAAAAATAATTTCCTCCTGAAAAATAAGAAAGAAAAATATTAATAAAAAGATGACATACTGAAAAATAAATATTATAAAAGAATACAATAAAACTTTAGTTATATCTCTGTTGCTTTTAATTTCAATTAACGATGATAAATAGAATTATCGCATAAGAAAATTTTTGCTTAAATATCAAATCAAAATATTAAATAATTTTCTCAGTTTTCACTTGTTGAGAGATTGAAAACAGACAATAAGGTTACATAATTATTTTCTATATAGGTTTCAGAGAAAGATATAATAAGGTCCACTGTATATTCTCACGAGATGAATCTTTCTTAGACTATCAGCATGGTGCAGAGATAATGATTAATGCGTGTCGAATTAAATTTCCGGAACGTACGAGAATAAAAAGTTCGGTAGTCAATGGCTCTACTGAATTTTTCATTGTATGCGTTTAATTTGTCTCGGATCAGGTATATCGTTTCAGAATGATAGGGGCATGAGTTCATACAAAATAATGCGACAGGTGCCGAACGCCGCTTTTTTTTTGACTGATCTTTCGTTGGCTCTCAAATCAATCTTGAGTAAATCCAATTTTATATCAAGTTTTTCAAGATTCCGTATACTTATCGTATGTTTAAAACTTCTATATATTTGAACTTATTAATTGAACCCTCTATTTCTGGATTAGATAATATTCATTGTGTTCAACATGTCATTGATAGCCAGTTAATAAAAACATTTATTATTGAAATTAAATCCGGTAATAATGGACCGACGAACCTTTCTGCACGTTTTCGATGTAAGAGCGACGTACGTAACATCTAGCATTAGAGGCGCAACACAAACGTAATCGAGGGACAAGAAACGTCGCTGCGGAGAAGATTGTCGTGCATCGCACTCTTTATTCCCGAAGATGTTCAAACGGCGTGCCCAGAACGCGGAAGAAAGAGATCTTGAAAAATCTCCGGATCGATTCTCACGACTCGACGCTCGGAGTCAGGTGCGCCCGTGAATGGACTTCTGGCGTTCATTCATCTCTCCTTGGTGATTCGAATAGCCACCCGCCCACACTAAGGCCCCCATTTTTTGACGCCCGACAGTCTCAGAAGAATGGGAAGGATAATAGAGAGGAAAAAAAAAGACGATGATTTCTCGGTGAAGAGTACGCGACCCGAAATCGAGCCGTTCCATTGACGCGTATAATGATAAGCCGAAGACTTTGCGCAGCGTGATTTTTCAATCGATCCAATATGCTTTTCATGTTACGGATTTATTAATGCTCGAATTTATATATATAAATGAGAAATTGTGTGAGATTCAGTGGTGCAATGTATCTCCTGACATAATTCAAGAGTTGTAGGAGCTGTTTTTCTAAATGCTCGCGTAAAAGCAATAGAATTCCAAATTGGAATAATCTTATTAACAACTTCAAGAAAATTACTCCGGCTAATTTCAATAATTAATGTACCGTAATTAAATTTTCCGTCTTGCAATTCAATATTTCTAATCATTCTTATCGACATTTATTAGTTTTTATAACAAAGGGGAATTCTAGAATAAAAAGATATCTATCAAAATACATTGATTCTGTATAGAGCATATCGAGAGTATGGATTGTTTAATTATCTATTTATCTTATCTATTTTAGAGTTTTATTTTTCTGATATAAATAGGTTTTTAAATAAACCCAACATGGAAGCTATCATTTGCTTACAGGCTGTCATTAAATCGTAATACAATTGAAATAATTTCTCGAGAAAAAGCAAGTAAAAATATGTAGAATAAATTTTTTTTATTAATTGCAAAGTTTCAGAGAAAAATAATATTGAACATGAAAGTAATGTGTGAACGTCTCGGATTATACATATATTGTATTTTTGTGTCGAAACAATTGTGTATGACAATTAGCAATTTAAAGCGTTATCACCATACGCTCCTAATCTAGTTAATAAATTTTAAATCAATTTTAAATAAAATTTTAAATAAAATTTTGAATTTTTTTACTCTTAAGACTCCTTATTTTTTATAGAACAATACTTTAACTTACTTTTGTTGTCCACTATTTCTTTCCGATAAACATTCATTTGTTCAGTTTGGATTTGTAACAGTTTTCTAAAAGCGAACGTGTAGTAGATGTCATAAATGTATAAATAGCCACTAAATGATCATTAAATGAGGCCTAAGTGGAAATTACTCAAACGCATTATGTCTACATACTGATGTATACCTATTCATGATTGAATCTAATAATGAATTCTAAGTAGCAATGTTCACAATAACTAACAGCTAGCTTCTGACAAGTGCTACATAAGTGTGCACAGGACTCTAACAAGCGCGACAAATTGCCTCTATATGCCACTTCTCAATATGAATGCGTGCAAAAGCCGCACCGCGTTGTGACGAGATAGAACGAGGCGTACTTCCGCCTAGAATGAATGGGTCTTCTTGGTGAACATATACTGCCGGTCAAACTAGGCATCTCGGTCTCAGTGCTGGCGAAGTTTCCTCGCCAATAATTTCAATTTCAACCGTATCCGTAAATACCGTAAATACCGTAATCCGTAAATAAATAATACACTAAATGTTTCGGAAATTAGCAACATATTTAATAATTATTAATAATTGTAGTGAGAAATAGAAAAAATTCAAATTGAGAAACGTATTGTAGGAAAATTATTCGGTGTTTCGCCGTAGTAATGGGATACACAGAGATCCATATATCAGAAAGTCAGCGACGCTCCGGGTGTGCTTCCCGGTGAGCGCGAGAATACGCTCGTTCTCTGCACACGCATCTGAGAAAGTGCGTGTGATCCGTATGAAACGTAGAAGCCGGAATATATATATATATATCGCGTAAAGGCAGGAGGGAAGGTGGACCGGCTATGAGGGGCTCTAAACGCTTTTTAAAACCGGGTCAGGAGAATTCGTATCGAGTGTCAGAACGCGCAACAATGACGCGGGGCAAACATTCCGACATATACAGGCCCACCCGCGGCGTGCGTTGCTGCGCGAAAGACACGGTCGACACAGATGATATTTGGACGCGCATCGACGGGAGAAGGCGAGAAGAATGAACGGCGACGGCGGAAAACGGAAGAATTTGTATTCGATGACAGCGATTTCCTCGACGCGACAGCTATTACGACGGGAATTGCGAACCGTTTTCAACGGTTGTAAATTCGATTCAGGTAGGCGATGTAAACGTTACTCGCGATAGCCAAAATGCATATGTGTTGCGGATGTAATAGCCAATTCGATTAATGAAAAAAGAACAGGTCGCATAATGCTGCATTCTAAATGTATTTTGAGCTATTTTTCAGTTTAAATATTTCACGTTAAAAATAGTCAAATTGCATAGAGAAAAGTTACTGTAATCTGAATAAGTTTACTCTCGTAAAATTTTTACTCTCCTTATGTCTCATATAAAAAGAGACTTAAAATGAAACAATCCCTTTGTGTTGGGGGAAAAATACAACATTAACGGTAGCAAACATCTTTCTTCGTATCAAATGATGGTGATAGACTACCGATGTAATCTGAGATTAAGGTAGGCGTAATCCGGGCTGTAATCCGGGCGCGCTTAAGCAATCGTTTAGCCTAAAGCCACCCTGCGATAGATCGGATCGACAGTGAATTACCTGAAGGGGACGATAAAAGAAAAGAGAGAGAGAGAAAAAAAGAGGAATGAAGTAAGAGAAATGATTGCTTGATAAGTGAAATTTGGAATCAATACATTCTTGGCACTTATCTTTTTTTTAACATAAAAAATCTAAGACAAAATTAGGCAAGAACATTTGTTGCCTGAAAGGAACTAAAAATCGCTTATTAAGAGAACGTTTGAAACGTTTTGCACCCTCGGAAGAGGACACTGAAAGTCAGCATAGTGAATGAAGGGAGAAAAAGAGAGAGAAAGAGAGCGGGGAGAGAAAGATTCATGCTCTAGAGAGAAAGAACTTTAGAGGGCTCGCAGTCATATATCTGTAGGACAGTAGGGGGGTGTCAACGAGCTTGGACGAATGTCCCAGCGGGGTTTCCTCTATCGAAAACTCTGCTACCGAAACTCTCCGTGTGAGAATCTGACGCACTTTACGTTAAGCTACCGCAGCAGCTCCCGGATTATTTAATCTCGCCAGTCAGTTGCGATCGTATCCGGATGTTATGTGTTACGGAAGTTAACATTATCGTATAATCCGTTTTAGGTCCATACAAATTTCGTTTATTGGGGTGCGTTTAATTAGACTTGAGATTAGAAAAAAAGATGATATAAAAGTGCCGAAACAATAATTTTCATTTCAATGGACAAAAATAATTGAAAGGAAAGATACATTAAGCGAATTAAGACGAACAAGTTAGATGATAAAATTGTATTCTTTTCTAGATTATATTACTTCACAAATATAATCATATATTGAAACTTTTTTTTTCACCAACTCTGTTTCTCTTCTTCTTTTATGAGTAACACGAAAAGTAAAAAAAAAATTATTTGATATTATTAACTTTTGGAATATGTATTCATGAAACAAGTATTTTGCAAACTATCGCAAAACTTATTAGTATAGTAATAGTATTAATTAAAAGCGAAAGGTTCGAACAGAAATATTTTTCAGCAGAATTTCTGAAAAATATTAATCACGGCCAACTTTTTAACCCCTCAGTTCACCCTTTCGTATTTCCCTCGAAATCACAGACGCAACCGCGAAACATCCCATAAAAACGTATTGTAATGAAAAAAAAAAAGGCGGAAAAAAGTATAGACACAGACACGCGTATCGTAACCATGCGTGCGTTCTCGAGGACGAAAGGGCGCAACCCACTGTTCTTCCCCCTATGTCCTTTACAGCGCATCGTATAAACGAGCAAGGGGATTCTCTATTATTTGAGGGGTTGCAGTTGGTGACGCCATCTTGAATTTAATCGCCGGGAAAATGGTGGTGGTCCTGATGGTAACGTTGATGGACGCGTATATTGCTGCTTTTGATTTAAATATGCATTTATCTGGGTGAGAAATAGTGTATAGATTTACCGAAAAAAAATATCGTAATTACTATATTTAGCTATAGTATAAGTAACATTATTATAAAAGCAACAGACATTATTATATTGTAAATTACTAATATTGTATCGCTCATGTGACATCACCTAAATATTTTAATGAAAATTCTTTATGGAAATATTTTAAGAATATAACATAAATATAAAATCATTATATACAACTTATTGAATTGTTGTAGAGATAAAGTATTGCTTGCTCAATGATAAAGTCAATGCATTCATTTCACATCTGCATTTACAGAAAAAACATTATTTCGAAGGCAAACAATGTAACAAATCTGTATCAAAACGCTGTAAATATAGAAATTATATTGGGAGAAATTTGGAAATATCTATTCTCGTTAAGGAAAATGTATACGAAATGAACACTGGACTAAGCGATATTATAATTTGTAAATATTTGCTTCATATAATTGTAACAATAAATCCATCTCAAATATATAACAAATCTAATATATATAATAATAATAAATATAATAAAATATATATACATCCTCTGAGACTACTATATATACATTATATTATATAAAAGTATCTACATTATATTACATTATGCTACATTGCCGTCACGTTGCAGGAAAATACGTAATAGTCGAGAGATGCTGAAACCGTTCGTTAAAAAATATTGCGAAACGCTTTTCGCAAATTTTCCCTCTAAAGTTCGTGGCGGCTCGTAGCAAATCTTTCCCTAAATGTAAATGATGGTATCGAAAATACTTGGGTGCGATTAAAAACTCTCAAGTTAACACACCGAGGCTAACATCGTATAAAATATAGCGTATAATGTATTTCGCAGTGTAATATATACTAGTCGGATACCCTGTACAAACAATTGTCACGTTTATCGCGAGAATAAAAATTTCAAATTTGTCAAACGCGGATCGTTACGTTAGGTCTTTTTACCGGCAAGTTTCCGACGTCAGATCTGGTAGATGTATGGCGGCAGTCCGGTAGCTTGCTGAAATGAATGGCCCAGGGCGAACATGCCTAATGCCGTCGCCGAAACGCGGTACGGATCGCGAATTTCGTGGGTCCTCGTGTGCTTCTTCAGATGGTCCTTACGTCCGAATCGCTTGCCACAAACGACGCAGGAATGAGGCCGAACACCAGTGTGGATCCGCTTGTGTCGCGTCAGTTCTTCGTTTCTGGTGAACGACTTTCCGCAGGACTCTACGTCGCACTTGAACGGTCTCTCCCCTGTAACAATGAAAATGCATGCTACATTCCTGTTCAAATATGATTATTTTCGCCTACGGTATAATTTATTTATTTGTGTTCACAATGTCCATCTTGTGATAATGACTCCCGATAATATTTCTCTCAAAACGAAGAGACATAGATGTTTGCGAACAAATTTGTTACTTGAATGGAAATTTGCTTAACAAGCATAATTGCGATTATTTAAGTAATCAAGGGGAAACGTGATATACATTAAATACATCAGTGAATTTGAATGCTATTTTTCAATGCTTATAAATCTCTTTCTCTATATTTTCTGTCGCTTATAGCGATATTAATAGAAAGATGCAAATGTTGATACATCGATATTTATATTCGTTTTTTATTTTCCGAAACTTTCTTTAAAAAATTCTATATTGTAAAATCAAATAAAAAGACATTAAAATTATTTTGTCTAAAAATTAAAATTATTGCAAAAAAAAATGTTCAGAGAGATATTTTTCAAAAAATATTTTCTGTATGCATCGCTATTTTCTCTTACTTCAGCAAGTATTTTTGTGTAGATAAATTATATTGAAAAATCTTGTATATGTAAAATATCTAAAATAAAAAGATCGAAATTAAAATCATTTGCTCCGAAAATTAAAATCTTTACAAAAGAAAATCATTTAAAAATATTCAAAAAGATGTTCTCCACCAAATGTTTTCCATATGCATCGCTATTTTTTCTTGTTCAGCAAATGATTACATATTACTAGTGCAGATAAATTATAAGAACTTCAATTAACCAGTGTGTATGCGAATGTGTCCTTTAAGTTGACCATTGTTGCTGAACGCGACGTCGCAGTACTGGCAGCGAAACTTCTTTGGGCGCATCTTCTTCATTTGTTTGGCAACAGCATCCTGTCGATGCACCAGTTGCACCGCTTCCTCCACGGAACGATGATAAAGATCCGAGGGAAGAATACCCGGTTGAACTGCGGAATGTATTCCGGAATGAATTCCGGGATGAATCCCGGAATGAAAGTCGGGAAAGGCGTAGTACAACTCGGAGATCATCGAGTTCGCAACCGATGATGGTCCGGCGATATCTGAATTCGCCATCGAATAAGCTCCATCGCTTATCGGTGCGAAAGCCTCCGGTCGTCGAAACTCGAATGTCGAGAGATATTCCAGCGGGCTAACATCACTGGAACCGTTAAACTTGTCTGAATCGCGAGCGGGAACCGCGAGAGCTTTCGAATCGACTGGCTGCTGCGAACGGAAGGCACGTGATTTGTTCCTCGTATCTTGCACGGTGCTTCCGACGACGTCCTCGCCTTCAAGGGAAGGCGTAGTACTGGTCGCCACGTCGTCGGAGGACTCGCTACCCCGACGTATCCTCGCGCGATGACGAACAACGTTTAACGATGTCGAGTCCGCCGTATCTCGATCTAAAAGATGATCGTCGTATTTTTCGGATGTTTCTACGGTGGTCGAGCTCGTTGTAGAGGTTGTCGATGTCGCCGAAGACACGACGCTCTCGTCGTCGTCCTCCTGTCTGTTGCACGGCGTGTCACGGAGCGTATCGTCAGTGACAATCCCGGAAGCTTCATTCGTGGTCTCCGGGATATTCCAGGGTCGAAAGAAACCACTGGTCCTCAGCTCGGACATCTCCGAAGACTTAGCGGAAGTTGGAAAACGGTGAATAATCTACTTCTATCGCCGTCTATGGAACTTCACCGTCGTCGCTCGTTCGCGGACATAGAATAATCAGCGCGACAGTGCTACAGATTGTCCGAAACTCACTAAGCACGAATCTAAGCTTACCCCGACCTTATATAGAAATATTTCCCGCTACCGACGGCCTTTCGGGGGTCGAACCAATCCTCTTTATGGAGGGAGGATCGGTTCGTCCCCCGAAAAGCGTCGGCGGGAGAAGGATAAGAGCCAGGACGCCCTTGGCAGTAGGGCCGAAGGTGGGTTTAGAGGGGCCTGTCGAGGGCTCGATGTGCGATACGCAGCCCCTTTGTAGTGAATTAATCGGTCGCTGCGGCCACGGGGCTCTCGCCCTTTTTGTCACGAGGGAGCGCGAGTACGGACGTAGGGAGAAATACAGACGATCGGCGCGGAAAGTCGGAGCGCGGACGAAACAGGGAAGTCAGAAAAGGCCAATGCAGAACCGATACGAATGAACGATATCGAAGGGTCGCAGGGTCCCTATATCGCGGGTCCACCCCGTTCGCTCGAAACATGCCGCTTTTCTTAAACTAGGCACGCCCGTGACACGAAATTTGCGATCGACGTCGATTATTGGCCGCGAAAGGGTTGCGATCCCCGACAAGTCTCTTGTAAGGGTGGAAGTATCGCTAGAATAAGATGTATCTTACCCAGACTATGTCTGCTGATCCAATTATTATTATCGCCGTTTCTTCACACAATGTTATGCACCGTAATAAATAATATTAACAAGTAATTTTTATTTGTACTATTTATGTGTGTGCTATAAATATTTTTAATATTAGTAAGATAAAAAAAAAATCGCGATAAAGTACAATTTTCATTCGCTAAATAAGAAATTACATTTGAACGTTAACGAGAATATATTAGCAAAAATATTCACACACAAGTTACATTTAAATATATTCAAATATTATAGATACTATAGATCATTATAGCCAAGATTAATTGTCGTTCATATACTTACGCTCGCGAAATAATTAAATTAAAAACTTTCTAAAATGTCTGAAATTTCCGAAAGAGAAATTTTTAAATACGAAAATTTGCTTTTTTTTACGAATTCTATAATTAAATCGCAATGAATTTTTTTTTTAATGTCAAGTTATTAATGGTTTTAAATAGTAATTAAAGAAAAAATTAATAATCACATAAATAGATAACAATTCTAACAAAACGCGAGTCATCTCTATCTGTTATTTAATTTTATTGATAACCTAGCCCGATGCGAATCGTTCACGGTCGATCACGGGAGCTGAAAGAATAAATTGTTTATAGAAAGCGATCCGTTCCAAAATCGTCGGACAGGCCACTTTAGACACAATGATGACCAGGGCAGACAGAGTCGGATCGTCATGGTACGGGGTGTCGCATCATGTATGGAATATACTGCTTATATACGGCAAAGGTCTCCGAGGGTGGAGCTTCGCAAAAGCACGCCGTTGATTTATTGTAACACTCGAGGAGGGAGAGAGAGAAAGATCTCGCGTTACCCTCCAGAAACAGAGAGAGCCGCGTTCTCCGATCCACGCCACCCACCCTCCTCGCGTCCGTCGACCGTCTCGCTTCCACCGACTGTGACGACACCCTTCTGTCAAAACGATGTTCCTACAAAACCGGCCGGGGGCCATTGATACCGGGCTCTGCCCTTTGTCGCATTCGTCACGACATCATCGCCGTCGCCCGTTTTGCGAAGATCCCGTTGCCTGAGCTCTACGCGATCATACGATCTCCGTGATGCCGCGATTTAGTAATTCACGGTCCTCTCCCTGATATAAAACGGATCTCCTCTCCCTGCTTCTCTTCTCTCATTATTATCTCTTCTAGCTAACTTGTCAAAAATAAGTAAGTGCTCTATATATATTTATTAATCAAACTTTTTCTTAGGGAAATATAAAAATGTTACTTTTCAACTCCTGAAAAAAATGTAGATTCACTTTTAAATTGCATATCAATATTCATCTGAAAATTCTATATTCTACCGTAAATTATAAATCGTTTAAACTAGGCTGATCTATCTAATTTTTTGTTCCAAAAATTTCAAGTATTGGACCGTTACGTCAACCTTTCTGTTTTCTTCTCGCAACATTGTTTTTGAGACCCGTCAATCTGATTAAATAACGTATGAAGCGATTTCTGTGATCGGTCGAGTCGAAATGAGTTCAAAGGATCTTTCGGAAACTAGAATCTTGTGACAGCGTCAAGGTAATTTTCTCCCTTTCTCGCTTACGCGTCGTTTATGCGGAAGTTATGTTAGTCTGATGATGGATCGATCAGTCCTTCAAGTTATCTAGGTTTTCCTTTTACGGAATTCTTGTCGATCCGTCTTACTTCGAGCGACGGAAGTCACAACAACAAGTTACGACTACTGACATTCGTGTGTCAGGTTTAAGTTGCGTCTTCCTGTTACCAATAAGCAAAACGAAGGCATGTAACTGTTGCCTCAATTCAGGATCACGTATTTCTACTGATCAATAAATGACGAGATCTATTCCATCTGCCGAGTACTTCTCGGATTATTCGCTATTTATGCAAGAACTAATAATTTTGAATAAGCGTTATAAATCTTTGTTACAAACGTATTTAAGACTAAATGATATTATCTTCATATAATTTGACAAGTAATCTATATAATTCTTTTTTAAACGAGCTATAAATGAAGTTATAATCAAAATTATTTTTTATTAATATGTATATATGAGAGAGAGAGATTCCACTCAAATTAAATTTCTATTTTTAATTTGGAATGTGTGCGATATATTTTGCAACACACCATATTTTGATATAATTTCATTAAAAATTTAAGACAGAATAGACACATTTAATTGAGTGTCCGTGCTACAAAACGGAATAATAACATATCCATCAAACGAGAATTTTTTGCATGATAGTTTCGTACAATCGTTAGAAATTGGTCTGTTCCGATGAAAATGAAAAAAAAAAAAACATGAGCGATCGTGGGTGCACCACTGGTATTATTGCTTCCTGAAGTTTCATTGTATATCCGTCAATGACCGATGATGGATCAGGCGGCTACAAATATCGCAGATTTCTGCTTAATTCTACTGAATTTATTGGAAGCGCGCTTTTTTCGTTGTGGTTTGGAAAAGTATTGTGTTCACAATCGAAAAAAAACCTCACACAAAAATGTGAAGCACTGCGACTAATATAGTCTGACGTCCGTTGCACTCAATATTTATCATATACTTCGTATATTTTTTTAGTTAAAATCTCTCTCTCTCTCTCTCTTTCTCTCTGTAACGTAAAATATAAAATATTTTAATAAAATTTCGATATTAATATTTACTTAATAATTAATTTACTTAATAGTTAATGTCTATTTGTAATTAGCTGAAATAAAAAGTATTTTATTTGCACATATTAAAATAAAGTCTAAAGAACGTGTTTCAGAAGAAGTGCTTAAAATTCAAAAATTATTAAGATATTTAAGTATTCATATTAAATAAAAATTTATCAAGAAAATGTTAATATTCAGGAAAAATTCTACACATTCTAGAGATGTTGAAATCCTTCTCAATTGATTTATAAATTATAGCTGCATCATATACATATAGCGATACATTTAACAACTCGTATCTAATGATACGCATATCTGCGTAGATTGTTCTAAATAATATTTAAAATAAAATGAGATAAGAAAGTCAATGCTAAAGCGTGTAAAAGATGCAACGAAAGGAAAAATATTAATTTTTGTCTTCAGCCGCTTCAGTAAAAATGATGGAAACGCATGCACGCACGTACAGCAGCTAACGACAACAAAGACAACTTGTCGCTGCGGTAAGGAAAAAAAAGTGGCATAAATCATTGGCGGGTACCCGCCGATGAATCTCGCCGGGTTCATCCACGTGGAAGGGGCATAATCAAATTTCACCCCGCCATGCAAGGGGCGGCGACTCTGCGGTCGTGCACACTTTCAAGGCCTTTCTGTTTGCCAAGAGGGTGGGATCTGGTCGAGGGCTATTATGGGGCTCACCCTGGGCTCTGCCGTGGATACCCCAAAGGAGTGTGGGGTGTGTGTTACTCCCAGAGAGTCACCCAGCCATCCGAGCATCTAGCAGCCACCAAACAATTACGCGTGACGTGACGTGACGTGACACGCCGTTCTTATACCGTATCGAAAAGATATGTTTTTCTACCAACAGAAAACAAATCTTATACAACAAAAATCTTATTTTTCGCGAGATAAATTTTATAAAAACGTAATGTCAAAAAATGCTTACAGTTTTCTTCTCGTTAAATCTCCACTAAATGATTCCGTAGTTTCTTTCCTAGAACTGCCAAAGTTAGTTTTCATATATGTACATATATATATCTTAAAAGTATTATATTTTAAAAGGCAATATTTAAATTATTAGTAAATTTGCAGAATATAGAATAAGAGATAATAAAAGAAAATTTAAAGAAAATGTAAGAAAAAGGATTTTTATGTACATAAAACTTTAAAAAGTTGTAATAATAAATTATATATTATTGTAAAATGTAAAGCACAAGTTTTATAAATTATTTAAAATTGTAATAATATAAACTATAAAAAAATATAAATACCGTATTCCACAATTACACTTGTTTAATTGAAGGAAAGGCATAATTATATTTTACTTTCGGATTTTAATATTCTATTCAGGTTCTTCGACGATATATTCTCTATGTTCATACATTGTATATATTTAAACCAAATATAAAAATTCAATTACTTTTTTAAAAACGAAATAAATATAAATAAATAAATATTTATTATGTATTAGAATCTTTATACGATCTTTTTTCGAAAAAGAGCTTTTTATACTACGTTCCTTTCATCTTAAATTCTTTCGCGCATTAAAAGCACAATAATATATATTTTTTATAATTTTATGATAAACAATTTTCAAACACATCTGGATATGACACAGCTTCAGAAAGAAAATCGGCATTGCCTAAGTACGAAATTATGTGCGAATATTAGCTAGGGCAAAAGCAATCATGACACCGCCTCTTGCCATCGATATCGATCGGGAAATCGATGCGGTTTATCTCGCCGTCCATTAATCAAAGATCCAACTTCCGCGCGAGTGAATCCTTCGTCGTTCGAAGAGAGCCCACGGGAGGAATAGATACCATAATAAAAGATCGTTCTGCCAGATGGCCCGTGCCTGGTACCAAAAGAGAGACTCTCTCTCTTTCTTTCTCTTTCTCTCTGCTGTCTTCTCTCTCGAACGTACTCTTCCTCTTCCTTTGATCGCCCTCAGTTTTTTCCTTCAGGATGAGAAGTCGTAGGCATTTTTCACGGTTTACATTCTGTGAAGCATATGTGTCCGCGCGAACATTGATATGAGATCGTAATGCCTTTTTCTTCACGGTTGTCCAGAAAGAACTGAAACTGTCTTGCATTCTGATTATATCACGTATCTCTTACAGATCGCAATATAAAAAGCAACGAATCTGTTTACTAATTTTAATACGAGAACCAGTAAAAAATTAATGCACCATATGTCGGCTATATATGTTTATTTTCGCGATTCATCTCTTTCTTTAAATATTATCTCTTCTCAAAATCCTATTATCGTGATAACAATTATATCATTTTATTTCGGCAATACAAAAATTGATACGCTTAAACTTTAAATCTATTAGCACCGATTGCATCTTGATCAATTACATAAATTTCTTTGTATATATTTCATATATATAAGATATAAAAATATATAGAATTATAATCTCTAAAAAATGAAATTAATTACACTAACTGATAATGTTATATTAATATAAATAGAAAATATTTCTAAATTTATATATGATCTTTTCGTTTGCTTCTATCAAATAATGCACGTGTCATCCATCCCGATACAGCTGCCCAGATTGCATCGTCAGGGGGAGGAAAGAATCTCTAAACATTTTCCAATGCATACACGTATAGGAAATGTCCATGTTGAATTGAGAAAGCGTTTTCCGACGCTGAATGTCGGTCACTTTGACACGATTGTGAATTAGCACATTTGCCGGCTTTATAGTCGAACAACCCTTTCGATGGATGGTAGAAAAATGTCGTGCAAATTTAGTCGCGAGATATTTTTTTCTAAAGTTTTCCGAAGATCTTGATTCCACCAGAATTATTCATTTCCTAATTTTATTCACGATGGCCTGTATCGAGCCTGTATCGAGTATGTAATTTATATTTTTTATTATTAAACCACAAAATCCGTAATATAAAAACAACATCTTATTATAGTTTAGATAATAGTAATATCATTAATAGTTCTGAATGATTTTACAGATTACGATTACAATGGAACAGAGAAAATTATAGTAGCCACATTTTCGCGTAGAAATCAGTCTTTAAATCGAGACTAACATCCCATTTTTGTTTTGTCAAAATATTCGCAGTTTCCCTGATCAATCAATAGATACACAAATCGCAAACGATGCCTGCAGTGGTATTTCAAGATGTGCTAAATGGAAACGGATTGAGACGTGTCTTGCAGATTATTTCGAGATCTATTTCCAGAAATGTTCACGGCAAATTGCCGAATTCGTCACACGACGACCCTTCGCCACCCTTAATCCTACAGTTCCGTACTCTTCGTATACGCAATATGCGTACGTCGTTTAGCGTTTAGTGGTCCAGGGAGAAGTCCATGACGAATTTATGGAATCCTCCTCTAAGCTTTTCCAGCGATATACCTAGCACCTTGACTGTCGTTATTCTAAACGTAACAAAGCGTTGCTAAATGTCTTCACGCATTGCATAATACACACGAGGCCTATATATATAATAGACCTTAAACTTCTATTTATTAAATCTTTATATTACGATATTTAAATTGAAATTGCAGCCGTGTTCAACAAATATTATAAACATTGTCACAAAACATAGAAAATTATTTCTATGAAAACCGACGTTTCAGAAAATATTTTTACAAACAATTGTAAAAATTTTACAATAAATTATTAATAAATTATCGAATAAATGTCTCTTCATATTTTGAATAGTTATATTCATCAGTATCTTTTACAAATAAAAATATATATATATGTATTAATTAAAATCACCGTGATAAATGTTCCATAATCTTTGAGCAGTAAAACTGCTGATTAATTCTTAAAAATATCGAAATGTAATCTCCCTAAAGTCTTTATTATTTTTCTTATATTTTCAATAAATTGTATCGATATTTTAAACTTAGTGTGTGTGTGTGTGTGTGTGACTTTGAGCAGGTTTTCGCACATAATATAAAAAATGTATACAATTCAAAGACTTGACATTTAATATGTTCGCTAGATTTTATAGGATCAATTTAGAATAATCAAAATAAATACGTAATAGTCAAATTCTTTGTAAACTAATTTATACCACACTACATACACACACATACTTTCTCTCCCTCTCCTCTAAAATTTTCTATATTTCTAATAATTATATAGCAATATCTCGCGATAAACAAACCAACGAATATTTTATTCTCACCTTCTAGACTTTTCTGATATTTCCCTTCGTCTCATTTTTTATTTGCCGATTGCGATGCAAACTCACAGATAAAAGAACATAATAAATCAAATATATATGTACCTAAGTAATTACTAACTAGGAAAATTTTTATTATATCCACATTTATATAATAAATGATGTATCGCATCTCACATGTCTAATCTGTGCACCAAATTTTATACGAAAAGAAAACTCGCGCTCTCGTTTATCGGGGCCTTTTCGATTCTTACCATCAACAACAATCGGACCGACAACAATCGGATTACGCCCGTGTTCGACTTAAGCTCGTCAAGCGAAAGTCAAGAGCTTACAACGGGGTTACACGAGCCTGCGGCTGCGAAGTGATGCACCGCGACACAAAACGATCGGATTTGTGTCTCGGACGACACAAAACCAGGGCGACGAGGTGCTGCCATGGCGGCGCATCGTTCCCCCTTTTCCACGAGTAAATTTGACGTTGGCCAAATAAACACATTGAGGCCGGCTACGTTTGAAGTGGTCCCCGTTGACAGTGGGCGACCCGTGAACATCGGCGCGATTGTTCCGCAGCGGGTCGTCGGCACCTTTTGGATCTCGGGGGCGGTTTCCCTTCTCCCAGGTGCCCCTTCCGTACTCCTGCCGGTAACTTCTGGACGTTCCTTTCCTTGTAAAAATCAGGATCATTCTGCGCGCGTTTCACGAAAGTACCGCGGCATCTCAAAGAATGCTATTATCGCCATTCGTTCGCTCATTCATTCGTTCATTCATTCGCGGTCATATCCCTCTTCGCAGTCTCGAGTCTATCACTCGCACTTTGTCATTCCTGCAAAATATCTTGCGAAAAATAGATGAATCAGAATTAAAACGCGAATATAAATAATCAGAGATTGCTTTAAAAATATTTTCGAATTGTTTTCAACAGAAAAGATTCATTATCTGAATTAAATAGAAATTAAGATTTAATTTTTTTTATTTTCTTTAGAATAAGGAGATTAAGATAGACTAAAAAGAGTACACATCTCTGTTTATTGCGCGGTAATTTTATTTATTCTGTTAATATTATTATGCTTATTCTATTGAACAAATTAGAATATTGTCCGTCTAATCTTTCCTCTTATTACACACGACATACATGTATATGTATATATATATAAAATCTTGAAGGAACGCTACATAAAAATTAGAGAAAATAATCTGAAATTTTAGATTGAATTTTAATTCTCCTGATTTCGTAGATTGTGAATTCAATTTCATATAAAAGTCCTGAAAATATATCTATTTATATGACATAGCAATTGTACTTTATTTATTGTAATATTATAAATCGGTATTATCGTGTATGTGTGTGTGTTACGTGTGTATATAATACGATATCTTTTATTTATTTAGACACCGTATGTGTACCTATTATTTAAAAAATTCAATAAGCGCAAAACTTGTTTTTTCCATTTTTGAATCATAAAAGAGGATTGACCGCACAGAGCAAAAGGTATTAAACAGATCCAGAAAGTTTACAATATGAATATCAAACCTTAAAGAGTGTGATACACACATATCCAAGACCAGCGATATAAATTTCGACAAAAAAAAATTCTTGCTCACTTGACATTCTCAACAACTGTTTGTGAAAATATTGATAGGGACATATACATTATAGAAAAATATATGTACATATATTGATAGGAACATATACATTATAGGAAAATTTATATTTTATTAAATTTATTTATTTATTTATAACTTGAATAGAGAATAAAATCATACCCACACATACACACACGCGCGCACACACACATACACACATACACACACGTGTGCGCGTGCGATATTAAGTTTTTTACATTTTTATATAATATATACATACAATAAAAAATGCCATTATAATTATAAGAAACTGAATAGATGTAATATATGTTCACATAATGTGGGTTTATATAATGCATAAATTATATAAATATATATTTTACAGAAACGTAATTTCCTAACGTATGTTTCTATATACTCTTTTCGATATAAATAAATCATTAATTAATTTCAATTTTATAATTATAGATGATAAAATTCAATAAAAATTAAAGAAATTTATCATGTACATAATATATCAGAACAAAACTCGAAAAATTTCTGACAATGAAAATTGTCAGAAATTATATATATATATATATATATATAATGTATATATATATAAATATATATACACACACACACGAAGTTTTTGTTATCATAAAGAAAACGTACGGGTTTAAACTAATATAACCTAATTTTAAAAAATAATTATAATAAACACACAATGGAAATACTATTCTATTTATAAAATATACTTGAAGATTTAATATTTAATGTAAAGGATTTGAGTTCTAGGAACATAGATGTGTTTTGTGAACGTAAAACTTTTATTATTATTGCATTATAATTACATACTATTAGAGATTGATGTAAATAATACATTGGTTATATATACGAGTTGATAATATTCAAATATTGTATTTTACATGTGTGTTCTTTAAAAAATAATGTTTACTATAGAATATACCCACAATAAAATAATCGAAATAAAAATTTATTACTACTTACAAATCTTAGGAGTCGGAGTGTGTTTTTAAGTGTATCTTCAAAGTAGTTTTGTTGATGAAGGCTTTCGAGCAAATTGGACAGGGATGTGCGCGCGCCAAATGCTGTTTCAAATGTTCGCTAAATGTTAAGCTGCTCTTGAAAAATTTCTTACAGATATTACACTTGAGATCATCCTCAGTGTCCAAATGAGTCCTTGTATGTAAATCAACTTCTCCAACATTATCGAATTCTTTAGAGCATACCCGACAGCTGAATTTCACCGCTTGGAGAATGCCTATTTGACTTCCAGTTAAAGGATTCGGCACCGGAATTATCTTGTTGGTCTCACTAATATTACAACTCAAGCTTTCTTTCTTTCCATGAGAACTTATATGATTCCTGTAATATTTATAATGTCATGCTATACATAAAGTAATATATAAAGTAATGTGTCATGTATTATTTTATAAAATAAAATCTTGATTTTATAAAATAAAATCTTGATTTTATAAAATAAAATCTTATTTATAACTTATTATAGGAAAAAGTAAGATTAATAACTTGTGTCATAGCAGCATATTTGTGTCATATAACTTGTATTATATAAGCGTATTTTATACATACATAATACTTATAATTAAAAAAAATTCTAAATAATAATATTACTTACATATAAAAATAGTTTACCTGTATGCTTGATCATTTTTAAAACTAATATTACAGTTCATACATCGATAATCATTTTGTTGAGAGATTATCGTAGTTACAGAAGGCGAGACTTGAAGAAGAGACTTCTGTAATTTTATCTTAGAATGCTCCAAACAATGCTGCTTGACACTTTCTTTCAGTTCAAATGTCTTTTTACACTGGTGACATTTGTATGGACTTAATGGATCGGTACTAACATGTAATCTTACATGTTTATCATAAGCTGTTTGAGAGTTGCATTCTGTCTCACAGATATCACACGTAAAATGTTTTCTAATGTGCATATATAATGCTTGTGGATTAGGAAAATTCTTGCTACATATGGTACAAGAGTAGCCTTGAGTTTTCTCTTTCTTTGCAATATAATATTTATCACATAGTTCACATTGAAATGCTAATTTTGAATTATATACACATCTTCTTAGTTTGCAGTTGCCCTGCACGCAGGGCTTCTTAATATGTAATGGTCGAACCTTCTTCCTGTCTTGTTCGCTTGTCACTTTGGTGTCATTATTAAGCATTACCAAAGGCATTATCTTTTTACATTTTGGACCTGGTTTACCTCGTATTTTATCGATTTGTATTATCAAACGATATGTCTTTGTCTGAAGATTCTCATGCAATACAGAACTCGATGTGGCAGAACCATTCACAGTTACTGTTTCATCAATTGATATATTTGTTTTATTTCCACTAGTTGTATCTTCAGCCTGCAATGTAATACATAAATATATATATAAATGCGCCTATAAATAATAATTCATTAATGTTTTGTAAACACATATTAGCAATATATTGCTAAAAAAAAACTTGACTTACATTATCTTGCATGAATGGACTTTGTGGTGGTGTCACTAAAGTATGCGAATGTTCATCTAACTTCTTCTGTTTTAATGGTTCTTTTTGTGGTTCTTTTTGTAATATATTTTCAACTTTATTCAATTTTCTTGGAGGTTCTGTAAGGAGATAAATATATATGATTGCAATACTTTGAACTGTATGGTCTATATTGAACATACAAGCAAAATAAAAATATAACATTAAAATAATTATCTATCATAAACTATATTTATAAATAATTTTTCAATATATTTGTATATAATCCTTATTATTGAATTATTACAAATTAAAAAATTAAAATAATTAACAATTATCTAATACAAGTAAAATGAAAGATACATTTGTAGATATAATTATTAGTTTCCTAAGTATATACATATAGTCAAATATTTAAATAATGCGCTCATTGAGTGATCCATCAAATTACTTGTTAAAAAACATGTTCATAGATATAGGATGTAACTTTCTATATAGACTTACAAACCTTCTATTCTACCGAACAGGGTGGGCACAGAGTTTGATTTCAAATCTCTCTCTGCGGTGAAGTTAATTTTTTCAAAATGCAGCTCACAAAGATGCGGGGGTTTCTTATCGCTAACAATACCCGATGCCAGATTGCAATTGTGAAGCCATTGATTCTTCCTTCTGAAATTTCGCAGCGCGGAAACAGTTAATAATTTGACTTTAACGTTTACGTTAATCATTCCTGTGCTTAAAAATATACTTACAGATCGTCGTCTGGGAAAGCAAAGAACGATATCGGATTGCCGTCTATTTTCGTGGTCTGAGTGGAGGGACATCCGTTGGCCGCGCAAGTTATCATTGTACCTCGAGAAAAATCCTTACGGATGACAGTACGAGGTACTAGCTCATTACCTTTTGGGACACTATTTTATAAATAGCATATAACCTAAAAACAAAACTTGAATCTCGCCGCAATTGACGGGCAAAAACAAAATCTACGAGCACTGTAGATAGGAAACTATACTATAGAGATATAGGGCGCATTACTGCGTGACGAAGAGAGATCAGAAATGTATCTCTTAAAGAAATAACTGGATGATGCGAAATATATACGAGAAAGTAAATGCGCGGTATTGAATGTCATCCAACGGGACGTACAGGATCGACCAATCATGTCTCATTCGATATATATCGAAAGACCGTATCAAACACGACGTTAGCCAATCAAGTTTGTTGCCTCTCGTAATCTTATTGTTAGCAGTCTTGTAAAAAAAAATATATATATATATATATATATGGATTTTATACGCTTCTCATTCGAGATTATTTTTTTATATGTGTCAAAAAAAATATGATCCAATTTAAGACAAAAAATTCCGAAAGGATGGAGAAGATTTTTCTCATTTCCATTGCAATGGAGATGGAAGAATTTCGATTCTTGGCTCGAATCGCTTGTTGAAGATCGATAGGAAGATCGATTCCACAATACGAAATTCTTATGTGCATATCGCTGATACAACAGCTGACAACAGCTGATATAAGCGTGCTCGATCGGAATCGTTTCGTAGTCGGTGTGTGATACCCGTAGCCGCGTACGCCGGTCGTTATCATAGCTACGGGGTAGTTTTGAACCTCGGTTAAACCTTCGATGTGTCGGAGCTGATTATCGAGATGATTGTTTTATACGAAAACTTCAAGGCACAGGCGCGATCGCGATTTCGAATGCTAGTAGATTTATCATGTTGAATAATCGCTAGTTTACGTCTTCAGTTTTATATAAATGTCTGTATAACATTTGAGAGGTTTATTACTGTGATTAAAAATTGATATCACAAATTGCGCTACCCGCGTAATCCGGTTGGCGTGACAGTTTCAATTTCTCAATAATCGATTGATATTTATAAAATTGTAACATTAACGAGTTGCTCGTGCGTGTATATATATATATATCCTATAACGAATCGGAATTGTAAATACCAATAGGTTTTTAAATCCAATTTTCCGTGTGTCTTAATTACCGTCTTCTCGTTAATTAATGGTTCCCGCGCGCAGCAATATGTTTCTCGTTTGCGTGACCGTGGGACTCGTCTTTTTGGCATCGAAGTATCGCAACAACGTGCTTCGTAGCGTCAAACACTTATATAAAAATATAAAAAACCGAGATAATAATCGGAACGATAATAGCTGTAAAAATAAATCCGATGAAGATTTAGATAATAAAGATAGTAAAGATTTAAATAATCAAGATGATAAAGATTTAAATAATAATGAGAATAACGATGACAACAAGGAAATTAAGCTTATATTAGACAAGATTATTCTGGCAGACTCTCCGGAGAAATGCGATTACGCCGTACAACGTATTCGCTGGTAAGATTTTAGATAACGAGATTATCGTTATATTATAAAAAGATAAACATTTTGCTCTCTCTCGCGCATAATCTTTTTAAATATCGTACGAACATTAAATGTTAGAACGAATATACGTTATCATCTCTTTCCATAATATGATAGAAACGACCGTTCTCTTAATTATTGTTTACATTTTTTTTTCTTTTTTTGTAAAGTATTATCGAATACCAGAGTGTTGTGTACAAGAAAGACAGCGCGTATGTCCTTGAAATTCTTGCAGAAAGATCTAGAATAATTACAAATATAACGGCTGAAAATAAACCATCGAAAAATATTATATAAAAGAAAATTTATACATATATATTTTTTTTTTTATAATTCATTAATTTTATTTTCTCATAAATAAAAGAAATTTTATTATAATTAATTAAAACGAGAATTTTCTTTTTTTCTCAGTTTTTTTTTCATATAAATTTACATTTTTTTCTATATTGCTTGTTTCTAAAAATCTTGTACAAAATATATTTTTCAAGTAGAAATGTCATTTATGTGATTCTTTATCTTATTATAATAAAGTTATTAACTAATTGCATATACTTCTTTTATAGTAATCTGTCTGATGGCGTACTTGGTTTTGATTGCGAATGGGTCAAAGAGGGACCAGTTTCTCTGTTACAATTGGCCACTTTCAATGGAGTAGTTGCTCTATTTCGCATCGGAAAGATCGGATATATTCCATCTAAACTTAAGGTATATTTTGCAACAAGTATACAACTATTGTCCAAATGCATATAACGCTGACAAAATTAATTTTTAATATTTGTTGTATTTGTTCACAGGAACTATTAGCTAGTAAGCACATCCTTAAAGTTGGAGTTGCTTCCTTCGAAGATGGACAAAGGATAGTGAAGGATTATGGATGTAGAGTTAATGGAACTCTTGATTTAAGAACTTTAGCTGAAAATTTCTATTTACCAAGCCGGAAAAGCTTAGCTGCCATGAGTTTAGAGTATCTTAACATTGAGATGGACAAAATAATAGAAGTGAGGTGCGGTGACTGGGACGCTAGCACCCTATCAGACGAACAAGTTGCATATGCTGCTTGTGATGCACTTGCATCCGTTATCATTTATCGCAAAGTAAGGAAATTTATTTAAAGTATTAAAGTAACATTTTCTTATATGTATAATTACTGTAATGAATTATACTCCTCACATCTGAATTTTGTTGCAGATAATGCAAAAAGAGAAAGAAAAGTATTCATTCTGGCAGAGAGTAGGAATTTATTTGTATAATATATTGAGCAATGATGTAAATGTACGGATTCATGGCGTGCCTGCTAAAACAGTCGATACGAGGTATGAAAATTTATGAATTATTTTCTATATAAATTATATTCAATTTATCACATATATATATATATATATATATATATATATATATATATATATATGTGTGTGTGTGTGTGTGTGTGTGTGTATGTCTGCGTGCACGGAGAATACATAAGTATATATCTGTTTAAGGTTCAACGCTCAGCGATCATCAAGTGTAGATAGTATTACTAAGAATAATATTTTAAATATTAAGAAAAAATCACCAGTATTGGATACAGACGATAGTAACGTAGAACGTAAAAATACGATTCCTACAAGGATCAAACCATTATATCATAATTGTTACTTACAAGCGCCTGATGGAGATATATTGTGTACATGCGACCGGAAAAAGGCAGAATGGTATATTACGAAAAAATTGGGAGAACTTGTGAATACGGAACCATATACAGTAAGATTAAATTTCGAGCCATCTGGTCGAGCATTGGGAGAAGTTGGGCAATATTACACGCAAGTAAAAGTTAATCAATGTGTAGTTTGTGGATGCACTGAGAAATTTATTAGGAAGAACGTCGTGCCGCGAGAGTATCGAAAATATTTCCCATGTAAGCATCTTTTTTTTTCTTTATAACAATACATCGTGCAATGATATAAGTATGACTAAAAATAGCAAAAGTGATATGGAAAGATTGATGAGAAAATGTGTTAACGTAATAACTATGACAATATAACACACATATAAACATATAAATATATAAATTTTTTCTGTATGTATAAAATACTGGGTATTCTTTTCAGTGGTAATGAAGGCACATCAATCTCACGATGTGTTACTACTGTGTCCATCTTGT
Organism: Lasius platythorax; assembly: GCA_963971435.1. Classification (NCBI taxonomy): domain Eukaryota; kingdom Metazoa; phylum Arthropoda; class Insecta; order Hymenoptera; family Formicidae; genus Lasius; species Lasius platythorax. The sequence continues at coordinate 8,105,816 of OZ020535.1, forward strand.
CATGAAATCAGCAATAATCATGATCTGCAGCTCAGAAGAAAGTTAGCAGACATGTGCGATGCACCACTGATTGGGCCAATGACGCATGTACGGGATAAATACATGCACAACTATCGAAAATTACATTCAGCTGTTAAAGCCTTGAGGGAAAGAATATTGTTACCCCCGCGACGACGCGAAGAGCTTGAAAAATGCATACTAGAACATACAGGACAACAAAAGATTACCCCAGATCTGCTTAATGCCCTGAGCGAGCAATTAAAGAATGCATTGATTCAACAACCAATTTCTAATCAATACAAATGTCAGCCACATGGCTTAAAGGTATTTATTTTAAATTTATACGTATATCCATGAAATTTTCATACTGTCTAATTTTTATACGATAGGTTGTACAGTATTTCCAAAAAATGGAAGGTGGACTCGTTGAATTGGAACGTATGTGGAGAGAACATTTTCTTACCACAATGGAGCCAAAATACTTGCCAAGTTTATGGTCTGTGCGCCACAATCAAGAGCGATTGATCATACGCCAGGCACAGAATAGAATTGAACCGCAGGATGCGAAGGTAGCTGGATTAACGAAATAGCGCAATAATTTGGAAAACTGTAGCTAAAAAGAAGTTTCGTAAAAGAGCGAGAACTTGAAAAACTTTTATATCAATATATCTCCTGAATATACATACATATATACATGGATACTTATATCTTTCTTATTTATCTTTACCTTTCTAAGCAAGTGGATGATGCAATAGTTTCTAACTCATAAATCATATTTTTCAGTCCAGAAAGTAGCATTTTTATATTTTTACAAAAATTTTAAATATTAAATGTATTAAATAGTATGCTCAAGGTATAAACTTTTAAATGTATGATTAACTTGACATTTTTAAGATGGTATATCACATATCTACAAAATATGTTGATATCAGAATCTATTATTTATTATAATATTTTATGTACAAGTTTCTAGAATTAGAGTAAGTGAATTTAGACTAGGAGTGAGTCTCATGGCTGCCTGGAAGCTTCTTGACCGCTCGTCGAGTCTGTTTGTGGCGGCGGCGGCGTTGGAGGTGCCGTTGCTCTCTGATTTCTCATTTCCTCGTCTATGCGTTCCTTGGCGCGTACAACCTTCGACAGCAGGTAGAACGAACCGCCCTTCGTCCTGTCATTAGCCTCCACGAGATACTTGTAGTTTTGCTCGATCAGTTCCGTTTGGTCGAGACGTTCCGCGTTAAGGATACGAAGCGCCTCGTCCAGCGAGAGTCCCGTCCTGGTGTTGGCGGCGGCGTGTTGCGCGCCCTGTCTCCCGCCACCGGCTCGTCGCGCAGCTTCCTGACTCGCCGCGATCTCCTGGCGCAAGGCGCGCGCGAAAGCCTTGCCGACGACCTGCGTGCCCATCACGATGATCTGTATCAGGTACTTCGCCATAGCTTAACCTAACCTCCGGTCACGACGCGCGGACGTCAGGTGTCACGCTGTCGGCGACGATTCCCTCTCGCGTTCCTGACAGCTGGCCGGCTGACACCAGCGTTTCGAGTCTACGTCTGTCTGCGCGAGTCCGTACTCTCGCCCGAACATTAGCGGCACGAGTTCTCGTCTAACCACGGGGAGATCTAACCTTAACAGCAACGAGCCGCAATATCGTAACTCGCGCCTGTCCCATGATCGAGAAACATCATAAGCCAAGTTCACACGGATACGCTACTTTCTGGGTTGCGTTCGAGATTGAGACATATCCGTGAAGACGTCCCATGTCTATGTTATGTACGTTCATCGTGGCGCGGCGCTGGCGGCTGCGCGCTCTCTCCTCGAGCTCGCCAGCGCGCAGCAGGAGTAGCGCGGACAGACAGTAGCAGCGAGTCGCGCGAGTACGTCGGGCGAGACGGATCGGGGTCGGCTTGAAAGTTGTCGCGTCGAGAATCACGGGGTGTTTAGCGGAGGCTCTCCGATTTTTGTCCGTCGTCCCGTATGCGCGTCCCTCGTCGGTGCGTCCGTTGCGGCCATTGTCCCTGACATGGAAGCCTATCAAAATGGCAGAGATCGTGCACATGTTTTTGTTCCTATATAAGTCCAAGTATCGTCGGAAAGGTCAGTGGCGGCGATCTCGTCGTGGCAGCGGCGGCGGCAACGGCGGCAACGGCGACGACGACGACGACGACGAGATCGCCGCGGTGCGCGATCAACGGCGGCAACGGCGGCGACGCGGCCATGGCAGCGACGCCGCGGCGGCGTTCTCGGTGCCGTGGGCGACGTTCCTACCGTGGGCGGTGCTCGTCTGCTGCTGGGTGATGCGCGTAAGCGACGCCGCTTCCTCGTCCTCCTCGTCGCCGACGGTGGACACGGCCTGCGACCTCGACACCTGCGTCAACGGTGATTGCGTCAATGGCAGCTGCGTGTGCCGCGAGGGCTGGCAGGGCACGCACTGTCAATTCTGCGGCGGGAAGGTCAGGTAAGCGATATCTCTCTCTCTCTCGGCTGTCATTGAGAAAAATCTCGCGAGAGAGATCTTTTCTCTGTCTCTGTTCCTTTTTTTTTTTTTTCCCCCCCCGTATTTAAGCGTCTTTCTTTCGATCACGCGCCGAGCGGCGAGATTCGCCGATCTTTGGAGCGCATGCGATTTTTTTATGAGCGGTAATCGCATTTGTTCAGGGGACGACGTGCGGGTATGCGGCGAGATATCCACGTACGGTGCGTATGGTAGGTAAGCGCGTACCGTATATCGTATATCCCGTACGTACGTACGTACGCGCCGGAGCGCGCACGGTCCGTGTCAAGTGCAACGGTATCTCGCCACTTTCTAGGTCGTTCTCGTCGCTTCGATCGCGTGTTCCGGGTGACGGAGAGAGAGATTCATCCACCCCTCTCGGACGCGCGACGTAAATAAACGTCTGCGTGCGTGCATGCGTGCACGCGTACTCTTCTTGATTGCGTCTCTTCGAAAGAGGCGCTTTTCCTTGCGGCTGCACATTATTAGCCTCTTTGTTCGACTTTCCTTCGACCTAAGCAAGCCGAAACAAAGAATTATTTGTTATTTTGTCGCATTTTATTCGAAGGACGAAGAAAATGTGAAAAGAAAAGGCCACAGGGTAAGCAGATTAACGTATTGTTTCGAGATATGTTGTACAACATATGTATACCTGAATAAAGCAAGCTCTCATTGGTAACTTGCGGTGACCGCTTCGAGATGAGAGTCTGACAGCCTCTGGGGAGGCTCGGAGATTAGATTTGTCTCGCCCGTCGATGGATCGTCGCCGTTAAAAGTGACGGGAAAAAGTACACTCTGTCCCGGATGCCGATTATGTCGCGCCGTGAAACTTGCTCGGTGTAGGGATGATAAAAATTTTCCGTCCGTTTGTACACATAAAAAACATTGCTCTATCCTTTTTAAGATATGTAGTTATTTGAAAAGTTTGAATTATCAATCTGAAATGCAAAAAAGTTTCAAGACCATATCGCATATACATATATCTATGTAGATAATTTTTAAATAAGAATAATTGTTTTGCATAATATGCGAGAAATATTTATGTACTGTTTTACTTTTTTCTCCTAAATTAATAATACATTTTAGCATCCAGTCAAATTACATAGAAATGCGAAATTTACAACTTTTTAAATTGGAATCTCGTTTTGAAGTTGACCATGATTTTTTAATAACATATATAAAGTTTTCGATCATCGCTGCGTTCCAAGTCTGGCAAGTTTTTTTTTTTTTTTTTTTTCCCAAGAATTCGAAATCTGTGTAATCAGTGCGTATAATAATCATGAAATATTAATATATAGAAATCACACATTTTCGTCCTGCATTGGGCAGTTTATACTCTCTTACTACTTACGTACTTCAATTCCCATTCGTAGCCGGATGTTCGCGTTCGGAGTTCTTCATGGAAAATGTCAAAGGTATATACACACACTTCACCCGAGCAGTCGTCATGTTTTCACCGTGAGAACGCTGGAACGTGCGATAGGAGTCTACGGAGATATTCGATGGATATTCTTGGATATTTCCTTAGATATTTAATGGATATTCAATGGACATTGAGAATGTATAGGTACTATTCCGCTGTAGAAATACGACATTCCTGCTCCTTTTTAAATATTTAGCGAATATTTGAAGACATTCGCCACGAATAATTCAGTCAATATTCTAGTCCTCTTGGATATTCATATTTCTCGCAATATCCAGATTTCTCAATACTGTTAGCATTAAAAATATTGAATAATATTTATTCTTTAAATATATATAAAATATAATATATAAAAAATAAAAAAATGTATAAGAATTTTTCAATTTTTTCTCCAATTACAAATATTGATATCATAAATTAGATATTGATATTTTGTAATAATATTCGTAATAAGAATATTCATAACTTTGAGTTATATATTTTGTCGAGTCTTTAATATATATATTTCGAGATATTTTTCTCATAGGTTTTTTATAGTTTATTACAAATATCGACAGAATATTTCGATTTTAACTTCAATATTGCGTTTCGCCGTACGTTCCGGAAATTGCAAGAAAGTTTTTTTTTTCAAAGAGGAAAAGGACGAATCTCCCTCTTCTGTCTCTTTTACACAGTTTAGATGAATATTGATTCCCAAATTTCACGATATTTCTCAGAAAAGTTTCAGCCGAGGAAAATCGAGTAGTCATTCGCATTCGAGCACGATCAAACTTTCGCGTGAAATTTTCTGCTTTCCTCTAAAAAGTTAATCCCGGAGCGTCGCAGTGTCGGTGACAATGATTGATAGACATCGCGAGCATGAATAGATCGCGAGCCTCGTCATCTTTTCTGCTTCACTTTGCACTTTATATAACGCATTACGATGCAATTTCTCTCACTCACACATACACACACACACACACTCTCTCTCTCTCTCTCATTATATATAATTGTTGTATACAAGAATTGACTAGTCGAAAATCCGAACAGTTAAATCGCTACGCAGATGAACTGTAGCCTAAATAAATCACCTTAGCTACTAAGCTATTTAGGGTGTCTTAAAAACGAATAGAAGTTGTAAATTAAAATATCTCAAAACACTATGATTTGGAATAACTTTTACTTGCGAGTTAAAAAATGTAAAAGTTATAAATTTATGACAATATTTTGATCTTAAATTAATTTCAAATAGAATTCGCGTTAAAGAGAATTTAATTCGCAAACATTCAAACATTCTAATCTCTGTAATCAATATTCGCAGTTTCGAAACAATTGCAGCACATCATAAATTTACACGCTTGACTCACCGTTGCATTTCCCTTATATGCATTCGCGCGCTGCGTGCGATTCTCGATCTCTCGTTGCGTGACAATACACGTGACAAAAGCATGCGAGAGAGAAAGAGAGATGAATAGATAGAGATATGAGGTTTTCGGAGCATGTTCGCGTAATGCGCTCGTCTGCACCGGCAATGTAAACTGCATCGTCGTTGACAGAAGATGCGTGAATGCAAAAGCTCATTAGTTGGTTTGACCAAGCTTTGTCTCTGTATAGTCGTAGGTACTAATTATGTCCCTACATTCCCGTTTGTTTCCCGTTGCAAGTGCTGTGACGTATCTCTATGAGCCCTTCTGTCGTGCGAAGAGGTCGTTGAAATTGCTTCTTAAAAAACGCGGTCTCTCTGAGCGTGTGGCATTATTTCGTTAATTCGTGCTGCATTGTATTGAAAAAGCTGCTTTGCTTTGAATAAAAATAGCGAATGTATAATTGACTTGCAATTTGATTAGCTTGCAACGTATGATTTTGAAAATATCCATTTATTATCTATCAATTATTGACTTTTAATTGATCAATAAATATGCAGACGGAAGAATCATGATTGATCTGGAACGAAAAAATCAGGACTGATTCTGTCTGTATATGCTAATAGATTGGCGATAGAAATAGATAGTGATTCACGAAGATAATTATTATAATCGAATGGTGCGAAAGGAAACTGATTCTTTATTCGAGCGCAGCACTTATAGCGTGATCGTTCGCAAATTAATTGGTCGATAATAGACACGCGATAATAATTACTCAGTGATTTTTTGTCGTCTATGTATGTGTCTCGTTCGCTTTTACAATTCCGTCGCACAGGTTATAAATTACATTCGGTAATTACGCTTAATTTGAATTCTTCTTTCAGTATAGTGAACGTCGTTCATTTGGCACCATCGCGCCAACGATTTCAAAGCTCTCTATTAAGATAATTATTTATTGCGCATTATTATCTATTGAGGTAATATATATATTTAGAAATAATTCTCTCTTCTTTAGTAATTTAGTAATTTAAAAAAGTTATTGAAATGATATTTTGTCTCTCGAAAATTTTTTAGCTTTCAACAAACTTAGATATACTACCGCAATTTCGTTCGTAATTTGACGCTATTATGTAAAAAAATATAAAATCATTATTTATTAAATAATACACGGTTCGTATTATCTATTGTCGACAAATATACAATAGAAGGAACTAACTTCCTATCTCTATTATTTGCACTTAACCTCCCGTGTGAAGTATCGCATAATCCTATGTATAAAGCTATGCTATTATTTATTATTATTATTCATTTGATTTCCGATGCGAATAGCTATTTCGCGGTCGGTGCTGACATGATAATATCGTTAAATTATTCATTAGCAATATCGTATTAAGCTGTGAATTTAATTACAGCCGTGCGTGCTTGCGAATCAACAGTCGTCCGAATCGTTTTAACCCGCTTTAATCATCGACATTATATCTTGCATCTTTTCAGCTGGCGCCAGACTATGCGCGCGTATTCACGATTCGTTTATAATTCCTGAATAGCGGATGGGAAATTCGACCAATCTGATTACTTAATATAATTCATGCATCGCGAATCGCGAATACGCGCAAGCTCTGGCGCTAGCTTTCGAGACTTTTGTGTATCTCGCGAACCGCTACATTTACCGTATGCGAAATACAGAATTTTACTGACGTGCATAGAATATCAAAGCTGGTTTCAGATTTTCTGCCGTTCGAGGCAAGTTCTTATTAGATATAAATTCGTCTTCTCGGGTTTTACTGACTTCGGCATTTTATCTTGATTTTTTTCTTCCGGATTATTTAATATTGGAATGAGGAAATCCAAGAAACTTTATAGCTGATGAAATACATAATATGTATACACTTTTAAATAGCATATTTATATAAATTTAAGAGATATTTAAGAAACAATTACCCGTTTTTTTTTATATATATGAATATCGCTATGGAATTTTATTAAATCAAGTAGGAAGCTTGGTAAAAATGCATTTTATGTGTTTAGGCTATCTGCGCGCCTTTTACTTTCTCGTCAGATATAAAATCGTACATTTCTTATTACATATTTATTATCGTAAAAAATGCTAGTAACAAACATATTATGCCAATGAACTTTCTAACCATGTACTACAAGATTATTACATGTACATATATTTCTTATGTGTTTGTGGCGAATATATTATACTTTCCATCTCTCTTTTTCTCTCTTCCTACTCTTCCTATTAGACACTAGAAGAATATTATTACTTACAAGACTATTTTTTTATTCAACGACATTACTGTGGCAAAACTTTCTGTCATATGAAATAATATTCTGTCATATAAAATAATATTCATTCGTTCATGTATTGACAAGCGTCTTGCGTCGTTCATAATTTTGTCGTTAAATACAATTTTGTTGCTTTCTCGCCTTTGCAGCTTGTCCTCTCTCTTAATTTCTAGCCGTATCCTCTGTGCATCGATTTTGTTATCATGGAGAAGGCGTTTTGTTTCATACCACGTGTTACATTATGCATAACTCTCTACCCACTCATGCGCTATCTTCTCTACGGGACTTCGCTCTTGTCCGAGCACGTGCGGCGACTTTATGTACAAATATAGTAGCGATGCATGTACAGAGCGAGACGTGCTTTAAGTGCGATTAGTATCTTAAAAAGTACTAAATTGTTTAGAAAAAAAGCGCTTAAAGTAAAAGTTGTGTGTACAATTTTGAAGCCATTTACTTGCTATAATACTCTTGTCACAAATTTCGTTGTTTCGAAGAAAAAAAATATAATAAGGATTTGATTTTAAATAAAACCATTTTTCTTTTTTAATAAGTTACGAATGAAAGAAGATTCAATGGTATAATATTTCAACGTTTTTTGTTTAAAGCATTTTTCTCTAAAATTAATAAGAGAAATTGATATATCACGCTCTGCATGTTTTACCGTGTATATTTGATACGATTCAATCTAATACGTCATGCAGCTTAATACTTTTCTTTAATAGTAAATACTGCAATTCGAGAAACCATCGTTCTTGTCTGCATACTAAAGCACAATCGATATTGACGTTAATATTCAAACAAACGGCTTTGCCGTTGGCGCAAGAGTAATTATTTGATCGGTTTTTATTAAATTCAGCGCAAGTATAAATCCTTAATAAATCTGTCATTTGTAATAATAAATAGAAATAATTGGTAAAAATAATATGGAGATGTCAATTATTTTCAATTTTTTATATTTTTATTATCAAAGTTTAGATTGTCTGTTAAGATTCGTTTGAAATTAATTGAATAAGATTTTATTTGCTAAGAAGTTAATTTATCAAAACTTTACAATTTGCCATATTGTTTATAAATGAAAAATTATTGTTACTAATGTTGAATCAACTATCAATCTTTCTCTCGACGAGTTAATTTTATGAGAGAAATGGTGAAACATTCTATAACATTGTTTAATATAGTGTCCAATTATTATCTAATAATAATATAAACAACGCTTCAGATTTATCTACGATATTTTGAGAACATATGTTATTAATAAAATTTTGGCGTCGATTTTATCTTTAATTATTTGATATCCTGTATAAATGCATGATGTACCTTATCATTTGTAAAATATTTTGAATAGATAAAACATCTAATCAGAAAGTAGGACAATCAAATAAGTAAAGTGTAGATCGATATAAAGCTTGATAAGATAACTATTTTACAATATGTGTAACGTACTTTCTAGCTATCAAACGCGAAAGAAAAAGAAACTTTGCGATAGTATTCTATATACAACTTGACGAGGGTCATAGCACAATATTGCATACTCTAACACTTTGTTAAAATACTTTGATAAACATAATCGCGTGTGATAGGCATTTCAATCGAGTTATGTTTGTTAGTTGTTATCTACGCGTATTATTTATTATCCACTTATCTTTGTTTGAAACCTTCTTGCCGGCACGCTTCGTTGCAAGGCTACTCGGTTATCCTGAAATTTAATGCGTGTTTGAATAAAAAGATATATTCAAGAATGTGAGATCGCATCGAATATCTTAAAGATGACAGAGACATGTTGGGAAAGTGATGATTAAAGCGCATAATTATAGTGCATATGTGCCGTGTCATTAAATTCTATACCATGAGATATACGTGGTATCTCTCGAGAGAGACTTGTACCTTGAAGTGCCTTACAATTAATGTCGGTCGTATTCTTTACGGTAGAGCTTTCAGTATCGAAGTTTCTTCGTTTCGCCACACGTTTCTTCTCATTCCTAACGCAAAGATACGCGCGAACCCGAATCCGACCCCGACGTGAGTAGTCTGGGGTTAATCGTGTTTGCGACCCGAGTTTCGTCGACCATAGCCACGTCCGCAAAACTGTTACGTCTCTCACGAGGTGGATAGACTCCGGCGAAATTGGAAAGCGTTCCAAATGTCACTTCGGCCATAAAGCCTCCTCTCTCGATCCGGACGAGTCTTTCGTCCGCTGATCCGTTGTATCTGATTCCTCTTCGTCCTCATAACGAAATCGATCAAGTTCCGAAATGAACTCTGCAGATAGCACGGAAATCTCAAAATTCTCTCGACAACAGAAAACGATGTAACTGAGGGATGTAGCATCTCTCATAGCTCGAAAATCGCTATTGTTGAACAAAATTTACCGATAACAGAAAATCTTTAACTCAATCCATATTTCAAGTTTGTACTTACAATTAGGGCTTCTTTATTTATTCGTTATAGTATATGATTTATAGACAAAAATAAAATTGTCTGTACTCTAATTTACTTTTGAGAAAACTTTAACTTTATATCATAAAAAAAAAGAAAGCATTTCCAACAAAAAATTTCTAATAAATTTCAACATTTATGTACATTTTTCGGTCAATTTTTCGCCTGAAATTTTCGTGCTAAAACAAAAACATCTCTTCAGAGGAATTGATATAAAAGTAGACTGGAACACAATGATGATACTCTTTCTATCAATCGAGAAACGTAGATTCGTTATTCTCGTAGCCGCGGCGCGTTAAAATTAAATTATCTTCGCGAGCACATGTTGTCATTCATATTTTTTTGTTTCCTTTTTCATCGAGTAGAGCCGGTCCGTACGGAAAAGTTATGTACTTGCATTTCAATGCGTTTATCGATGCATTCGAAGTGTATGTCAATACACATTTATTGACAGGTTCGTTACACTTGCTCGTACAACGAACCGACTCGCTGTTAAGCTGTGCTTTCAGTTTAAATAAAAGATTATTTCTTTTTTTTTTATTGTTCGAATGCAAGTGATCCTTCAAAGAGTACCGTTTTTTCTACCGTTTCTCGGCCGCCGTTTTGCTTGAGTCTTGCAACATTGATGACAAAGCAAGGCTAATAAATATTGTATAACATTACAAATATAATTAAGATATAATTTATAATAGAGAAAAATATAATTTAATTTAAAACATATTTAGGATATATATTTTTTTACATTTGCATTATAAACGTGACACATTAAAGTATGTGAATTCTTTAATGAAGAGAGAGTTGATATTTCTGGATATTTTTGAAATCTTGCTTTGATGGTGTATGCATTTGCTGTAGAAATATAGTGGAGATATATTATATAATGCAAAGATCCCTCTCAAACTAATCATCATTTTGAATTTATTTTCCAGCAATGTGATCATGGCGCCCACATTGCGTGTTGAAATTGTCGGGAGTTGAATTCTTCAATATTGGCCTCGCAATATATGCGACAATTAAACGAACGCACATTCCGCTGACGCCGAGCAATTTTTATTGTTTCTCGAGAGGAACCTTTGCGTGGGTTCTTCATTTTATCCGACGCGCCGTTTATTTCGTTCGCGATGCAACACGGCAAACCAGTTCGTAGAATGTGATACAAGAATTAAAATCGAAATATGAGTTTAACTTTCGATACTGTGCGTGAAGAAGAATTAGATTATGTCAATTATTGCATTTTATTTTTGTTTGCGAATAATGATCACGGAAAATCCTAGGGATTGTTATCGCACGATTACGGTTTTCCAATCTTTGATATAAATATTCTGATTTTATAAATAGAAGATTGTCTTCTCTTCTTCGGCGCTTGCCCGCGCACAGCCAGTTTTGACGGAAAAAATAAATCTTTTACACTGTTCTTGAAAAACTTTATCCTGCGCCGGTATATTAGTTTTAATTACGCGCACGCTGGCCGATGCTAATAAAAACCGGATTGAGAACCGGTAGAATTCGCGATTTTTATGAACTCCACGCCCCGGCGTCTGGCAAGCGGTGTTATGCCGTCTTCGTGATTTCCGTAACGAAACTTTCGCAAGACTTATCACAGAAAATAAAAATGAGAATCGGCAAAATGGGAATGTCTGGCCTCAAAAAAATTTCAAATCGATAGTATCTCTCTATGAAAACCTAGCAAAACTTCTGCGCCGTGGGGCAGCTTTTTAATCTGCGTTCTAAAGTGATTCACTTAAGATCCAACTTAAAAGAGAGAAGTAACGAGTAACTTGCTAATTAAGCATTTAATGAAAATTTCAATATTCAGTATGAGTAACATGAAAAATAAAAATCCTGTTCAACGGTTTTTGATAATTATGTGATGCTATTAACGAGATGAATAAAATTGAATGTGAATATGTGCACATGTGTGTACATGCATATAGAATTGAAGTTTTATATAGAATCTAAAAAATATATTTTCGTTCCGCATGAATGTATAAAATAAGATTTGAGTAAATAAATATACATATATGAACTTATTTTTAGATGTTGCGTCAACTTTCTACTTTATCGAAGCGTGAAATTTATAACTGAATCATTTCTTGGAAAAGATTAGGAAACATTTTTGTATATTCGTAAAAGTTGCATCTTATAATTTAATTCATATTGCTGGAATAATTAGAAAACGTGGTATAAAATCTTAACAGAAATATTATTCATCTTACCAATTATTTTTTTTTTAATTTGCAAAAATTATTTTATTTTGATATGAGAGTTTGAGATATGTAGAATATATATAAAAATAGAAATAATATACATATATATGTATATATAAAAATGTAGAAATTTTATATATAGAATATATAGAAATGTGTGTATGTGTATTTTCAATAAAATTTTATTTAAAGTGAACACGGTGCAAAACAAACGTGGAAAATTTTTAATTAATTTTTGAAATTGAAAAATGAACAAACGGTTGTAGTTTGAAGTTGTTTCCCAAAATAATCACTCTATAACGTTACAGCGCGTTTACTAAATTCAACATTGACACGTCGAAAAATTCTTATTACGACAATTTTATCGGCGAGCGTTTCATTAAGTTTGCTCTTTTTAGCTGTACTTTTTGTTACATTCTTGTTGCTTTTCTCTTTAATCTCTTTAAACGAGCAAATGTGCGCTCGTTTCGTTTCAAGTAAAACGTCACAAAGTTGAAAGAAAAGCATAGTTTATAGTTATAAAGCTTTACTTTAAAATTTTACTTTTTTCTCTGCGTACTTTTAAAAATCTCGACCTTTTAATTCCACAACGTTATAAAAAAAAGCTTGGAAAGCTATTATCATTTTTGTCATACTTGTGAAATACAATATAAGCAAATGAAATTTAATCGCTTACGATGCTCTGTTTGCATACGAATCTTAGCGCAATGTATGCATTTTTATTTGCTTTGTTTACTTTATTTTGCATTTTTAAATACATTTTATTTTTGCGCTACTAAGAAAGACGCTTTTCTCCAATAATTTCTTCTGTTTGAACATCTTCGATAAATTCTCCGAGTCATTATGGCGCATTAAGTGCAAGTGGATGCAACTTAACAGCCGTGACATCGCCGTAAAGTCCGGTCCCTCGTCAATTCCGAAGTCTCGAAATCGAAATCAAATTATATTTCTCGATAAATCACGAAGAAACCTCACTTTACAGCCGCGTGCACGCGCTAAGTATACCTTTCTTGTTAAAACACAAATTTTTTTTTTCTTTTTTTACAACTCGATGACAAACTCTTTCTCGTCTTCTAATTTCTTTATTTGCCTCAATTCTTATTTTTGGTCTTGTTTGATCGTCACACCTTCGTTATGTAGTTACGTAAGTAGAGATTCGAGAGAACTTTCACGGAGATTATCTAAAGTATGTCTCATGGCAACACATTTATTCGAGTCTTCGTTCCAGGTTTAACTGCTTTATTTTAATCTTCTCGCGAAATTATAAGTGCATTGAATGCAGTATCGCGTTCATCTTAATTTGAATCCAATCATCCAGATCTTGTAATAATGATAATTCTTAACAATAGCAAAATGATGAATGATCGATGTATTCATCTTTTCGTTTCACCAAGTTGCACAATGCGCGTCTAAAGTTTCACATCTCTACTAAATTACTCGGAATTATTATGATATCGAGCAATGAGTTGGTCATCACTGATGTCACTGTTGATATTAATAACTTTCTACCACTATACTTTCTACACTAACTTGTGCCGCTCTTGTTCATTAATTCGTAATATCACGACGAAGAGTCATGTTTTCTATAAGACTAATCGATATCATTGGTAACGGAAAGAAGGTCTTCTACGATTTATTTATATCTGCGATTTATTTACATCGTTTGAAATTTAACGCAGCTGAAAAGAGAACGATTTTAAGATCAATTTTGTTCGTAGAAGAGAGTATTAGAAAGAGTTGATTGACATTCATATACGAGTAGAAATTTCTGTCGAAATCATTTGCATTCGTCGTTGACTGTATGTCTTTTAGCTTGCACGAATTTTATGCTGCTTATATCGTTCGGCTTCGAATAAAGAATAAACCGATCGGTCATCGAACTTGATGTCGAATGTGACTCATCCGACTTGTTGATCACAAAGAAACGACAAAGATTCTGCGTTCACGAATGAGGCTCGTTAATTCTAACCGTGATATTTACGAGGCGCTCTTAATAAGACGAGGAATTTTTTTGGTATGGCCGTGTATGGCGCGGATAACCGCGCGCTAACGCTCGACAGGAATTTAAAATATCTTATTTTACATTGGTCCATTTGTAATTTTTATCGTAGATAATTTTAAACGAGATTCGTTATGTAGATCGTATATCTGTATCGTATAATTGCACATCGTAAAAGGATTAAAATCAGAAGAAGATTATCTTATACTTATGCGACAAGATCTTTCTTATCACCTTATATCTTATCATTTAAATGTTTTCATTCATATTTATACAGGGTGTATACTCCCTGGAAAAACCGGGGAAACCTGGGATGGTCAGGGATTTTTTTTTTACCTTGAAAAATCCGGGAATTTTCATGGAATTTTATTGAGACTTAGGGAATTTTTTCAACAAGTGTGTCTTTGATAATTTTATTGACGATGTCTTTTTAATGTCAAGGTCTTATGGAAGTTTTATAGAAAATTGTTCAATTTTTTAATAATATTTAAATAAATTAGTACTCCTTAAGACGTTTATAATAAATTATTTTTTGTTTTATATTTTTATTTGATATTTTTCCATATATCTTTAGCGTTTAGATATATTGATATATTGCACTTTGTTATTGTCCCAATTAATTTTACGATTAATAAATCAATATTAAATGCTAGAAAAACTGCATTTTTGGTAACTTTCTTTGTAATCGTATAAATAGAAAACATTAGAAAGCGTATACAATAAAGAAACATATTATAAAAAGCTGCATTTAAAAATTTTTGGATTTTACCTGGAATTTTAAACAAAAATACCTAGAAGATCAGGGAATTCTCAGGGAATTTGTTTACAAGATTCGAGTAGACACCCTGTTATATCATATTTATATATTTGTTATTATTTATTCATATTTATATTATAATAATTTTTGCTATCCAATATTTTTATGCAGAATATTTTCAGGATATCGCTTCATCTCTTTCATTTATTTCTATCGTGAACAATTTTTTATGAGAAATATATATAATGCTCTTTATAATTTTTTAAAATACTTAAATCTTTATCTCCAATTATTTTACCTCGTGAAAGATAGAGATCTTTGTAAGTTTTAAAGTTTGACCCTATTTCCAGTGATTAATCAGCTGTTATTTATAAAAGACTCGTGATCGCTCGTGATACATTCTTTCATACATTTAAGTTTACAATCGCGTGTTCAATCTTTCACACGATATATATAATATATGCTAATTTTGTTCTGACTTTCAGTACAATTTTTTCGAATGTTCACACTACAACAGCCGTGTTGCAACTTTGGCAATTGCAATAGCGATGCGTACCGCGCAATTCTCGAGGAAGGCGTAATCTACGATCTTATTTATATCGCCTTTGTTTTTCTTTCGAAATTTTTCGCAGCATATTAGCGGAGTGATTTATTCATTTTCTGTCGAAATTGATTACATCATATCCTAACATAGAACGAAAGAAAGATATACAAATATAGTATTTTATTTCTGAGCGACAAAATTAATGTCCGTTTTATTTTAATCGAAAACTTAATTATTTTTAAGAATTATAAACGATTTTGTCGAGACAAGTTAATGTGATAAACTTGATTTATTAATGTAATAATGATCATCTATTTTAATAATAATTTTATTCATAAAATGCGACTTACAAGATTTTTGCATTTTTAAGATGCTCGTGTCATTACTACTATATATTTTTTCAACATATAATTTTTTACGTCGCGAACGTTCGATATTTGCGTAAAATATTTGCTCGAATATTCGTCGAATATCTCATTTGTGTGTAAACTGGTTATTATTATATATTATTAATATAAAATTAAATTTTATTTATATTAATAATACATAATAATAACCACTTTACACACAAATGAAATTCGACGAATATTTTACGCAAATGTCGAACGATCGTTTGCGACGCAAAAAATTATGTGTTGAAAAAATATATTGTAATAGTAATGACACGAGCATCTCTTAAAAGTGCAAAAATCTTGTAAGTCGCAATTTTATGTCTATATAACAAGTTTTAATTATCATTGCCACAGAGATATCTTCCTCGATACAAACGGATAGCGTCCTTGTTTCACGAAATGGAAGTCTTGGACGAAGAAGGCGAGCTCATCTGTCGCGGAAATGGTTATTGACAGATAAGAACGTACTCTATGCGCTGTGCTATCTCATTGAAACTATTTTTTAAAGCCACCTGTGTTTTTAATTGCTAGCAGTTTGAGGATTATCGATGCCTCAACAATACGGCTATTGTCCTCGATTCTCGATTCATCTTTTGCAAGAGGAGCTTCTGAAGTATCCTGTATATTTATGTAATGAAAATTGTTTGCAGGATAAAATAATCAAAAGATAAAATCGCAGTTAATCGTGAGAATCGCGTAATGTTATCACGCGCATATACTATATGCAATATATATATGTAAATACGCGTAGCATAATTATCGACGTGGTATTCGTTGTCGATGTGGTATTCATTGATACCGGATGCGTCTTCACGAAAGCTGCATTCTTTTTATACAACATATTGTTATTCCTTCGTCGTCTCGTCGCACATCCTCTGTTGTCACGTGTTGTTTGTGGTCGTAAACGTGTTACTTAAAGCGCAGGTGTTTTGCGTGTGTGTTATTTCGCGTAGTTAACTTCTATTAAATTTTATTTTATTTTATTTTCTTTAATTACATTAGATATATTTTTCTATATTATTGATTAATGTAGTGTTTTTTTTCTTAATTTATTTTTATCAATATTTCTTTAGTGTTTGATTAACAACATTGAGTATTATTTTATTTATTATTTCTGATAAAATTGCGATTGAATTAATATTGGAAACGATTCTATTATTTTAGTATAGTATAATATTCATTTATTTTAGTCCTGTTATTTTAGTACATGACATTTTCACGCACTCATTATAATAACTCGTTTATATCTCTTTTTGATATTCCAAAATCAATTGGCAATTGAAGTCGGGAAATCAGAATTAATAGTAATCTTTATATATATGGCTTTTCAATGAAAAAGAAGCTCACATAGTAAAATAGAAAATAATCTCTCTCAATTGATGTAAACTGAGCACTGTCATAAGATATAACTTGATATCCTTTTAATTACTGGAAAGAAAATGTCATAAAAAACTAAATATTGCCAAGTCTCAAGGACCTTTCTTACATATTTAAGATTAAATTCCTTTTCCTTTCTTTTTAGATTTACATTTCAAGCTTAATACTTTGTCATGCACGCTCGTTTAATCAGGCTACGCTTCCATACCTCGTTTTCATACCTTCGCATACGAGCGCAAAAATGCAGGTGCTGCGCGTTAAGTTGCATCGCACTTTCTCTCATCTCATCTGGATCTGTCAAGGACGTTAAACGTCGTTTTTCATTCTGCTGACTTTCGATTTGCTTCGCATCTCCCTTATTATAGACATGCCACCAGCGGTCACTGGAATAAAATAGGGAGCAATTAATGAAGTTAAGTAGCGTGCTAGATAGACTGCTCTCTCGTTGACGATGATTGCCTGTTGATCTCGCTCTTCCGCGTCGCGCTTGTTGCATCCGCCCGATATGCGTATCAATGCAACATAATATTGTAAAGTACGCGATTATTATGATTACGCTTGGATTATTGGAATTATGTTCAATTATTCGTTCGCGTATACAAACGCGACATTGATTGATTGAATTTATAAGATTTTTATTCACATGACGATTAGCTGTCGATGGAAATAGGATGAAGTCATAAAAACACGCGTGAAAAATCGAGAAAAGATCTCTTAATCGCATATTTCTACGCTGAACTTTGCACTCTACGTATTTCACAAGATATACGTTTGCCATTTTTTACTGCCTACACTTATACCTCTACTTGTTTACAACAAAGGCTATTTTTAACAATTAACGTCGAAACGTATCTTTACATCGTTGAAGTCTGCGTAAATTATATTTACCTATAACGTGTGTAAATATAATTTTATACAGATTTCCTGCAATCTATTATTAATTTTTTTTTATTAAAATTTCGATCTTTCTCCCTACCCGTTACTTCCAAGTACTGATAAGATCCTAATTTATCGCATTATTATCACTACGCTACGTAATTAAAATATACCATGTCGTCCTTCGGCAAGATAATCCCGTTTTACAATTTAACAATTTAATGTTTGCGTCGACGTGACTTATATAACCGCGATCTGTTTTATTCTTTCGGCAGACTATCAGAGAGGAGTGGCAGCATCCACGACGGTTTTGGCAATTACACAGCGGACGTGAAGTGCTCCTGGCTGATCGAGAGCAGCCCGAACACCAACATACGGATGCACGTGGAACAATTCGCGACGGAATGCGGCTGGGACCATCTGTATATCTATGACGGTGATAGCGTCGAGGCGCCACTGCTGGCCGTCTTCTCCGGTCTGATGCACAAAGACGGCTATCACATACGGCGTGTGCCGGAAGTAATAGCGCGATCCGGCAGCGTGTTGCTTCACTTTTATTCTGACGTCGCGTACAACATGAGCGGCTTCAATATTACATATAAAATCAACGCTTGTCCGAGCAGGTGAGTCCGAGCATCGCCGGCTGCGGTCTACTTAACGATCAAGTCCGCGTTATTTCTCTTTCATCCTCTCGATACCGTTTATTTCTCTCTGGCGGAAACAAAATATATATTTTTTATCTACATTTTTATCTACATTGGAGATACATTAAGAAAAAATGGGACACATTTCACAAATGGTTTCTATTAAATTAAATCAATGGTTTCGGGCAGCATTTCGTTCTGGATGAAGGTACAAATAACCACAGTACGTTACGCGCGGTTGATCGCTTTGTTCGCAAAATTTTTAGCAAGATGAGAAAAAAAAGTGGAGCGGGACATTTTATGGAATTCTCCATATTTACGGTGCAAGTTGATACATCGTAATATCGGTCAATTTTTAAACGCGAACAATCATTACACAATAGCTCTTAGCGAGTAAAGATTTTAACACGTGCCGGGTGTGACTCACATTATCCGCGTACGAGGTTTTAATGTGATATCTGACCACAGCCAGATATATGAATTATGTGTACATAATTCTCGGCAGAGAGAGAGAGAAAGAGAGAGATACCGCTGAGGACGACAGATGTACTGTCTAAAAAAAAAAGATGTAGCCTTGCGAAATATGCATGTTCGATAAAGGTAGCGTTAAATCCAAAAGAGATGCGTAATATATATATATATATATATATAATATATATATATATATATATATATATATATTGTATAGAGAGAGAGAGAAAAAGAGAGAGAGAGACCGCCGAGATTACACAGGATGGCAACTACCGATAATTCGTAATTGGGTCGCCCCCGGCTTAGAAACTTTATCGAGCTTCCTCTGAGAGCCGGAAATACGCGTAACCGTATCTGTGTCACGTTTGATAACGTTACCTGTGCGGTCAGAAGACGATCAGCGGACAGATCCCTGACAAAAAAACCAATCTATCGAGTCTATCGAAAGGAGCAAAGACAATTTTCGAGATTATAGTTAGCACTTTGTCAAGCCAGCGCTGCGACGTTCTAATATTTCATGACATGTGAAAAACTAGTACAATTTTTTTCTGCCTCGAAATCTCTCTCTCTCTCTCTCTCTCTCTATTTTTAACTTGTAAAATCTTCGAACGGATATCGTTAAAAAATATTTGACTCCAGTTTCACTACTCAAGTAGATTTCACACGTTACGATACATGCTTTACAGAACTGTTTGTATTTCTAACGCGTAATCTACAAATATTGAATCTAATCAGAACGCGTGATTGTCGCCAACACAAATCGCTTTTCAATAGAGAAATATTGATATAGGTCTACACTTAATGTTTGATCGAGTAAATAGAGAACATGTACATTTGCTTACCGATGTCGTCGGAGATCGTCAACGGTGACACTTCGAAACTAACAGATTGATTCAATGATATCCCGTATACATGCATACGTTATCGTCTCCAGATATTCCCACATTGACTGTTCCGGCCATGGAGTGTGCATCGAAGGCACGTGTACCTGCGACGCCATGTGGACCGGTGAAGCCTGCGATGTGCAGGTTTGCCCGAACAATTGCTCGTACCTTCATGGGCAGGGCGAGTGTGATCGCGAGAGTCATCACTGCCACTGCTTTAACGGCTACAAAGGTAAGGAAACAATGAGAAAAAGAATCATGACTTGGCCGTGTGACTTACAATTAGTTGTATAGTTGACGACGAGAAGTGCCGGTCTCCCTAAAATTATATAATAAAATTATATAATTATGTAATATTATATAATTTTATAATCCATATATGACACGATTATCTAAAGATAAGATTTATTGTGATATTTTTATTCTCGGTAATTAATACAAAAACCTAATGCAAGACCTAAATAAATTCATAAAAGTTTTTCCGATTATTTTACAAATCTAATCTAGTATAATATCATATTAAAATAATCGCGAGCAATAATATAACGCGATTGAAATGGAGATCGTGATATTCGATATTCAAGTTTAATATACCACATATCCATATTTATAACCATCACATAATTATAACATAATAAATATGACATCATACTCGTTTAATAATACCTCAAAAAGTAGAATATATTTAAGCGATTTCTAGAATAAATCTGGAAAAATTCACTATATCATTTCTCACAAACCATTTATGTTTGAGAACTCGAAATAAAACAAAATAAAATAAATCTCCATTTACATATATCCGTGATTTTCGGGATTCAGGCGCGGACTGCAGCCAAAAGAGCGATCATGGATTTTGGGAGAGTGTCACGTACAAGGATTTGCCGCCGGATGGGTCGGCCAGTCACTGTTCTATCGTCTGGAAAGATTCCCTGTACGTGGTTGGCGGCGAGAGTTTCCACCGTGCCAAGATGATATACGTGTATGATTATAACGGCAACGTCTGGGAGACGCCTCACGTCGAGGGTCGCGCGCCGTTGCCGCGATACGCGCACTCGTGCGTGCTCTACGGCGACAAGATATTCATGTATGGCGGTTCCTTGCAAAACTCCACCATGACCAACGAGATCTGGGCGTTCGACGTGTCCGCCAAAGTCTGGGAGAACGTCACCGTGTACGATAACTGTCACAACAAAACGATGTGTGGCCCGCTGAAGGTGCGCGCGTCTGTTTAGTTTCTCCGAAAGAAATATAATGTTATATTTAAGCAAGAAATATTCTTTGTATTTATATAAAATGATAAGTAATGTTTATCTCACGATGAATTTTGAATTGTTAATTGTTGAAAGTTTAATGAAATCCTTTATTTTCTATAGCGACAATATTGGTCGATGCTTGACTCTTATTCTTTAACTTTTACTTGGATCTCATAGTATAGTATTTTTTAGTCTAGTATAATATCGATTACCTTTATGCTTTTTACAGGTAGCTGGACACACTGCGACTTTGGTGCAAGGTTACGACAAGAAAGAGAAGATGGTTGTGATATTCGGCTTTTCGCCGGACTATGGTTACTTAAACACCGTCCAGGAGTACTATTTGGGTACGCGCGAGTGGCAGATTGTCAAAACGATCGGTTTTCCGGTGAAGGGCGGTTACGGTCACAGTTCCGCCTACGATCCTTACACGAATCTCATCTATGTGTACGGCGGTTATGTGTCAGAGTCGCATAGCACTCAGCTGTTGACCAACCGAATGTATTCATATCATCCCAATAATTACGTCTGGCGTCTGCTCACAGCGGCACCGTCGGCGCGTTTCTTTCATACAGCGACCTTTCTTCACAACGGATTGATGCTGGTGTTCGGCGGTAATATGCACAACGATACGCAGCAGTCTCACGGCGCGCGATGTTATTCGGCCGACACGCTTGGCTACGATGTCATGTGCGACACTTGGCATCAATATATCATGCCTAGAGACATGAGCGATCTTCCGCGATACGGTCACAGCGCGACGGTCTTCGAGAAGTCGATGTACATCTACGGCGGTTTTGATGGTGAAATGCTATCTGACATGTTGAGGTACGGTAATACGTCTTGTTCTAAGGGAAAAAGATTTTATATCCCTATATATATATATATATATATATTGAGATTTACTTATATGCGTAGATATACCCCGGGCAATTGCGAACATCTGACAAATCAGAATCAGTGCCTGAACGCTAGGATAGGCGTGAAATGCGTATGGCACAAACACGACGGTCGATGCCTGCATATCACGAGGCAAACGAACTATGACGATAGCACTTACATGAAATGCTTGGGCGACGCGCCACCGCGCGGCATGACATCGCACGAGGAGCTCTGTAAGCTTCCAATCGACTGCATGTCCTGTGTGCAAAGCTCGTATCATTGCGTCTGGTGCGGCAAGGGTTGCCTACACGAGAAATGTCGGGATCATCCTAATTCGCCTAATTCGAAACCTGTTACGAACCTAACGCAGTGCGAGCCAAGTGGCATCGAGTGCCTGCTACTGCACACATGCCACGCTTGCGCCGCTAATCCGCGTTGTTATTGGTCTTGGATTAACGGGCCTGACCGCTGCAAGCCTCAGCGAGGAGAGTCGACGATTCAGATGGTATGTGTGTATTTTAACATTTTGCTGGCTCTACAGTGTATGCAGAACGATAAACGAAATATTCAAATACAAATATTTTTCTAAACATTTCAGAAATAGCGAATATATATAATTTAGAAACTATATTATAAATAAAAATGGAATACTCAATCTATTGATCTAATCTTTTCATGCAACAATCTTAACTTGCAAAAAATTAACAAAACGGATATAATGGTCAATCTTATTAATTTCTAAAATAGATGTTTCCAAACGGCACACTCGCCATACCACCACACTCGCCAGCTGCACCGCAAACTATGTCCATGACATATATGGACATGTGCCGCTATAATCCGTGCATAGAGTATACAACGTGTCGCAATTGCACGGAAGGCGATTGCATCTGGTGTCAAAATGAGGCCAGGTGCGTGGATAAGAATGCATACCCGGCCAGTTTTCCCTATGGACAGTGCCGCGAGTGGACTACGATAGAAGCCAGGTGTCGTCCTACAGAGATTGGCAGGGACTGGTGCAGCTTCTATTCGTCGTGCGCCACCTGCCGTTCGGATCCTGCATGTGGCTGGTGCGACGACGGATCGGGCACTGGGAAAGGCGTGTGCCTGCCCGGCGGAGCTCGTGGTCCCAGCAACAAAAGCTTAGAGACGTGTCCGTTCGAACACTGGTACTTCACAAAATGTCCGAGTAAGCGAGTTTTTTTTTTATCCTTTGTATAGCTATAATCAAGCATTGTATCACTATCATTCATACGGTTTTTTTTTATCCTCGCAGTCTGTCAGTGCAACGGGCATAGTAAGTGTCTTCCAAACAGCAGTGTTTGCATTCAACCGTGTGGAAACTTGACTTATGGACCACACTGTGATAGGTGTATTTCCGGTTACTACGGAAGTCCACTCAACGGAGCAATGTGTCAACGTATGTAATTTTCTTTTCACATGCCACGTATCTCTTGTAATCGTCACCGAATGAGAGAGAAAGAGAGAAAGAGAATCGATTGAATGTAACACTTGTGCGTGATTATTACAGCTTGCTCCTGCAACAATCAAGGCACGCAATGCACAAGCGAAACGGGCAAATGTTTTTGCACGACCAAAGGCATTATTGGCGATCACTGCGAACGTTGTGACGTATCCGGTCTTTATAACGGAGATCCTACGAATAAAGGATCTTGTTTTTGTGAGTCGATTGATAAAATATGCTTTTTATTCTATATTCCATTGACTTTTTTATACATGTAACTCATCTTATGTATCTCATTTTATGTGTATTTATGTTTCAGATGACTTGGCTATTGATTATCAATTTACATTTAACTTAAGCAAGAAGGAGGATCGTCACTATCGGGCCATTAACTTCAAAAACTCACCACCGAAAGCCGATATCGATGCCGAATTCTCCATCACGTGTTCCGTACTTGCTAAAATGAATATTACCATCAAAAAAGTAAACAGTCCGGAAAAGCCGCTGCTGCTTGGCGCGAATTGCACTACGACCATGTACAAACATCGGTTCAGCAAGGCGGATTACAACTTTGGCAGCGAAGATAATAGTACTTTCACCACATTCTACGTATATGTTTATGACTTTCAACCGCCAGTGTGGATTCAGATCTCATTCTCTCAGTACTCCAAATTGAATCTGCAACAGTTTTTCATTACATTTTGCACGTGAGTATCATAAGTTGGACTTTGAAGTGGTTTTTAGTTTTGAAATAAAATGAATTAAAGTTATGTTAAATCTCTTTAAGCGCAATGCGAAGAGTGATCTTGAGAGACGACACATCTATTGGCCTAACGCTTTATTTTTTCTAAATTTTCTAAATTCTTTCCGTCATGTTGAACCTCAGGCAGTACTTACTTGTAAACTAGAGATTACATGCCACCACACAGGTGCTTTCTCGCTCTGCTATTGGTGGCCGCCATTCTGTGGAAGATCAAACAGAAATATGACATGTATCGACGAAGACAACGGCTCTTCCTAGAGATGGAACAGATGGCCAGTAGAGCTTTCAGTCAAGTTGTAGTGGAGATTGAGAGACGCGACATCGACAGCACAGATGTGGAACACAGTGATACCGACTTTAGCAATTGCCGTAAAAAGAAGAAGGTAAATGTGACTCCTTTTTTTTTCTTAGATATTTCACATTTTTAACAAAATAGGACGTAACTTTTACTTCATAAGATTTGTTTTCCTATTACAGGATGCCCCTCCTAGTCCGATCGCATTGGAGCCCTGTTGTGGCAACAGAGCGGCGGTCCTGTCTCTGCTAGTCAGATTGCCGACTGGCGGCGAGCCTTACACGCCAGCCGGACAGAGCGCCGGTTTAGCCGTCGCGTCTGCTTTGGTGACGTTGGGCAGCCAGCGTAGACCGTCTCAGGAACTAACGACGAAGGAGCCGAAGAAGACGAGGAAGTCCGCCAGTCAACATCCGGAC
This sequence comes from Lasius platythorax, assembly GCA_963971435.1. Classification (NCBI taxonomy): domain Eukaryota; kingdom Metazoa; phylum Arthropoda; class Insecta; order Hymenoptera; family Formicidae; genus Lasius; species Lasius platythorax. The sequence continues at coordinate 8,131,023 of OZ020535.1, forward strand.
TCTACTTGTATTTAATGATAAAACGATAGCAGAGATGGGACGTGATTACAATGAGCCTTAGAGTTGTTTCTGTGATCTTGCCCGCGCTTAATACATCAGGACTTTTATCTTTGAACTCCGACAGAGAGTGAAGAAGTGCGAACAATGATCGCGCTGAGATTGAAGCGAAACAATACGCGAAGATTTTATTCGTCGATTTTACACGTGCAACTGATTGGTGAATCAAACGATTCAGCTATTTTATCCGAAGAGTTGGCTGAACGTTTAATATTAGATATAGATATACGCGCGTCTTTCCTTATCGAGTAGAAGGAGACGCCTTCGGTAGAGGAGTGAATGAACTGCTCCGACCGTCTACGTCCGCTAATCACGGTAAGCTAACACGTTTTGTTTAGAATTGAGGTGCATTGAATTGAAGTATCTTCGTACGCCAAGAGGAGACGTCCGCATTGATTATTCGGATGATGTTCGAGTTCTCTTTATAAATCTCGATTAACGATGTACAGTGTTGTATATATAGATTATTAGACGATCTACACATTTTTCTTGAACGATATGTTTGCTCGTGTGGATAAACTGGCCTCGTGCATATTTGAAAAACTTTTATCTGCTGCATCTTTTATACGAATTTATTCATTCATAATCAAAAGAGAACGCGTGTGCAGATTTAATCCTTCTAAATCCAAGAAATTTTTAAAAATAATATCTTTTACAAATATTATCTTTTACAAATTAATAGATTTAACAATAAAAATCTGCTTAAGTCTGAAAGGATTAAATATAGCATATCCGTCATAAATTCTTGTTTCTTTATTGTCTCATAATTTCCGTAATGCAGTGGATAAAAGCTTATAAATGCCATAAAAATTATTAAAAGAATCCATTAATGTTACTGAAATGATTGAATTCGAAGAAGTACAACGCTTCGACATAAGCTGTAAATAGGCTGTATTTTTGTCGATTTCGCAAACGAAAATGCAGATTATTAATAATGAAGATCCAAACACATACGATATGAGATGAACGGAAAGACCAAATCCGTATGTCAAAGAATTCATTATTAATGCATCCATTTGTAACGAATGTGTATAAGATTCATATTCTAAATCGATCGAGGTGAGCAGAGATAATTGCAATTGATGCAAATTTATAGAAGGTACAAACCGCATATTTGATCCTATGTGCAATTTGCATTAGAATATTGTGCCAAATCAGCATTTCTTTTTTTTTAAATATATAAACGCAAATCATTTGTCGAGGCAAGCTTTGGTTAGCTATCGATCGAACAAGAAGAATGAATATTTTTACTTATTTTGTTACTGTTTACCATTACTGCTACTAAACTTCGTCGCATGATTGCAAATTTGCAGGATTAAGATACCAGTAAAGTTAATGACGTAATTTAATTAGAAGTTTTTAACATTTTGTCGATTATGCTCGAAGTTTTAATCTAACGAAAACAAAATTTATAGTCATTACAGTAATCATTTCGTTCGAGGATTCGCTTCTAATTAATGAGGCAAGTAACTGGTGCTGGTTGTTTCGCACGTTGGTTGCGTAACTGTCTTTCTGAGCATTTAATTAATGCGTTTAAAATAATCGCACGTTTTTACATTTTTTAACAATGTGCAAACTGCTGCTTGTGTTATGTTATTTTTATTTCTTTTGTATATTTATCTATAATTATATATAAGAATGAGTAATTATATGAATGAATATCGCGTACTTCCATTTTTTACATTAAATTTGTGCTTTTCTTCTCACTGTTCCAAATACGAGAAAACAATTTCCCACAAAGATTTCATAAATTTTGTATACATTATTAACGAGAACATAATGATAGTAATCATCATACAATACTTAGAGAAAATTCCAGCCTCCAATTCATTATTCGTGAAATTATATTCAGAAGCCGGCACAGTCTTTTTCTTCTTGAAACTTTTGTGGTGGAAACATGGAAAAAAAGGGAGTTCTTGCCGTAAGACTTATAAATATATATACATATTAGATATTTCCCTTATTAATACGTTAACCTGTGTTACGATAATTAAGCTTCTTTTATTGTGGATGTGATGTACGTATTTATATCTATATTAGTGCATTGAGCGGGTGAGTAATAAATGGTGTAATCTGTTATTACTCGGATTGGCATAATGTAATGCATTTTGTTTTGACATTTAATACTCATATAATTTCCTGGTCTTTATATTGTTTAAAATATTAATTTATGTAAAGGCGTGTGGTGGTCAAAGAGACATATATATATTATAAATTAGAATCCCTCCCTTTTAAGCGATAATGCGCATTCTATCTCAAATATATTTTTCGTACCAAAGAAAGCTCTATAGATGTGAATAAATCGTTATTGCGCACGTAGAAGACTAGATAGCACTCGACATAATCAATTATTATATAACAATTAGAAATAAAATCGTAATTACTGGACGCGTCTAAAAAAAATGATCTTTTGTCAACGGTAATATATATATACATATATATCTGATTATTATTTGTTGCCGAATTTACTTTTTGATACGACCAGCTTTTGTACTCGAGAATAGCGGAAGAGTAGTCTCATTTAAAAGACTCGTAACTCTTCTTTTATGAGCGCCAAATATTAAACATATTTTATTAAAATATATTTTATTGTATATATTATATTGCGAACATATTTTTTACTGTATGATTTGTACAACGAGTGTACGCTTTTAATCCTTTCGTTGCCACAAATGCATATATACAATCAGCTGTCTTTATTATCGATAATTTTTGGTAGCCTAATAAATTTAGTTTAAATCTACAGGAAATCTTATACATCCGCGTGTCAGTAATCAGGAATTTTGGCAATGGAAGGATTGAGATCGAAATGCAAAAGTTTTAAGATATCATTTGTTTAGAATAAATTTTTGCATCGGAAAAAATACATTGTTATTAGGAATATCGTTTGAATTCACGATATTTTTAACGTCATACGTTTTTATAACGAATTCGGTTGCAGTAATGTGCACCAAATGGACACTAAGTGTATCCAATCGAATTCGCTATTAGTGTTGATTTTAAATTATAAGGACGATGTTCCACCGGCGCTCATAGTTTTCTTCGTCCCGTTCTTAGGCTACACTTGAGAGTTTTACTATCGGAAGATCATCCTTAGAGAATTAAATTTTCCAATGAACACTTTGTAATTGAGATTTACTCTCAATTAAACGTCAATCAATATCTCTTGCAGAGTAAAGCTCTCAAAACGAACATAGCTAACGCCACGCTTCCAATTCTATACCAGCTAGGAATTAATACTGACGACAGTCGCTCTCGGAGGATAAAACTCTCAAGCGTATACTTTTAGTTTTGATCTTATGTTCGTCGCGTTTGTCATACACTGTAACACTGCCAATGTAATATTTCTCCACTTCATTTACAATCTTTTATAATTAATCAATTCTTTTATAATTTGCTTCGTCCTCTGTTTCCCCGAGACGACGGTCGGGGCTGCCCCGCGCCGATCGATCTCTGCGACTGATAATACGTGCGAACCATCGATATTCCGCAATCTCTTATCTCTCTCTTTCCAACGAAAATCGCGCACCATTGTTGTTCGCGATCGCGACGGGACCAGTGTTATTCATCAAGAGAGAGTCTCTTCCTCTCTCTCTCTCCCTCTCTCTTAAAAGGCTTAAATAATTTTTAATGTAGAATAATATATGGGTCACATTTCATATATTAATTTTTATTGCCTTCACTTACCTGACGCATTTAGAGAAATTCAGAATTTATTATCGTTTTTTGCTGAGAGAAAATCTATTTCAAATTTGATGAAAAAGTTATTTAAATTTTATATGTAATAATGTATGCATTATTAATTATGTATACATCTATATATATCTATAATAATACATATACATATATATGTATATACATATATACATACATACATACATGTAAATATATGTACACATGTAAAGAATGAAATGTACTTTTTTCGTTAGTTAAATGAAGGTGTATATTATATCAATTCCAACATATTTCTTTTAATAGACTATATTTGGAAGCGGAACAGAGAGAGGAAGAACACAAAAATGTATAATAGAATCATTACAATTAAATTGAGAAAACATAAATTTGTAGAACGAAATTTTATGCGAATCGGCCGGAGATTGCTAGATTGGTCCAGTCGTGCACTAATTGGCTGCTAAAATATAGCAAAGGGAATGAATGTCGCGAGAGGTCCCATCGCGATCCATCGAGTTTCTCCGAATTTCTTCTTTCGATTTGGAAGAGGAAAAGAAGTAGCCGGAGAGATCATCTTCCCTGTGAAGGACTCAACAAAGAACAGTTATAGCCTTTCTAATAGGCGAGGTCTCTAGATCCCTTAATCGTAAGAAATAGAATTGAAAGGCATGTGATGATGTAAAATATATCGTTTCTATGAGTACTCGAGTCATACGATCTTAACCGTTTACGATTCTTAAGCGCCGGTATGTGAGACTCGGACAAAAAAACGATGATACTCGATGCGAGTGTATCGAATGGGGATGCAGCGCGTTTTGGAGTGTGACTGAAGTTCGAATTTACAGAATAAGAGAGAGACTATCTTCTCTCGGTTTTTCGGTATAGATCGGAAACACAGATGGGCTTATGATAAAAATACTTAATAATCTAATTAGATAAGGACATACGATTGTATATTATACATATAGCTTGCAACAATTTTTCTAGGAACACAATCGGAAATATTTATTTTTATTCGAGCGTAAGAGCGTAAGACAAACTATTTGATAAAAGCTTGTGAGATAAAGGAATAAATGAGATGGAACGATTTAAATCTCCCGACACAAAAGTCTTACGAGCATTTTTGAGAAACAAATAGTGGAATACAAGAATGAGTGCGCATTTATGTAACGCGTAGATGTTATGCAGTGCAAAGTCTGAGATTATACATTTGCGCATGGTATTACTATCATAATTATCGCTAATATTGTCGTTAAAAAGAGCGAGATGTTTCAAGTGTCAAAACGGTTTTGAATTATTTTCAGAAATTTATCTCGTGACATATTTAAAGATTTCTCTTTCATTTCTATTCACAATATATATAGATAGTGTTTTTCTCGCTATTCCCAGAAAAAAAATTAAAATTGCTATCATAAAGTACCAAACTTTCTTAAATTCCGTTTTGAAAACTTGACCTTTTTTTCGCGAATTGCTCGGTAAAGTCGCTCGAGCTTAATAACGATCGTTTTCATCCTACATATAAGCTCATTATTTGTATATAACGACATATGAGAGGAATTATTGTTTTATTCTAAAAGTAATGAAGGAGCAAAAGCATTAAATTCGTTCGTTTTAAAAATATGTGCGAGGAGTCGAAAATAATCTTTCTTTAATAAGTTTTCTTTTTGATCGTCATTGTAATTTTTCGCTGAATCATTTTATTTTTATAGAGGAGAGAGCGTCTCTTTCATATCATTGTATTTTTTGGTCATTGAGTTTACTTTTTTCGATATAAAACATTTTTAGAGCGGGAGTAATCCCTCGAGAACCGGATTTCTTCGGCTAAGTTCTTAAAATGTGAGACTATTTTTAGATTTTAAACGGTGTGAGTTGTATCTCTCTTTTTAGGGGACCCTCGAAGAAAGATTGGTTTTTATTTTCGTTTCTTTATTTTCTTTAAAATCAGGACGTAACATAGCGAGAAACAGAGAACCGCCAAAGTTTTCTAATTGAGAGAGACGTATCGCGAACGTAGAGGTACGCTTAAGATTCGTCACACGAATGATTTGCGTGCAGCACTTACACGATCTGTTAAATTGTAAAGTTATCAGTCATGGATTGTAGAGCTTTAGATTTTTTCGTTAATTGTCGTCTCAGTGAATTAAACTCAGTAAACGTTAATTAAATCGAACGATTTTATATCGCCGATATAGGACCGATCGAGATTTGTATTGATTTCATGTTGCGCACATGTATTAGATATTAATTTGAATTTATATAAATATTGTATATTATATATATATATATATATAATATATATATAATGTTTAATAACATATATACATATATATAATGTTTATAGTTTATTTATTATATTTAGATTATATTAAAAGAACAACTCAAATCTAAGTTTTACAAGATAAATTTTTCTATATATATATGTTGCAACGCAAAATTGTATGTCATAATCAAAGTTGCTTAAATTTAAATATTCGGAAAAATACTTAATACGTGTGTGCACCATGCTGTCGATACTTTAAATAGAACCCAGCATGTGTACTAAATTTCCGTATTATTGGAAGTTAAGCCGAGAAAAAACGATTTCGAAAAGGAGGAAACACCGCGAATATATTTTTAGAAATCGTATGTGCATTGAACAAGAAGAGCACAAATGATCGCAGCTGTATACCTATGCATATACTTAATCATTTGATCATATATTTAACTTTATCTAGTCTATAAAAGATCGACGTGACTGCCTACGAATTGAATGTTGTAATATTGGCGAGTTTTTGCGAAATGTGACTTGGAATATACTTTGAATATGACGATATATAATTTTTTACTTTCTGAGAGCGATTTTTGATAATAAAATCCTTTAATGGGTATAGAGAAACGAGAGAATTATTGTCGATATAAATTCCAAGAATTTATCTAAGAACGACTGTCGATAGTAAAATTCTTCAAGTACGAATTTATTCGCAACGAATATGTTCATTCGACGATTTTACTTTCTTTTTACTGACTCTCGATAATAATTTTTTTTTTATCGGATATATAGAATTATCCTAAGTGGATGTGCTTCAAAAGTTTTAGTCTCAGAACGCAACTCTTCATAATAAAAAAGATTTACAATTAATTTTTTATTTGGATAGAAATCTATTCCTTTGAAAATTCTACTTTTGACAGTAAGTATATTAAAAGTAAAAAAATTTTATTTACTGAGAGATACTTTATGTAAAAAAACTCGAGTACACAGCCTAGATAAAAGAAATTATCTGCTCTCGAATTGTATAATTAGAAACCAACTGCATAGTTTAATCTCTTTGTCATATAATTACAAGAATAATTTTCCATAATCAGCAATCCACGAAAAATATAAAAACAAAATTGACATTCTCTATTTTGCAGGATATCTGGAATTTTTAATTATGATTTTGCTAATTTATTTCTATATTTTTATGTAATGCATATCACGTATAATTTTGTCAATACAGATTAAATTTAATTTATTGCGTCATCAATTTACTCATGAATGATTATGATATTTGAAAATTGATTGTGTAATATGCAAAGGACAGTCACGCTATTGAAAAGTCATATTAGTCAGAAAATTAGAAATAACTCGAAGTGTCAAAAGGAGCTTTGGCGAATGACATTTTTTTTTCTAGAAAACTCATTTTGACTAAAGCATGGAGAGAAGAAAATTTAAAGCAAAGATGATGTGTGAATAGAAAGAGGAAGAGAAAAAATGTGTATGCATGTGTGAGATCATGAGCAAGAGACTTCAAATTATGCCCGTATTTTTGTGCTAGAAGTTAGAATGCGTAGAGAATTACTATGAATGTTGCCGCGAGAATGAGCAGAAGAGAATGGTACATATTGTATTATATTAAATGAAACACAGATATTGTTTAAATAAAATTGATATACATAAATTCGACTATGTATGCTTTATTCGTTCGTCATCATCCATATCATCTCCGGAATTGTAAATGCAATATTGTGATAATTTAATTTGTCTGAATCTTATCAAATATGATGTTAATTTATACATCTCATTATTACTCTTACCTATATTTTATAAAATCCAATCAATCTATATTTTATAAAATCTAAAATATACATCTATTTGCTTTTTCTTGCTTAATTATATAAATTTATTATAATGTAATATTCACATGCAGTAATAAAGCTTTGAAAATTACTGGTCTTGCAGACAAGTTGATATTTTAGAAAAAAGCAAAATTATTTTTTACATGTTAACATATTTTTCTCTTATTTCTATTGATAGAACATACTGTCAGAATGTGGCGTCTCTATAGTTTACGCATTTAATTGTTAAGATTACATCGCGATTAATAGTTTCATTTTTGAAATCACATTTATTAACTTTCACTAAATAGTATGTACCTATATATATATATATATATTTTTTTTTTTCTACGGATTTGATATATATATATATATATATATATATATATATATATATTTAATAATTTACGAATATTTTTACCTTAGAAGAAAGAAACGCGCGAAAAAGGAATACGCATGCGTTCTGCCATTATCGACTCTATCTTCGCATACCGCGTCGGTTCCGAGTAGCAGTCTCTTCTCAGTTTTCGCGTTACTTAATTACTAAGATCGCGTTGCAATTAATAGTTTAATTTAAGATTACATATTCGTAAACTTTCACTGAACGGTACATGTATCTACATATATGAATTTATCTATGGATTTGATAATATATGATAATTCAGCTACCGATATTATCTTAAGAGAAAGAAACGCGCGGATAGTAGCGCGCATGCGCGTCGCTACTATCGACGCTGCCTTCGAGTAGCGCGCCGCGTCGCATCCGAATCGGAGCGCATCGTCTCCGTATTTTCTCATTATTTAACGTTTAAGATCGCATTGTGTGTGTAAACGATAATCGAACGTGTCGGGAAAAGTGTCGGGCGATTGTCGGAAGATATCAGTTATCGAGTTCAATCGTTGTTCGTTGTGCTTTTCCGATATTGCCGTTTCGTGCCATCGAAGCAACTTGGACTTGACGAGTGTCGCGAAGCGTATAGTAGCGCGCATGCGCGTCGCTATTACCGACGCAGTCTTCACGCAGCGCGCCGCGTCGCTTCCGAATCGGAGCGCGTCGTCTTCGTAGTTTATATATATATATATACGTATTATTTAACGCTTAAGATCGCGTTGTGTGCGTAAACGATAATCGGAAGTGCCGGAAAAAGTATCGGGCGATTGTCGGAAGATATCAATTATCGAATGCAATTGTTATTCGTCGTGCTTTTCCGATTCGTGCGACCGAAGCAATTTGGACTTGACGCGTTGTCGACGCGACCTTTGCGTGTCGCGGCGCTTCTCGGTTCCAAGTCAGAGTGCGGTGTTCGCGTTATTTAATATTTAAGATCGCGTTGTGCGTAAACGATCATCGGAAATGTTAGGTAAAGTATCGCGCCATCGTTGGGACAGTATCAGTTATCGAGGGCAGATGTTATCGTTATCGCTTTTCGTGTGACCGGAGCGACGCAACTTGAACTTGGCGACGATCGAGAGGGCGGTTGTGTGACGAGGCGATGTAATTTGGTAAGTACACTCGTTTATTATTTTTATACGAGTGTTTGTTTATTTAGGACCTCTGTTTATTTTATGTGTATTTGTTATATTTATTGTATGCATTCTCTTACTAGTAATACTTATAATATTACTGGTAATACTATAATAATAATAATAATACATTCGTACAAAAGTAATAAATAAAAATAATAAATTAATATCAAAATAAAATTCAAAATATTTATTAATCCTTTACGTTATATTCTATTTAAAAATCTAGTAATATTATTATCATGCTTATGCATGATTATCGTGTCTCAAAGAAAATTAATTTAAGGAAATTAAAATTTTGTAAATTTATTGTTTTAGTTTTGTTATACTAATTAATATTTTATAGCATTATTATGATATATATAGTGCTATAAAATTTTAATTTCCTTAAATTTATTTTCCTTGAGACACGATAATCATGCTTAATCATGTGTGTGATAATAAATATTACTAGATTTTTAAATAGAATATAACGTAAATTAGGATTAATCAATATTTTGAATTTTATTTTGTTATTAATTTATTATTCTTATTTATTATTTTTGTACGAATAATTATTTATTTAGGATCTTTATTTATTTTCGACTATTATATATGTGTGCGTTCTTATTAGTAATACTTAATATTTCCTAATATATTTAATATTTCCCGATTTCCCATGATTATTATGTAATTTATAATATATTAGATTACTTTTTCTAGAGGATTATTAAAAATTATCTTTTTAATTATATTATTTATAATCTGAAGGGCATGCATTAATTATCAAAATTTTAATTATTATTTTATATATTATATCATATCAATACTATAAAATATTAATTAACATGAGGAAATAAAAAAAGTAAATTTACAAAATTTTAATTTTCTTAAATTTAATTTTTCGAAACACGCATAATCATGATAATAAATATTACTAGATATATTTAAATGAAATTTTTACATAATTTAGAGTTAATCAATATTTTAAACTCTATTTTATTTTAAAGAGAGATGAAGGCATGTTCTTCCACATATATATATAAGACTTGCGTTTCCGAGGCAACGCACGAGCGTTTCCGAGATCTTGCCTTGTAGTCTCAGGATGTATTGTTATCGGGATTAGCCGCAGAATGCTTCATCGCTGACGGCTATTAAATTCGCCTCCTTTGCGAGCATAAGCTTAAGAGCGTGATTTGTCTCGAGATGCCTGTTTGTCGAGCAAATACATGACGTGTCAGCCGTCGAGTATCGAAGGACCAAAACATAATCCCTCGTGCTCGATAATTTCCGACGAATCCTTGCGCAATATCGCGTGCTACCCTTTGCGAAACGTCGAGCGTGATTTTGTCTAATCGCTGGTATAAATATATCTTATCCTCCGACGATCTCTCGTGTTACGTTATCGATTAGATTACGGATAGGCATCATTAAAACCGCAGAAGCTCTAATAGAGGTAAGTCGAGCTCGCTGTCGAGGTAAAAGATGCCAGGATGTTAACGAGACATACAATAACAGATTTACGATAAAGGCAGAGAAAATTAACTAGAGATTAATTCGACGTTATAGCCTTTGTCTCTTATTTTTTATCATGATATATGATATTTTTAAAATATAAATATTTCTATAATTTATTTTTTTTTCAATTAAATTTTAATCGCGAAAAATGTGAAAAAATTTATAGCGCGTTTGATTTACACGATTCTAAGATTTGATAGAATTCAATTAAAACTAATTTTTACAAGTCCTTATTTTACATAAATAAAGTATATAATTAAGATTGATATTTATGAAATTTTATTTTACTCGAAACATATCTAAAAAAAATAAATATTACAATCTCAAAATTAAAAAAATTAGACATAAAATATAAAGCCTTATATTTAGCAATATATACAAATATTTAGCAATATATACAATTTATACAATATACAGCTCTCTATATAATTCTGATCACAATTGCGTAAATCGAAAAGATTCTAAATATGTGTATTCTCAAGAACGCCAAAATAATCTCGAATATCGTAATAAATAAATCAAGATAATAATAAAAGTGACGTCAATCACAAAAAGTAGCAGAAACTTTCAGTTTTATTTTATCCCGCTAATTCGCGCCTGGTGAAAAATTGAGTAATCCGTTTTTTAACTTTTGTTCTACTTTTCAGCATAAAATTGATAAGGTCATTTAACTTTACCAATCGCGCAGTCAACGATAATTATACCGTATTTAATCAGAAAATCCTATCAAACATCACAAAATCACTATTTAATCATTAAGTCTGACACACAATTTTCTTATTTGTCTCGCTCTTATCGTGGAAAGTAAAGCTTGCAGGTAGAAAATTTTATAATAAAATATCAGATTTTTAATGACTGATGAGAATCTGTATAAATAATTCAAGAAATTAATTACAGAAAAAGCAAGCGACATTGAGCTGCGAGGACGCAATGTTTTAACGAAGCGTTTTGATTCAAAATCGGTTGCATTTGCTGGTTCTCAGAACTTGACAAACAGATTTGTAAATTTAATTGCTGCGCGATTTCATACAAGTGTCTTGGAACATCTTTACAATGCGCTTCCTGTAAATTCTGTCTTCTCGTACGAACTTTATCATGTCTTATTTTATTGTTCATGTCTTACTTCGTATCTCGCGAAATATACTATTGCGTGCTAATCATTTAGCAAAACAATATATATATATATGTATATATATATATAATCGAGGGAATTAAAATTTCTTAATTACTACACGAATATATATATATATATATATATATATATATATATATATATATATTTCTGTTATTAGTGATGTGCAAATTCTTTCTAAATGTTATTGAATTAATAATCGCACCGTTCCATTTTCTCTTTACCATTTCTGGCTCTTTCATATTATATAAATTGTAAAGTCAGAACGCTGATTTTCACGCTGATTTTCATTGTCAAAGTTGCCGCGTTAATTTGAAAAATAACTTAAGTACGCGAAAAAAGATGTACAAAAGATTTAAAGACATAGGAAGTTCCAAAGAAGATGTACAAGCTTTGCACAATTGTCATTCCTATTGGTTACGATTAAAAGTTAAAAAATTAATATTATATATTTTCTTTAATCAAAATTTCTTATTTTTTTATTTAAATCGTTTATTTGACCCAATTATATCTGCATCCAATTACTTGGATTAACACTATCAAAATTCATGATAGAAAACTGAATTATCGAGGCCATTTCGTCAGTCATGGAATTCGTATCTTGTCAGTTAAGGGTTAATTGGACCGACAAGTAGCCGGTACGAAGGGTACAGTGACATTCGGCGACCTAGATTTTAATTGCCAAAGTTATTCGGTTACGTTCGCATTCAGCGACGTATCTTCGCGGCCGACGACAGCCGAGTGGCAATGTTATATGATAATATCGGGCAACTTTAATATCTGCCAAGCTCGTCCTCGAGCGCGATATTGCATGCTACTATGTGTTTACGTAATATGCTATCGTTTTCGTTGCGGTAAATAGACGAGTGCCACACGCACGCGTAAACTTACGAAATATATCTAGCAATACACGACTTTCGTGTTACTAACGTTCGCTGTTTAATTAGAAATGTTAATTAATAGAGCAACGATTCTGTTCACTTCTTGCTAATCATAAATTCTCAAGCATAGGAGCGTACAAATCTTGCTACTGTGTAGAGCTAAAGTGTCGCTGAATATTTTCTATTTTAATTTTTATCTTTTACATTTTCTCTCTCTCTCTCTCTCTCTGTCTCTCTCTCTCTATATATATATAATATAGGATGTCTTATTTTATTTTTGGCAGTCAAATATCTGGAAATCACATTACTTACAATTAGACTGTTGCAGAATATTGATTTTAGCGACAGTTTCAAAAGTGAAATTACAGCACTTTGAAAATAGATGACATCACATATATTGTATTCAGTAACTATGTATAATATATCATTATATATGTAATATACACTTAACAAATGCAAGCTAAAAATTGTACATATTTTTAGTTATGTATAAAATGACATATAATAATGATATATATTTGTGTATATATTTAAAAGCAATATAGATAGAAAAATTGGCTTTCTTGAAATAAGCCGTTCATTTCTTTGCAATGCAGAACTGAGAATATATGTTTAAGCTGTAATATATTCTTTGGGTGATAAAACTTCCAGATAATCTACAAAATATTTAACGAAGAAAATATTTTTACGTACATACTTAGATCTGCGGGTTTTCCATGTTGAAGACTATAGAAACGCGAAAGATAAATTGAAAATTTTCGTCTACCATACATGCGCGCGATAGATGGATAAATCAAATCTACGAGAAATTTACGTTCATACTCCTGTTAGAAAGAAGTGCTTTCGCTTGGCCGGCAAGAAAAATGAGAGCCGTCAATCCTTTATCAACATATCGGGAAGGGAAAAAGAAAATTGCTGCATCAATATGGTTTTATTAATCAGCATGAATGAGCTACTTTTGTGTGCAAAAAGAATTATTTATTATATAAGATGATACTAAAGTTATTAGATGCCAAGAATCCTTTCCTCCACGTTATCGTTTCAAAAATGCGAAAAAAAACGTGCGTGTCTTATATGAAAAGCATATAGTGTGTATCGCATGTTATAATAATTACTACATAACAGCACAAAAGTATGATTTTTGCAATGAAAAACCGTTTAAGCTGTGCGTTGTTAAAACACAAGAATTTGATTCTCGGTCCAGTCACTTGTACCTGATATTTTTTCACATTTATACGACATTTTAAAAATTTTATATAAAAATTTTATATTCTCTTGAAATAAAAAATTTGTTGTAGGAAAAGAAGTAATAGAAACTTTATACAGAGCTTTCATGCTGTATGTTGAACTTGTTTCATCGTAACGCATAAAGAATTAGGGATATTGAGCTTTACTTCTCATTTACTGTCAGAATTCTTTCGCAATGAAAAGGCAAAATTCCGACAACATAATTAATTGGACGTAAACGTGAATATAATTTCGGCGAAAGGTGGAAATAGACCGCGTTAATCGGTGTGGATGGCCGTTACGGTTGGTCACGGAATTCTCATTCGCGATATTTTCCATGGCAAATGCAGAGAAACGAATGCGAGGGAAGAAATAAAAAGAGAGCAAATTGCGCTCGTTCGTCTCTTCGTGTTAAGCTCGAATCGTACGTCAGAATTCGATACGATCGTTGCGCCTGTAAGGCCGACGAGGAAAAAGTGAGAAAATCGACGAAATAAAAACGCACGTTTGTACAACTGTCGTGCAAAGCGTCGTTTGCGACATTCGAAAAGTAATTTTGTGCAAAATCAGGGAAACGAGAGAAATAGTCGATATTAAGCTAACGTTCAAAGCAATCACAATCAAACTCATTGTCGTTGCTGATAGTCGAGATATAATTTTATTTTTTAATAGACACAAATCTTTAAATTTTTTAAAGATTTTATTTTCAGATATAAATTATTTTAATATTCTTGAAATTTAAATATTTTTTTTATTTAAATTAGATTACGATAAAGAGAAAGTTTCTTGGAAAATAATTGAAATAATTTTATTATTATTTTCTCAATAGATAGAAGGGTTTGTGATAATAATTCATCTCGAGAGAAAATACCATTTGTTTTTATTTGAAAGATTATATTATGACCAATAGTGGTATAAAAGAATGATAATTATATTCGTGATTATTCTAGTATTAATGAAGTATTATGATAACGTACAGAAGTTTCGGGTGTTATATTAAGAAGATGAAGGAATTCTTTTATAATTAAATTGTACTTTATATTCTATTTTAATAACCTCTATTAACAAAAATATTTTCTCTAATTTAAATGTTTGAAATTAAAATATCTCTATGATATATCAATAGAGTACAAAGAAAGTGAATTGATCGAAATCAAAGTAAACATTTTCGCGTTATAAGAAAAGAAAATATCTTCAAAATGTGAAAAAATGGCTAAGTTAAACTCGACCGATCGCAAAATTGATAAAAGCTGTACCATGACGCCAACCAACTCGCTCGTTTGGAAAACGGGTGGAACGATGTAACTTTTGATGTCGTGTTGCAAAAAGTCAAAGAGATAAAGCGGTATGAGAGAAAAAGGAAAAAGAGTGTCCGCGCAAGTAAATGCACATGTATCATGATGGTGCATTATTTCGCGATGTAATTAACACACGTATCGATTTCTTCGGATCGTAAAATTTTACAGCTTCATTATTCGCATGTCTACATTGTAAAATAATGTTGGAAAGATAAAACTGACAGAGATCGTTAACTTTATATTCGTCATAGAAAATTTTTCATCGGGGATCTTTAATAATCAACATTTGCGGTCGAGAGATGATGTTGTATTAAGCTCTCTTATATGTAGATAAAATTTTACTTTAATTAATTATTTTTAATGTCTTATTATTTATATTGATTACTTTAAATTTGTGTATCATATATAATATTATTCAAATTAATGAATTCAAAAGATGTGTTTTTATTAGTTAAAGCAACGAAATAAGTTCAGATAAATCCTGTTCTAAAATATAAATTCTAAATTAATTAGTAAATTATAAATTTTACGCGAAATTAAAGCGACTGATAGATATCTTCAAAATTTAGTATTAGATAATTCTAATAATTCGTAGAACTGGTGTTTTAAACCTAGCACCGTGATATAAAATTGTAGGAATAAAATTGTACGAATAAAATTGTACGATATAAAATTGCACGTATACATCCTTTTGTTTAAAACCGAACAATATGCGCAAACTGCGCAAACTTTGTAAGTACATTGAAAGCATTTTCATCGCAAAAATCGATAAAATCCGATATACCAGACACACGCATCACTTGTGCTTTTCGAGCTGGAATAAATCCATTGTTTCTAACAGAGGTGCTACAAATAAAATAAATTTTTACAACAATAATATATATTGTATATCATTGTTGTAAAAAATTATTCTATTTAATTTATATAATATAAAATATAAAAATATAAAAATTTATTTTATATATATATAAAATAGTTAATATAGCACATTTTAATTATCTCATAGAAATTACATCTGAGGAATGAGTCAGTATTATCAGTTATTTCTCTCTCTCTCTCTTCTCTCGACTCTTTGCTTTCTTATCATAACAATTATAATAGTTTTACTTCATTAATTAAATATCGCGATTATATAAAGAAGGAAACTTACATTCCCATGTGTACATTTTTGTTTTGATTAATATCTAATATCTTAATGTATAATATAGATATATGTAACACAAAATAGTATAATTTAATTTTTATAAATTTAAAATAGATTCACAACTATTTAAACTAATATATTAATAATTATACAAACAGTAGTATAGTAGATAAAATTAAAAATCACATACAATTTATTTACATTTATTTTTATTAAATTTTATAAATGAAACGGATAGTTCTCTTCAAATTGACAAGCATTTATCGAGTTCGAGTTTTATATTGTTCAGAATTAATGGTGATCCACATTGACGTCATGGCGGCAGACTAGTAGTATAGACAAAAGACCAATTTCCTGATACGCCCGATTTTCAAATCGATCTCACTTTATGCGCATTGAAACGTGCCGTTTTCAATACCACGCAAACTGTGACCTATAACGCGAGAGCGATGTCGACCTGGACATGTAGGTACTAGTTTCATTGCGGTCCGCTCGGAGCAAGTCACCGTAAGCCGAAATAATGGTGCTGTGAGATCATCGTGAATCAGGGAAGCACTCGGCTACCTTGCGTTTTGGGATAATCCTGCTTGTTAAACTGTAGCAATCAATTCTACTGTGGTGGTTGTGTTATCAATGGAGACATACATACACAACTTTGGTTGTCTACAAAGATAACATGATGCAACTGTTGTTTAATTTAAACTTACAATTCCATCCGTTCCGTATCTTGATAACATATCATACTTGCGTATTTAATATATATATATATATTTAAAAGCGTAACACTTTTTAAGTTTTATCATTGTTGTTTTTCTTTTATATCTGGTATAACTCAAATTGTCAAACGCGACAATTGTGTAATTGTGAAAAAAAATACGCATCTATATTAAAATACGCATCTATGTTAACCTACATAAGTTAGAAACATTTTTAAAGTTAACGCTAATATGTTTTATGCATTGTGGCACAAAACCACGAATTTTCGTAATCTATATTACGTAATCAATATTACCATCGCGTAATCTATATTTCGTAATCGATATTATCATCGCGAATATATTTCTCCAGATTATAAAATTTAATTAACACAACGCACTTTCATCGATTTCATCAATTGCCATATTATAATATTTATCAAGGTTGTACTCGTGACAAGCGTCAGTCTAAACAAATCACATTTAATTGATATATAAAAGCGCCAGTATTAATTAACAATTAATACGTTCAATAATTAATTAATAGAAATGTCAATGGCCACTTATTTGTACACGTGCTACTATTGACGTACTGTGTAACCTAGTAATTTGTTTTAATATTATATGGAAAAGCGGTAAAAATACTAAGTGATGAAAATATATTGATATTCCAGCAAATATCATTCATTGAAGTGTCTGTTATTCGTTAAATTTTTGCATTCGGCATTATTTGTAATCTAGTATTATAACGTAATACCGCTATTTGAAAGTTAAAACAAAATGACATATTAAAGTAGTATTATTTAAACTTCAAAAATATTGCTCTTAAAAGTATAATAATGTTTTTATTGTATTATATTAATTTGTGTTTTATATGTACATTTATGTTATAATATTATTATATGATATTATATAATATTATTATATGATTCTGATATTTAAATTTTACACAGATTCGATTATGTAAGGCTTGAATTTTTAGAACTATGTCTTATTAGGATTATGCAAGACATGAATTTTTAGGACAATATTCTCTCGTAAATTTAGAGGCAACTTTAAACCAGAGAAAATTTCTGTATACATCATGTTTTTATGTAACTTTTAGATTTACAAGATAAAACATCTTGCTAACTAGGTAACTCTACTTCATACTTCAAATTAAATTTTTAAAGCGGATAAGCTCTTGACAGTTACTGAAGGGGAAGATTTGTCTATTTACAATGAATTATCTATTTACTCTGGAGCTTAATTAACCGATATTTTTTACATTTTTATAACGATATCTTATAAGTACACGTACATCGGATTTGCATCTCTCAATATCGAATAGTTTCTTTTTCTATCTGTCTTGTGTGACCTTATGCGCCTTCCATTTCCATTCTCTCTTTTTTATTTATAACGTATAAACACGTTCTCTCTCTTTCTCTTTCTATTTAACCTCGTTTACTTTTTTCTCTTTGTCTCTTTTTAATTCATGTTATACTTTTAGACAAAGCAAAGAAGCAGTGCGTCTATACGTCTGCGTATAGCTGGATTTATCGTATACAGTCCTAATTATAAAATAAATTAGAAAAGAAAGAGAGAGAGAGAGAACATAGCACATAGAGAGAAGTAACATTACTCAAGAATCTTTTCGAACAAGGTGGCAATATAGAGAATTCGAGTTATATGCAATTATATACAACGAAATAACAATGAAAACCGATCGATCGAATTTCCAAAACTGAATTTCTTCTGCTTCTTTTTTTTATTGTTTTCTTTCCGCAATAAAGGTAGTTAGATTGCAATATCTTATTTCAACTATAAGAGCTTTAGTCCATTCAATTTACATTCTTAAATACGCGACATCTTTATAGGTTTTGCTTCTAACAATTTAAAATTTTACGGTCTTGCTAATATTCCATATTCTTATAAATATGTATTTTTCCAATATAAAAAAACGAATCTATTTTTCTAAAATTATATTAATTAATCTCAAAAGCACTAAATGCATCTTTGATTTTATTACATTCTTAATTCCGCTTCTGTAAATTCACTCCGAAAAACTTAACATATTACAGGGGAGATTTTGTGCAATTTTCTTATTTAAATCGCACAGTCTATATTAAACAATTTGCACGATCGCAAATCATACTTGGCGAAAAAGTCAATTAATTCATCAAATATATCGAACGACGAATTCTCCCGGCACGCGTCACGGCTCTATCGTAGTAACGTACCGATAATTTATTATCATAGAGAAGCGAAAGATTCATTGACAGTAAATTCCATCAATGGGAGAGATGCCCGCGTATAGAACACGACCTATCCCGCCGCCGATAAAACCCCTTGACAGTGGCGGCCGAAAGCAGTCCGACGCCGGCCGTCGTTGCGAACGGATATGTCGTCGTCGCTGTTCTCTGTCATCGTCTTCCGTTCACCACGAAGACAAACGTTCGAATTACGAGAAAACGCGCGATCGTCGCCCACGTAAATTTTCCGAGCGATTGTTTGACATCGTTTACTCGACACGTCTTTTTAACGCGACGATAATGACATTGATTACAACGTGACCGGTGTTAATGATGATCGACAGTAAGCGTGATAGAAAACACGTGATTTTCGATAAGTTATCGTTAAATTTAGAGTATGATGTTTGGGAAAGACGATAGTTATCGATCTGACGCGCTGCGCGCATATAAGTCACGTGTGATTTGACAGCTGCTGTGTGCGAATGTTTCTCTCTGCTTATCTCCGAGTATCTGACTTCGAACTATTGATGTTCTCCAAACGCGCGATCGAAAAGATCCGCGATCGAGATCAACAGCTCGAGACGTATAATGTGACGGGAACTTCATCTTTATCTGTTGAACGAGTGCGGTTTTGTTGAAAGTCAAGTGAATAACAATCGGAAGCGTCGTTACACAGTGCGCACATTCTCAAGACAGTTCATGCTCGCTATTGTGTAATATTATTATTCATTTTTCGATACAGACACTGCTTATCCGCAGCTCTGCGATAATCTGAAGGCTTTTCACCGACTTACGTACTATACTGAATGTGTGCGTACGCAATAAACGCAACAGTCGTTTATCTCGAGTGCGTTAATGTATTTCGCGTAGCGCGTTACACGACATTTGCGGCGACAGTTATCGCGCGGGAAAAAATAGCGATCGATATACGTATATCGATCCTGGCGATCGACCGCATCGGATCGCATAGCCGGCACGGATTAGATTAAGCGCCCGCGATCGTGTCGAATTTCCGCAAAGATACGTCTGAATGCTGTAACCGGAGTTCCTTACGCTAATTCTCCGAGAGTGCAGAATTACACTGTGAGTGCTCGCGAAGAATGGCGGTGTCCATTTGTTCGACGACGATTGTCGATAGTATTGCGCGCAACGTAACAGCGATTTTTCGAGCGATTTAACTCGTCGACGATTCTCTCATCGAAACTCGTCGAAAAATCCCGAGAATGCTGATTAGATGAACCTGAAACTCGTTTGCGAAGTGCGTGTGAGGAAATCAATTTAGCGACATTATTGGCAAAACGGGAAATTGACGGTGACAGGCTACCGTCGTCGGCCATTGAGAGACTCTCGTAATAACGGGATGCACCGGAGGAGTTAGGAGAAGCTGTACTAATTAATTGCGATCTTGGTACAGTTATCTCGCGGAGATCGCAGAGCTGCCGACGCCGCCGAAAGGCAAGTTCGAATTTTCATTGGTTTCGTTAGAGTGCGTTTCCGAGTAATATGCAGCTGCATCTGAGAGGAAAACGGTGTAAGGGGAAATCGTTCTCTCGAGAGTGCATGAAAATGGAAGGGCTGGCCTAGTTGATCGTATTTCTTATCGGAAGACAGATATGATCCTATAAGATTTTTTAAGGAAAGATTTAGTTATGTGTTGAGATCTTTGTAATCTGAATTTATATGAGAGAGAGAGAGGGAGAGAGAGACAAGAGAATGAGAATATAATCTAGAATTATCTATCTGTTTTTTTTTGTACCGTACAATTTTAGATACGTGCTCGTAAATGGTAATAAGAACATTTTATTTTACAAAATTTGTGGTTGGATTAACTATTAATAGCGGCTATTTAATAGCGGCAATTAAAAGATTATTATAAACAAGAACGCCGAATAAATGCATCATATGATACTTTTTCTATATAATACCAAAGAAAAACTAACACTCTTTGCTTCTCTTTATATCTCTGTCATAAATTTTCTCAATTTTGATGAACGTGAATGTTTTATGTTTACTTTTTACATTTCTATTAAGGAAAAGGGAGATATAATTTTGAAAAAAATTATTTCAGTGTATATTTAAACTCATAAACACAAAAAGGCGAGTAATTATTAAGATTAAGCCTCTCGGGAAGTGATTGTCGGGCATTCATAGAGTCTCCCTGAAGTTGATTGGCCCCTTTATTGACGACATAATCGAATGAATTACGCGATCATTGGTGGGTTACCGTTTGCAGCAGTACAATGTATTGATTTCCACAACTTTGGCGGCGTTAACTTAACTCGATACCTTTTACCAACGAAATTATTCATTGAGAAATCAAGAGAGAATTAAGTTACAATGAATAATAAATAATAATCAAATACTATAAAGTCATGTTTATTATGTTTCTTTGAAATTTTACTAAGGAAATATTAACTTGAGATTATTTGAAAAACTTGGCAATATTTTTAAGTGTGCTATACAATATATTAATTACTGTTCGCGTGAATAATAATCTATCCGTACGAAAACAATATACGGCAAATTAGTCAAAAAATCTGCCACACCAAAAGTTGTAAATTAAAAAAACTTTATATCCGCGCGTCGTGCTAAATTATTAATCTATTTTATCTTTTTAATTTATTATCTTTTTAAAAGAATTAATAATCTACGTCCAATTTATATGTCGAACGTAATAAATATAATGTTTATTTTATTTTGTGTTTATTTTTCTGCGTAAAAATCGATGATTGCTTCAATTTCACGCCTAATAATTTTTTACCGTCGTCATCTTTTGCTTCTGAATCCACGCTTAGGATCGACCGCAATTCCGGTAGCCTCCCTCTCGATGCATCGCAACGAAATTACTGTCTGCCAGTGCTTGAGGTCGATCACCTCTTTATCCCAATATCAACCGATTTAAAAACCGTTGCAAAGCGTTAAAGCGCCGAACAGCTGTGAGAGCGCAAGACTCGGAATTCTATTTTTATCTTTCTTTTGCACACACCACAATATCTTTTTCTGATACTGAATTATCATTATTTGTTTTTTATTTAATATGAATGTCTATCGTTTGAATTTAAAGCGTCGTAAATTATGATCTTGAATTTTCATGTAGAGATGAACAATCTATGGGATATTGTAAGATAATTATTAATATGAATGTGAGAATGACGATAACTTTTTTCGATTTGTGTTGCATAACGAAACTAATTTAGCTTTCACATATGATTCAATATGCGTAAAAATTGAAAAGATATTCCATCGCATCTCTCTCTCTCTCTCTCTCTCTCTCTCTCTCTCTCTCTCTCTCTCTCTCTCTCTCTCGCTATTACGGCGATTGCGCCACGTTTTTTGTCAACTGTCTTCTATCAAAAAGACTGAAAGAGAAGAGTGGTGAGCGATAGGAAAGATATCGTTTGTACTACACCCACGCAGCTTCGTATTACTGTCGCGCGTTTTTTAGCACACGTTATTATCCCGTATTTTTTGGAAGCCGCGTCTATTTGCGTACGCTAATAAATACGTTAATTTACGTGACGATAAACTGAAATAGTTGGCGTATGTCGCAGTATCCCTGACCTAAAGTAACATTTGCGGTCAGCCGCGTGTTCAACTTGGAGCACAGCCGGAAATATGCTTTTATCTTGGTGCTGAAAAGGTCGGCGCGTTTCTTTTACAATTTATCCGAAAACAACAACAGAAAGATTTAGATCAAAGCGTTGTCGGGCTACTTCAGGATCGCTTATCGTTGTTCTTTCGCGAGTCGAGAGAGCGTGCGCGCGAAAGTTCACGGAATCTTGATTTCTGTGCACCTACAATGCCACCTAATTTTAAAAAATTCTTTTGTTTTATACGAGAGACATATATATATATATATATATATATATATATACCTATATATACGTCGTTCACAAAAAGCACTCGCAGGACGTATAAATATTGCCATCTGAAAACGTTCGCTGCGATAGCGAGACGTATGTACACGTAATCTTAACCGGTATTTGTACGGCTAAAAAGTACTCATGTATATTTATATATCGCATTAAAGAAGGTGCGCCACAGATTTATAATAAGAATTGACTCATTGTTTTTTTATTTGTTCTTAACATGTCGATATTTAACATAATTATGCTATAGCGTAAAGTCTAAGTGTGTCTGGAACGTAAGAGACACACACATTCGTGGATTCGGCGCGCCCAGTTGTAGACGACTGTTTCGCGCTCTTCGTGATACCGTACCGAAAGGGTTAATGATCAGGATCTTAAAGTGCAACGGATGCCGCCTGCATCTCCGTTTTGCATGCTATTGTCGTGGGGAAAACAATGGACGACATTCCCGAGCTCTAGCTCTCTCTCTCTCTTTTCATTTCTCACTTACACGTCAGTCCTGTATTTTCCTCTCTGGATGCCTGGCGCGCGATATCTAAGAGATCGCTCGTCTGGAAACCACCCTTTCCGAACCCACTCGTCCGCGACAACGCGACGATCTAATGAACGGAATAAACCACGCGAAAAGTATTTTATTGAACATCATCGTTGGATATTGTTAAAAATTATTTTAAATAGATCACTTTTAAAATCAGTTTTGGTGAATTAAAAAATCGCGTATTGCATGAAGATAAAAAAAGAAATTATTCGATTTTTATGAAAAATAACAAAATTATAAAAAAAAAGTTTTTTAATCTCGACTCTCTTTGTATATTTATGTCTGTGCGCGAAGCAGCGAGACGTCTGTGGATGTGCAAAAATATTCATATTGACCATTTGTAATTATTTTAAATTTTTTTCACAGCAAGCGCAAGATTAGGCATATGGATATAAAATTTTAATATTTGTATATTATTTATTGCTGCGTGACTTTTCATATGTCTCATCAAGTGTTTAGTATTCAGAATAATTTTTTGATTTTTTAAAATCTGTGAAATTGAGAGAAATATTCAATGCACGATACAGAATCACAGGCTATTATTAAGTCGGTATTAGGGATGGCTGAATAGAGAATCGGCAAAGCAGCGACAAAGCTTCGTTAATAAAAGGATCTGCAGTCCTTCGCCGCGGTTTCACAAAGCTCTGATATCATTAAATCGATCGTTAGATAATGTCATTGGTCTCCTTTCCCATTTCGTATCTTTATACTAAATAGCGAAGCGGGTTTTTGTGCTCGCAATAAAGAAAAATAGAAATAGATTTCTTCGGGAAACGTGCATTTCGCACGCTTCTTTTGTATTTTAACCAATGAGAATCTCAATGCTCTGCATATTATCGCGACAATAAAGCTCGCGCATATCGATCTGAAAAGATATTTTTGGAAGCCATTTGCAAGATACGAATATTAATTTGATGCATTAATTAATTCAGGCATTAATTATTTCTGATACTTTTACGTTCGCTGGATATACAAATCCATTTGTATAATCATTTGTATGTAAGAGAAGTTTGATTTTACTTTCATAAGTATACGTGAATAATCTCCACGATATTTTATTGATATTTGATCTCCTTCAGTAATAATTAATCAAAACGTGCTAGAAATGAGTTTAAAACAAGAATGTTCAAATAAGAATGAGCGAGAAGAGTTCAACTTCTTCGCTGAGTCATAAACTTGAATAGTTTGTAGGTATAATTAGTGTATATAAGTCACACTAATATTACGATTAAATATTAGATTAATTTCTTAACGGAGGATATTGCGGAAATATGACTGAATATGCAATTTATAAATTTTAAAAACGCATATAAGGCCATTCTTAATTACAGCTACGCGTGTCTGTATATATTTTGCAAATTACAAATGTGCAGATTCAGATCGTCAACGCGACTATGCATTTTCAATACTCAACTGCTGATTCTGCCAGGAACTTGCAATATTATTTGCGTCACTACTACTTATTATTTATGTTGATTGTAAAGTACTAATAAATAACCTGTCATTTTTTTCAAGGTGATTCGTTCAACAGCAACAATGTTGTATTGGTCAATCACAATTTTCGACATGCAATTTGCACAATCTATTAGCGCTATTAACGTATCGGTTCAATGCATTGCGATACATTTTCTCTGCCAATAATAATGTGTCATACGTAGTTGCAACAACGAAATTGCAGCATTGTAATCGTAGGATAAAGTGCGTACGAGAATGAAGCCAAGTTAAGCGGAAAAACGTGCTCGCAATAGATTATTCGCGGACGATGCATTTCGCTCGTTTTACGAAAAGAAGTACGCTCGAAGTTTTACTCAATAAATCATGTTACGATGGCGAAGCGAGTGTGAAGGTTTTATTGCGTACGAATATCCACGACTATGTGAGGTTGTCATGAATGACGGATGTAGCATGTCAATGATTTTTATCGCGGCACGTGCGACGCCGATAACTTACATGCGCGCGGAAAAAAAGATACGAGATACGGCGGAGATGCGTGATGTGCAATGTATGAATCGAGCGTTTGACATTTTGTGAAACGTTT
Source organism: Lasius platythorax (assembly GCA_963971435.1). Taxonomy (NCBI): domain Eukaryota; kingdom Metazoa; phylum Arthropoda; class Insecta; order Hymenoptera; family Formicidae; genus Lasius; species Lasius platythorax. Next base: position 8,156,900 of record OZ020535.1, read on the forward strand.
ATTAAAATTTGGATATGGCGCGCGAAGCTCGTCACTGCTCATCGAATAAAATTTTATTCTTTATTGAATTCCAAGCGTGTGTAAACACACATTTTTTTAATAGAATCTTAAATTGCTAATTATCTGATATTTAAAATCACGCAAATAGTAAAACGTTATGGAAATAGTCTAATCGAATTTTTACTAAAATTGATTTTATTAATTGATCAAAGAAACTAGTCTTGACAATACAATAATACAAGGAAATTCGTAATATCCTATATATATTTTCGTTATTGTGATAAACGATAACTACGATTAAAACTGCAGCCGCAAGTTCTATTAGGCGTATTAATTAACTACATTGTAGCATATTTTTGCTGTTTTATAGGCAGAATATATGCGTAAAAGAGGTAAAATGGAATTTGTAACGAGGCGACCCATATTACTCGCAAGCTGCATCGCATAGTCTCGTGATTTTTAATCATCTGATGCAGTCGTTTTCTCTCCGGGAAAATGAATGTGAGTGTAATTACTGCAACGCAGTAGCAAGCCGAATTACACTCACGGTTTCCTTCAAGCCGGCTCTCATTTACCGTTCCTTCATGTTCGTCTTTCAAATTTGAGCTTATAGAAAACAATTTCATGAGGATTTCGAGAAGTATTTTATTCAGAGAAAAATTTTGGAATTTTGCGATTTTCTTTTTTATGAGAAAATTCACATACTTAACAAAACAAGCACGTAAGATTAGAGTCTTATTTTTCTAACGGAATTTTTCTAACGAAATTGTTTTGGTCGTTTGAAACATCAGCAGCAAAGAATGCCGCGTGTCTCCTGTTTATTTGCAAAAGATACGAGATACGGCGGAGATGCGTGATGTGTAATGTTACGATTATTTATTAACGAGTGATTGTCCCGATCGTACATATCTTGTAAGAAATTTTTCCAGCGGGGAGAATTGGTATCGATTAAGGGGAGAAAAGGGGGGGGGAATAAACGTTACGTAAGCGAAAGGTACCATAATTTGGCCGAATTCAATGGACACGTCAGCCAATTCACTAGATAACTAGCGTGGTCCAACCAAGTGGAACGCGCTGATATACAGCAGCGGTGCGTTTTTTGTAGAGAGGCCAGAAGTATTGATTTACCTGGTCAGTCGTGTTAAGAGATAAGCCCGCTTACGTATCGCTTACTACACAATTCTTAAATAGACCTCGCAAAAATAAATTCCAATTAACTAGCGTCTCCTATTCAGCTTGCCGTATTTAGCTTGATTAGGATTGCATCGGGAATAATGTTTAGTCCATGATCGCGCATCAGGAATAATACAGTTTCATTGTTTTAATCAGCCTAATTTCATTAAGCAAAAGTTCTTTTAATTTTAAAAACGGATTTCCCAAGAATATCTAGATAATTAAAACTGAAAAGCAACAGAAATTGAATAGGAATCAACTATGAAGGATAGATGATAATTTGCGCATTGTTTAAAGATTACATATTTTTTTTATATATATTATATTATATATATTATATTTTTATGTATATACCTATTATGCTAGTAACACATTCGCACACGTTTATATTGCGATTTCAGTACAGAAATACGAATATTTGCAAATATATAATATATACGTCGCGCATTCATACATTATTACGCATTTACAGTTTAAAATTGTGTAATGTTTAAAATTTTTATCTGCATTCAACTTTACATGTACAAAGTGCATTAAAATATTACTATTTCGAAAAATTATCTGCTCATTTAGGTTAAACACATGTATACTGCAGAATTATATTTTTTGCATCGAAGTAATAATCTGCACCACATGATTGGACGTTCTCTTCATCAAGAAAATCTTACAAAATTAAATATTGCTCCGTGCGTGTACGGTCGCGAAAATAACCATAAATAAACCCTTTCGCGAAAGCTCCGAGTTAATTAAATTTGAGGATAGCGTTGCTCGCATTAATTATCGGTGTGGAAGGAAGCTTTTGAGAGAACGACACACGTCACTCGAGCTGTTCCACACTCCAAAATTCGATAGCTTTATGGGATCATACGCCTTGCCGCGAAATTTATAAAGTTGAACTGCTACGGAGTGTGTGTATGTATGCGAGTTGCTATTAATTAAAATAACAAATATACAAAAAGCAATCTGTGGCTCGTGTTAACTCAGAATAAATTTAACGATGACAAGATCAATACAAGCTTTTGGGCTCCGATGCACATACTATAAAGTACATACAGTATACTTCTCACAGTATATCTTTTGCTTTCCGTAGGAGGCTGATTCCCACAGTAAATACTAATTTCGATCTCTTTACTCAGATCTTCCTCGACTAAAGATAAGCATTTAACTATGATTTAACAATAAATGTTTAAAAGAAAGCATAGAGTTGAATTTTCTCTAAAAATTAATCTTAAATTGATTACACATTTAATATATCTTGTATAATATAGCTGATATGAATTATATTATTATCGATTTTTAATTCTCGCTATAATAATCGTTTACAGTCGTCATTTTAACTTCTTCAAAAAGAGATTTATTTTTCACATAAAACAATCGAATCTAAATTTTAAAAAAAGATTCTTATTTAAAAAGAAGAGGGAGGTTATTTAGGCAGCGAAGTAGCTTATCGAGAGTGAAAGGCATACTGCTAACAATAAGAAGTGTACTGTAAATGCTTTACAACACGTGCTAATTGTAAGTGTGCAAAAGCTCGTATTGGTCTTGTCATTGCTATTTTTAATTGATTATACAGTAATATGTTTTTTATGTCTAAAATATCTTATTAGATTACATGAACAAAGAAAGTAATACTACATTTTTGTCGTCAAATACAGTTGCTCTCTGCTTTGTGCTTCATTATAACTAAAATTAAAACTTGTACTAACTTTATTACGTAATAGATAACAACAGAAAGTTTGTTTCTCGTTATGTCACGGTGTAATCCAATTAAGCGACATGCGAATACGCACATTGCGTATTATTAATAATAATATTTAGTAAAAAGTCATTGTTCACTTTTAACGCTTATGTTATACAATAACAGCTGCAAAGTAAGTTTTTTAATTAAATTGTAACCACTCCTGATTATAGCTTTATAAAATTCACATATATAAGATTTATTTATTCTTATTTAAATAAACAGATTTCCGCTATTGAACTTAACAAGAGAAAACCGATAATTTTATTACATTCTTTAACGTTGAGCAATTTTGCTCAGGATTAGCTTCTAATAAAAGAGAATAAGCGCAGCATAATAAACAAAATAATTTAACAACCATTTAATTTTGTTGTAAATGTGAAGTGAACATCTAGTTGGCTTCTTCCAACATTTAAATTTGTTTGTGTTTTTCCTCAGAATTTCGGGCTACGCATATGATGGTGTAGACCATCGTTTTGTTCTCGGATGTGTTGTTACGATAGTCGCACTTACACACTTATTTTTATTTCCTCTTTCGCTTCTCTTTCCCGGTTTAGCCCACAGCATCCAAACAAGTACCGCGGATTACATACATCCATTTTCACGAATGTGGAAACACCAAGAACACGTGCTACGCTAATCTCCGAACAACTGCGTATATATACCCGTTCTATTTTACTCTCGTGAATTTACACTGGACAATAAATCACGAATGAGGTTTACGACCGATACGTGTCCTCAAATGTCATCTTCTAAAAAATAAATATTTTTTAAGAATTTAACGATTATTATAATGACGATTAAAAATCGACGATTATGTGTAATCCGCATCAAATACATTACAAAAAATTTTATATTGAATATGCAACACAGATTTAAAACTCATTTTTAAAGAAAATTCAATTTCATATATTTTTTTAAACATTTGCTTTTAAATTTTCTTTATATACAATAATAGTTTTTACAAGAAGTTTTAACAAGAGAGTAATATTTCAAAATATATTAATTTACGTAAATAAATTTAAACGAAACATTATACATGCGCGAAATATTACTTTTGAGAGTGTAAACTAATTTGATAAGAAAAAATAACATAGATAATTGCTCGTTTGGTCATGACAGTATTTGGTTTATTTATCCGTAATGTTGTAGAAGAAAAAATCTATAAACTTGTCAGGGAGCATCTCTACGCGAGTAATCGATTTTCTTTCATCGCCGGGACGAGATCGGGAATCGCTCTCGTACGACGGGAGTTGCGCGGGCACCGATGACGAACTTAATTGAATTTAATCTCGATTTAAGCATCTGCCTCGAGCAGAGCACGCCAACGTTCGGTCCAACAATAGAATCGCTTTTGGCCCCGTGTATGTACACGTGCCAGTCATTTTCAGGCGACGGCGACATCCCGCGAAAAGAATCTGTTCTAAGGCGGCTTGAGGACAATCCGCGATTTCTGTGACGAGTTCTTTGAAATAATTATCTCGATGAATTTTTAAGAATAAAGTGTTGAGGAAGAAATGAATTATTATGCATACTTTTTTATAGGATAAAAAAGTTTGACGTTAAAATTTCACATTGTGTGTTAAAGAAGTTCTCGTGCACGCCAATTTAATAATAATCAACGATAAATTGTTCAAATATTGACAAATCAATTATTCTCTTTCTCGTTAACTTTAATAGATTAAAAAATATACATGAGTTAAAATACATATACATGTTTAATAAGTTGGCTGAGAATTAATGATGCATTAAATTATAAAGCCAATATCGAAGAAATATTGTGTCGGTTCTGCCATGAATAATTCAATTCGCATTTGTCATAGGACGCAATTTAACTTGGAACAACACGTTTGAAATTTCATGATATTTCGTCGAACTCTCGCCTCAACCGAATCCGCGATGGCTAAACGATTCGGCCGTCGTTAAATTTAATTCTTCGGGGATCGTTAAGAGCGGCAAGAGTTTAAACTCGTTCCTAACGTTTCCTTAATTTTGCGGCCGCGCTGCTACGCTCGACCGCGTCTGAAATCCGAAACTTTTTCCTCTCACGTCGGAAAAATGAAATTCTTACGGAGAAGTAAGTCCCGGCAAATTGCCGGGAACAAAAGTTTAAAGGTCTCGATTTGTCTTCCAGCGTGCGAGAATATTTTCCCCGTGTTAAATTAGTTCGTGAAACATTAATTGAGTATGCCGTTGGCATTCGCGCGCGTTCGCTGTAGGGATCGCGCGTTTTAATGTGTAATTCTTCCTCGTCCACGACTTCGTGAACTCTACGTTTAATCCTACACAATCGCTTAATCGTAATTCTTCAGTCACTTGTCTGTTCTTTTTTTTTTGTTGCAAATTACTTTAATTTCTTTTAACTATCTTATAACGCAACTTTCAGATAATTTAGCTACTTTTCCGTTATCTCATTTAATTCCTTAATAATCATATTATTATAATTATATTATTATTATTATGTTATTTCGATTTAATAATGATCCAATCATATCATCGCGTAAGAGATTGAGATTCACTCGTTATTTGATATGCATCGCAATGCATCACGCGTGCACTGATAAAACGCAAAAAAATTGCGACCATTAAACGCGAATGAATTCATAGCGGAATAACGATAAAAAATGCGAAAAAAATGCCGCCGAACGCATCGAGGGTGTCTCGTGATTGTAATCAGCGGCAGACTCGACCTCTCACGAAAGCCCGTCTGAATTTCGGATCGCGTGATACCGCGGCATGACTATCGCGGGAGAACAAAGCGAAAGCTGCCAAGATAGGCCGAACGTAACTCGCGAAGAATATCGAAATGTATCGTGGTATTCGTGGGAGTCTGCACGAGCGTGCGGAAACGTTCGCAAAGAAGAATTTCCGTACAGATAAGGGATGCCGCGCGATATCCGAACATGTGATCTCTAAAGAGACTCACTTTGCTTCTGGAGCTTCGACGAAAAGTAATGTCGAAAAAATCTTTGAGACGTTTATACTCATATCTTTCGACGATATTATTTACGATTTATAAAAATTAATATGCGAAAGTAAACACGCAAGTCAATACGCAAACAACTCGTATGTTTTATTAAATAACACAACACACAGATTCGCTTGATTTAATAAGTAATGTTACCTATTTCCGCACGATAAGCTTTTCAGCCAAAGTAATATAATTCATCGATTAAAGTAAGATTAATAACCGATTAAATATATGTAAGTAACTAAAATAAATTACAATAATAAAATATTGAAATAAAACTATTAATTTAAAAATTATAGATCGAAAGATGTTATCAAATCTTTTTTCTTCGCCTTTGTATATGCTGATAGATACAATTTGGAATATGAGCGATATATTATACAGAGATAACATATTTATCGTGTCATCGATTTGTAGTCTATATACATACATACATAAAAGAGTAGATACATTATTAGTTAGTATATCGCTGGCTTTCCATGGCTGACTTTTTACGAGATATATGTATACACACATAGGCTATTAAAGCTATTTATATAAAGAACGTATCAATGACTGTTTACAATAAAAATCGATATATAGCTGGATTAGATCCTTCTATGCTCTCGTACAAATTTATAATCAATCATTGGAGTAACAACCAGATATATGGCCAAACAAACGGGACAGATATTCGATTAATTGACATTTATAATAGTTATCATGTACTGTATCATTTTTTTTTACCGTCTCTCAATGCAGTCTAAGATAAATGCTCTCATATATTTTTACAAATTTCTAACAAACCTTGGCAATTTTATTCCCTTTAATGCTCGTAGCATCATAAAATAAAAATTCTATAAAATCATATTCCGATATAGTAGAAATAGCTCTGAAATATCCTGTATAGATAGGTATACTTTTTCAGATGCAAATACAAAAATTCAATAGACAGAAAGTTAAATCAAGCGGAGATTAAAATTTAAAGGCTTAAATAGTTTAAATTATTAAACTTACATGACTTAAAGCACATTCGCGAGGTGTTCGCAGGCGTAAAATAAAATTTAATTATATTTTGAAATACGTTCATGCCATCGAGCATCCCTTCGCGATGAGTGCGTGCAAATCTATTTTGCCAGCGGGTGTTGAAGGCGGGTGTTGAGAGCGGTTTTTAAATGCACGCGAGAACTATAATATCGCGACCATGAAATCAACCGCTCAATTCACTCGCGGGAACGAAGTCTCCCGTTTAATAACAGCTTACCTGTAGCCGGCGACACGATCGGCGACACGTTGACGGTCGAGTTCGGCGTTATTTTAAAAATGTGAAGGCCGAAGGGTAGATTGTCGATAATCTTCGCCGCGGCGGACTTTATCGTTGAATCACGTGGACTGCCGTACACACATAAAAAAAAAGTTTGTGTCCAAGTGAGTTCGAGTTTTCGCACGAAGGTGTCCGATCCGATCCTTATCGGGGTGAACGATTTGACGAATTAGATAAATTCAATTTTTTCGTGACTTATTCGTGGAAATTTTATCAGATGTGTACGGCAAGAAATACAAGTTGTACGACACGATTAAAGTCGTAACTCTTATATTTCTATCGTCGGAACGCATTTTTCGCCTTTAAAAATATTTCTCTTCTCATTTTTTTCTCTTGAAGATTGCTTTATTCGAGTATCCGCAATTACGACTGTTTATCTTTTAACGTACTCCGGATATTATCAATATGCATCGATTATGAGCCTATATTCATATTTACATACGCTTTTACATACGCTGTTTATGCAACGATCGGTTATTTCATCGATTTGCGTCGTGTCGTCACAAGGTTTCGTTGATATTTTACGCAAGCATGATTAAACTATTTTTGGCATGTCTTGGCGTATAGCGGCTATACATAACCGCTTATTTAAAGCTCAGACCGTCAATTATTCGAAATGTCACTCTCCGCCCACCACATCATTCATTTATTGTGAACGTTGACATTCTGACGCTTCGTTGATGCATTCTGCATTTACGCGAAAACATCCGCAAGCTTTTTTGTGCTATATTATGTAATTACGCAATTAAAAATTAATATCGCTTCATAATTCTCTCAGAGCTTGAATGATGAGTGTTATTTAAATACATGCGCGTTTTTTTCCCTCTCATTTTCAAGTTACACTGATTGTTCTCCATATATGATATCGATATAGATAGCGATATTACCGTCGATCTCTTTACCGATGTAAATCGCTGGTACGAGCATCTGGGATTTATGCTTTCCACAGGCACGTTCTGGGGTTATCCTTCACATCGCCGGTGGAGCTAACCCGGCTGCAGTGGATGCACTTGGCTTTCGTCATCCAAGTCTCATTTCATTCACGGCACGACCGCCCCCGTCCGTTCCGTCAACTCCGATTTCTCTCTTTCTTTCTTCTGCTCGCCTCCTCAACTCCTTACCTCTCTCTTTCGCCATCTCGACCGCGCGACTCCGCATTCATCTTCTTTCTATGTTTGTCTCCCTTCCTCCCTTTCTATTTCTCTCTTTCTCTCTTTCTTCCGTTTCTCGAAATGTCACACGTATATAGCCGCTGGCGAAGCTTGGGTTTCATCTGTATTCTTGAACTTCATCGGCAAACTTAAAAGCAAAAAGAGAACAAAAGCCCGGCCGAGCTTTTGTATATGTGCACAAGCGTGATTACTCATACGCGCGGGCTCGCGTTGAGCGAAAGAAGAGGGATTTCAGCCCTTGCTCATTCGAGCAAGGATAACGTAAGAATCCTTTTAATCCCTCCCCGAAGAATAAGTCATCGACGACAGGAGGGTGGATGCAAGACAATCTTCTTTTACTGCACACATCGCCATCGTTTCGTCGCTGCGTATTTTTTTTATCGATGCGCGCAAAGTAGAAAGCTCGATAGAAACGTGTATTCTCTAGGGGCGTAATCTTTTTCTTTTAGTGTTTTTTGATTGTCAGACTGCGTCGACTGATAGTTGCGACTCTAATTCTTCTTCTTGAATACTTGAAATTCATTTTTCACTTTTTTATATTTTTATGTTACTCCTTCATCATCTTTTTATTTTAATCTATTTTTTTCTTCAGTATTGCTTTTTGATTATCTTATTTTTCTAATAAGGTTGTGTTCTCTATAGATAATGTATTTATGCTTTTTTGTATTTTTTTAAGGAATAAATTTTAAAGTTTAAGAATGTTGCCCATTTCCCCTCTCTCTATCTCTGTCGCTAATTTATATCAATTGTATTTACGCGCTGATACAGCGGTTTTGTCGAACGATCGCATTTGACACTAGACCCAATTAAAACTTTCTTGTTCAAGACGGAAGGCGGATAGTCGATTTTGTCGGCTAATGCAACCCACTTTCGTTTTGCGGAGTTACAAATTGAAAGAACCAATATCGCTGTAAAGGCGAAGCTTGGAACAAGAAAGAAGCTTAATGCTCATTGCGTTCGTTATTACTGTCGATGGATAAAAAAACATCTTTTATCTTTATATTTTTCAAATCAGATATTATTTGTAATTTATTTTCTACATTTTATAGCGTTTTATATTATATATGGTATAAAAATATAAAATTTAATTATACTTTAAATCTCGAATTAAGCTAGCTCAGATTAAAATTTATCAATTTCGATTCTGTATTTTAACGCCATTATTGACAATAAAGCTTGCGAATAGAATTTTATCCGACTTCTTAGATTGAGAAATTAGTTTCCATAACAAGATTAGCCATAACAAGATTATCGTATTCTTCGAAATAAAATGATGAAAAATTTAGAAATTGGACGGTCCATGATGCGCGTTCTGGACTAGAAAAGAAAATCACTGACGGTTGAATAATGCAACTGCTTACGATGCATTCGCATTAACCTTGTACAAAATGGTCCCGAGTCTCATGGTTAGCTCCGCAAATAATGATACACTCGGTATGTGCGGAATGTACGGGGGCAGAAAATAAAAGAGAATGAACGCGAGAGACGACAAATTGCCCGATTAAGTTAGTTGGCTAATTTTCTCGAAACAACGCAAACATTCATTATTTAAACCCGCGCCGAGCTTAAATAGTTCAAATACCGCGGCGTTGGACATTGCTTCGTCGGGTAGTCTGATGCTGGTTAAGTCGGTCGTAGGTCGAGGGGTGGTTTGGGCGCGGGATGGTCAACGCGGGAGGAGGGGTGAACCGACGCGTGGTATGCCAACACGAAATCCTGGTTTCTCGAACCCGGATGCTGAGGGGTTGCGCGCACGGCGACCCATGGGACGAGAGCTCGTGGCTAGCTGGCTGGCTGACTTCGTAGTAGTAGTAGTAGAAAGTCCTTGGTATGCCACATGAACACCCTGAATATTGGTTACGTACGTGCCTCACCTACCGCAACCAGCCGGATATGTCACTTCCGGGTGCGCGCCGATTTCATTGCACCACCCTCTCTGAAATCCGACAAACCCTCTTTGCCCCTCCTTCCTTCTGTTCGTCGACCGTCTTCGGATTTTAACGGAGACATTTCTGTTATACACTGGATCAGTCGATCGCTTGTCGACGATGTAGACTGGTGACGGAAAACTGATATGTAATTATCTTTCCCTCGTAAATTGAATAATAAAAGATTGAGCTATCTCTTCGCCAGAGAATTATTGAATTTACATAAGAAACTAATATTATCGAATATGTCTATAGATGTCAACAAAAATTTAACACGTGTAATCTGAACAAATTTAAAAAATATATTTAAATAAGTTGTTAAAATTTAAAAAAGGACATTTCTTGTTTTCTTGTACTTTAAAATGTATTCAGCTGTATAACACATTAAAATGAAAATCTATTTATCGATTTACCAGTGGGTAGAAAGATAATAATGAAGAAAAATTTTCTTTCAGATTATTTCATACGTTTTTTTATCTTTTAAACAGGGTGTTTTTGAAAATAGCTTTGGGAGTAGCTTTTCGAAATAGACGATTTATATGTGTGCGGGGCTTTCATTCAATTCTGAAAGGTCAAAATGAAATAAAAGCGCGTTTTCACACATAACTCTTCTTTTTCTAGCTCGAAGAATACGCTGCGCAGCACCACGTAAATCTGAGAGAGATCGAAAGAGAAAGAGAGAGAAAGAGAGAAACGAGTCGCCGTAGCCACGTGAGTAAATTATCCAAGGAACAGACGTGTTATCGAGCTGTTATGTCTATACAAGGCACTTTTCTCTATTGCGATTTTTGCAACCAATTTTCTTTCCTCCCTTCCCGCATTTTTCGCACCATTATTTTCCTTTAGCTTTCTTGTCACGACATCACACATTAGTTTTTATCATAGCCAGTTTGTTTTACGCGCATCGATGATAATGCCGAATTGATTGATTCCGCACCGCTCCCATATATTCGCGCTTGTAAATTATTTCCGCACGTTTGCTCGGGCGAGTATTATATATAGCGGATACATATCATTGCCCTGACGATTGCTTCGCGTGCCCTGTTCGTTTATATCCGATAATTTTTAGCCGTTCCATAGCTTTAACACATATTGATATTCCCATCAATATGTTTTGCCTCGTGATATCTATACACACAGGATGATTTTAAAACTACTGGATAATTTTAAACTCTGCCAAATAAATCATCGCATGTCGGCTCTTGAATAAATCTGCAATAGATTCTTTATAGATTTGCTTAAGGAACATTCCTCTGTCACCACTTTTCCATTTTTAGCATTAAAACGTATCGATAACCAAGTCTTGAAATGAAGTATTTAAAATTAAGTGAAAAATAAAATTTCTTTATTTATAGAGTCACGAGTTTTTGCTATATTTTATCTAATATTGTGTATTTGTGCTACCCAACGAGATTTAGTTCCAGAGTATAATCATGTTACGCGATATTATCATATTATAGTCTTATTAAGGAAAAGTTGAGATGCTCTAAATTAATTACAAGTCTCACAAAGGAGAATTAGCAGTTTCGAGTCAACCTGTAAAGCATATTAGCTGACTAACATAAAGGGTGTGCTCGGATGAATTGCTCGGATGTCGGGGTGGCGCTCATAATTTATTGCGCTTCCCTCTGATTTTCTTTGTACGTTTGCATCACGTCCGTTCCGCTGCAACAGAATAGTTTGCGGTGGCGAATGCTTATTAGATCCTTTGAAATTTTGATTTAGAGCGTGATGTTGAAGTGGCGCATTTCTCACGTATACGTTACTTTCTCAAACTTACATAATAGCTCTCTTGCATACATATATATGATGTTGAGGAAGCCTCTGGTGCATGATACATGTGCGGAATTATATAATTATATTTTAGCGGAAGAGTTTACGATGCGATCGTTGAAAATGTGATTTTATTTATTTTATCTTATTACAATTATTTATTTTATCTTATCTTTTATTTATTTTTATATTAACACAATTGTAAAATATGTGATTTTTTGTAACGCAGAACTTTTCTGACAGGATAAACGTATCGCATGCGCAATATAGCATTTCGATCCTAATTCTTTCACGTTTATTTGAATGTTTCCCCTCTCCTTGGCAACGATTTTATAAAAGCCTTTAACCACCATTTTTCAATTGCATAACGCGAATGTATTTTATGCGAAAGAATTTTAGAGTATCTTAATTTGCTACAGCCTGAACAAACTATATACATGTATACAATATACATTGTGTTTATATAAGTATTTATTTGATTCAGCCATATGATACTAATTTGATTTGTCTAAAAGTGTACGAAAAGCGTAAACCAGCATTTCTAGTGCTTCTCTATAATTTTATCGAATTGTTAAGTTAATTAACTATCATCATTACATACTTTTATAAATACAAACATTAAATCGAATTTCTATTAAAGCCCACAATTTCGCTATTATTTATGTACAGCTTGAAAATTTGAAATCGTTAAAATCCCTCAATGCTCACTGTTAATTGTCTTCCTAATCAGACACAACATCCAATTGCAGAGAAATTTCCAATTTATTGAAGAGTCTATTATTAAACTTTGACGTGGCGAAAATGGGGCACTTTATATGTATGTGTATCAGATACTAGCCAGAAAGAAGGATGGATGAGAAGCTTTGACACAAGTAGCAAGTTATAAGGTGGAGTCAGCTCTTTTCGAGAGTTTACTCGCGGAGAGAGATAAATTACTTTCTTTGCCCATCGTCCATCATACATCGTTGAATCAACGATACGATCGCGAATTACATTTTTTCTTCTCGATGATATTTCTTCGGAAAGAAGACTGACGTTCTATTGATATCGGAACGCAATTAAAACATAAATCTCAAAAATTCAGGACTTGTGATCGCGATGTTCTCTCACCCAGACACGCGTACGTGATAATTTCGGGATTACGAGATCTGCCAGATCATGACCGAGAATGTATGAAAGAAGTTATAATATTTGAACAAAACCGCGAATCTTTCACAGAAAACGATTTGTATTTTCGTTGTGTTTGTACAGAGAGTGATTGCATTAGCTTCGCATAGGAAAAGTAAAAATTTTGCGTGAATTTATGAAAATTGTCATTACGCATAAAGCAGTAACATCTAATCCGTTGAAATTTCGATGTGATATCCGAAACAATGAGAGAGTCATCTGAGAGAACTTTACGCGATTCACTTGTAGAACATGGAAATTTGTCGCGCGAAAATAGACGTCTTCCGCAATTCTTGTACAAATTGTGTATAGAGTATTACAGCGGAGATATACAGCTGGATAATCGAAAATTTGGACTTTTTACCCAACTCGCCCTTACTCGTCGATAGACAAGTAATAGAATATCTAGCGGGTCATGAATTTATCGTTCGCGGAATTTATAATACGCGAGATAGCCGCGATCTTTGGAAACGAGAACATGAATTTTGCAAGACGGACGAGAATCGGTCTGACGGTTGCTAATCGATGCACATAGTACAATACACTGTACCTACAATGTACATGGCATATCCGTTTTCACTGTCTTGAGCACGATGATTCTTATCTACAAATCATTTTCTCACCTGCATTTATTAACTGCAAATATATTTGCAAATATATTGAGAACATTTCGCTAATTAAAATTTTCTCATTAAGTCAAGTTAATTCTTTTATAAAGTTTAATCGATTAAATGTTTTCTCGCAATTTTCTCCCGCGAACTTTTTACGCGTCCGTTTACTTCATTTCATCGTTGCAAATTAACGTTCGCTCGTAATAGCTGATTCAAAGCGTCCGCAGTACGCAGCTTTAGAAGTAATCGTACGATTATTTCATAACGAGCAAGTTCTTTGCGTGCCAGAAAGGAAAACTGCTTTTTACATCGTGCTCTTTCTTTTTTCCATTATTACGCCGCCGGTTATAATGCAAAAGAATCATTTGCTTTTATCGCTGCTTGTTTCGATTCACAATGCGATTACCAGTAATTCTCCTTTTAATGGGGAACAAGATAAAAATTAGAAGTTAACGTTTAAATTAAAAATTCTTACAGACCCGATAAGCTTCATTCTTCTTTCTTTTAAGCAATGTTTCGTAATTCAAGGATTGGCTAATCGGACTAAATCGGCTAAAGAGCAATTGCACTGTTACTTTAATTTATCAACGTTTAGAGGATAAAAGAGAAATTAAATTAGCAATGGTTCCATTTGCGTAAGAGTTATTTCCTCGGCACTGACAGGCTTGGAGCATCTTTATCTTTCTTCCTGTTTTCCTTGCTAATTTTTAGTTTATTACTTTAGTTTGTTTTCTTTTACTTCACGTTTACAAGACGAAGTACACAACATTCCTCTCTGTAATTACAGATTATAGGACTCATCCCCGGAGTAAATAGATTTTGTCTTTTCCCTTCTCTTCCTTAACTTTATTGATCGCGCAATTCCATTTATTTAATTCTTTTATCTCACAGATTATTCTCTCACCACGCGTACTGTCCTATCATCCGTCTCACGTTCTGTTTGTACTTCTGATTTATATGTATAATAAAGAATGTTCGCGTCAACTTAGTTATTAAATTTTACTTCACGCGCGATGGTCATTATCCTCCTGCATTATCATCTTTAATATGCGAGCCTCACTCCTACTAGGCGCTGCATCAGTATCTATCCACGCACGCCGGCATGTTGACATTCCTGTCGGTACGCGTAGTACGTGCAAACTGCGATAGCTATACATGGGATGCACCTTGGGAACGTATGCCACGAGTTCCATAGTACTCGAGATATACTATTCGATTTCTCGTCTACAATCCACGTTACGTGATTTCCCGCGTTCCTTGGCTTTCGACTCTTCACACGAAGACGTGAATACTTCACGACGGGCTAAACATGTCCCGTATGCCTTTTTGCGGACGGAAAGTGAAGATCGCGTGCCATCCAAGCAAAAAGTGATGATTCGGAATTGTGAGAGAAGAAGAGAAAAGATCGTGATGAGACACGGAGAGAGATTTAAAATTTTTGTTATGTACATAGCTCTCGTAAATCGCAAATTATCGCAAATAAAATTAGAACTAGAGCGAATCACGCTCGCAATTTCTAAGTTTGTCTATTTCAATTATGGAATTGAATCTAAAGTGGGCCTTATAAATTGTGGACTTAATTCATTCTAGTTCTAAACATATACACACACACGCATGCACGCACACGCCTCGAATTATGCTTGTTCTCGAGAAAGTTTTTCATGAGTGGGAGATACTATGCTCTGCCAATTCAACGCGAATATAATAAGGATTTCACTCGTGTCTAGCTTTCCACTTTCGACATTTTCGCGATTGTTCCTCTTTTTCTTTATTTTTTTCGCCAACAGAACCCTCTTTCATTTATCTCTTTCGCTCGATGAAACATTCTATTCGGAGTCCCGAGGCACATTAATTTTATCCAGCCGCATCGGTGTTGCATTGTAACGACGAAACAAGAAACTTCGAGCTTTCTGCACCTTTTGACAGTCGGGCGCATCGCGATACGTCCGTAATTTCGTTGCGCTTCCCCGTCGAATCTCCATTCTCGCCGATGGTAAAGCGTGCGATAAATCCTCGCCGTTCTTCTTATAGTGTAGTAACAGGTATTTATGGGCGTTACGGGATTAGAGCGCGTTTCTCTCGTTGCGTTTCTCGCGCGCGATAAGAACCCCCTCCCTCCCCCGCCCCCGACCCATCACATCGCGGGAATGCAGTAAATTCTTTGTGCTTTCATCTCACGATTCGAATTTTGCCAAGAAACTCTACCCGGCGGGATCATCCCCGTCCGTGAGTTCGCATCGGATGAATGTGCTCGCTCGCGAGCTACAATATCCTCATCTGCTTAGGCGACGGCACGGAGATAAGCCGATGTTTCCAGTTCCCCGTGTCTTAAAGGAACCTTCTCGCGCCGAGGAAGTTATGACGAAATAGTTCAAGAGAGCCACAAACGGAAGCATCATCTGCGACTTATGTATATAAAGCGTCTTGGGTCAAACGTGCTTATTTTAAAGCTTCATTACTGAGATGTCGAGCATTGAAGATTGAATAATTCTGCATGAAAAATAATGTACGCTATTCAAATTTTTGCAAGCGACAAAATTGAAAAAAACTCATAATTAAAAAAAATGCATGCTCAGTCTGATATATTCTATATAGTACGCTCGATATTTTTTGTATTTCGGATCATCAGCGCGATCGTCTTGCTCATTTGTCAGCATATTACTCTTTTGCCGAACGAATCATGTTAATGTCGAAATTTTCATATTTGCAATCCGTACAAAAATTGTAACAGTAAAGATAGTATAATATAAAAATAAAGATATTATATATATATATATATATATATATATATATATATATATATATATACATATATAGGCAATTCCACGTCAAATCGGACAAAAATCGACTTTTTTTGACTTCGTATTTTTTTAAATCGAACGAAACTTTTTTTCACGTGAAATATACATAAAATAAGGAGATATGTATTTTTGTATTTGTCCGAAATATTTTTTTTTGCAGAAGTTATAAGCAACAAAATTTTCGTGAAAAATGAAGAAGTTGTCAATTTTAAAAATTAATATCTCTGGTTATATTTGTTGTAGAGAAATTTTTAAAAATGCATTTTAAAGCTAAGGAAACAACCTTCTTTATAAAAACAGTTTAAGTTACAAGAAATTGCTGATTACAATTATTATAAATAATTTAAATGTTTAATAATTTTTTTCTCCAAAAAGTACACTTTTAAAAATTTTTGAAATAATGCTATTTTATTCTCCATTTCATTTTAAAAGTGTACATATTTTTTATTTTATGGAGAATCGATAGATTCTATTTTTTATATATTTTTAATGAATGAGGCGCTGCGTCGTGCTCGCGTCACTGGCTCGACCAAGTAGTATGCTACGCTCTATGGCGCGCCGATTTCTTCGGAAATTTTTTGTAGGAAGAATGTACAGTATGAATGATATTATAAATTATATTGAATGTAATCAACATTATAAATTATATTATTTATACTGTACATTCTTCCTACAAAAAATTTTCGAAGAAATCGGCGCGCCATAGCGCGTAGCATACTACTTGGTTGAGCCAGTGACGCGAGCACGGCGCGGCACCTCATTCATTAAAAATATATAAAAAATAGAATCTATCGATTCTTCATAAAATAAAAAATATGTACACTTTCAGAATAAAATGAAGAATGAAATAGCATTATTTCAAAAATTTTAAAGAGTGTACTGTTAGGTAAAAAAAATTATTAAATATTTAAATTATTTATAACAATTGTAATTAGCAATTTCTTGTAACTTAAATTATTTTTATAAAAAAGGTTGTTTTCTTAGCTTTAAAATGCATTTTTAAAAATTTCTCTACAACAAATATAACCAGAGATATTAATTTTTAAAATTGACAACTTCTTCATTTTTCACGAAAATTTTGTTGTTTATAACTTCTGCAAAAAAATATTTCGGACAATTACAAAAATACGTATGTATCTCCTTATTTTATGTATATTTTACGTGAAAAATATTTCGATTGATTTAAAAAACACGAGGTCATTTCTTGTCCGATTTGACATGGAATTGCTCATATATATATAAATAATATAAGAATTGTAGCAATAAAGATATAGAAAGTGATATTAACATGAGTTTAAGAAATTTTTTTTCAAGTGAATTTTTCGATCAATTAAGAATCGATTTTTTTCAAGACATTTTTTCGAGATGGTGTTGCGACTTATTTACTTGAATGATAGAAAAATAAAATTTTCTCTAGTTCAGATCTATATTATTCTCAACGCTTGATTTTGCGAGGAGAATAATTATGAATACAGACTTAGATATACAACGAATAAAATGGTTGTGACAACGAAAAATGTGCGAGATATTTTGAGAAGCTACTCTGCTATCCGTTGTTGAGAATTTTTATGTTGAATGTATAGATGGCCATTTAGAGGGAATTTGGGTCGAGATTTGGTTAATGCCATCCTCTCTTTAATGTTACAACGCAAAAACTCGACTTTTTTGCACGCAAAGCACAGCATTGGGATTATCACGACGCGAGCAGAAATTTCACCGCGATGTGTCCGTTATTTTCGTGTATTTTTCATATCACACACACACATACAAATTCTCACGTGTATCTTTTGTCTTTATTTATATTCTATTGAACAAATCATTTAAAAGTTTTGTGTAATATACTATAACATTTAAGATTAAGTGTATTTTATAGCATCATTTTATTTCAACATGTATCATATATTAAATTTTTTTACTATTTTATTATTTACATTTAATATATCACATATGAGAGATATATTTTATAGTAAAATATTATTATAGTATATTTATAGTAAAAAATATGTATTATACATATATTTATTAAAAGTACGTGGCTCTCTCTTTCTCTCTCTCTTCGCTATTTGCATTTTTGCTTATCACATATACATTAACATTTTTTATAGTTTTTTTATTTCTCGAATGACGACAACACATGGATCTGTCGTGTTTTTCATGTTGCGACATTGTGTGTGTGTCAAAACTGCAAATCGCGAGCGCCACGCGATACTCGCTGAAAAGGATTTGCCGCCTGTCTCATTACACCCCGCAGCTTCAGCTTTTCTTACTTCCTCCGCTCGTTTTTCTTTGCTTACCGCACGTATCGCATTCCGTCCGCTTCTTCCTCGCAAAAAAAAGCACCGCGATATTATACGACACAAATAACGCCGGTAAATTTTATTTGTTGTGTATTTTTTATTCCGCATTCTCTGAAGATCCGCGAAATTATTTCGTCACCGTGTCGTTCGTACTAATTAATATTTAACCGCGTTTCCTTTAAGATATTTAATTCGTAATCGATAAGTAAAGTGCTTTTCATGAATCTCCGTGCATTTACATCTCAAAGAATGCAATTCTGTAATTTTCTAATAAAAAGATACCGAATTGTGTCGGACAAGAGATGATTGATCTCGAAACTTTGAGTTCAATGAGACATTTTGATAAAATAGGCGGTTCTTAACGCATTTCATTAAAAGGCGTGGCACAATTAATTATTTATGTATATATTGTATTAGAAATAATACATGTCTCTTTTATATAATTATGCCGTTTCATTTTAACGTCATTAATATCCGTGTATATTTAGGGGGTATTTTAATCCCTTGGCATTTCGGCTTGTAACTCGCGTAAATAGACTCTCGAGAAATTCGAGCCGCCACGAAAATTAATCTTCACCGCGTCGCGCATCCGCTGTTAGGAGGGGATGTAACGCGATAATCTCTTCACACGTTCTCGGATTTGTAGGGTTAAGTCCATGTTCTCATTTTCCATGTCTTTGAATAATGAAAGGGTGTACTTGATATATCTCGCTAAGCTTAACTGACAATTTGTGCAACACTTTTCTTAAAAAAAATAAATAAATAAAAATATTAATAAGATCGCTCGATGCGTATTATTCACAAATTTTTTTCATTATATTGTAGGTGACTAATTTATGCTGATTTTTTTTCATTGTATCGTAGTCAGTTTAAACTTTTGATCTAACAATAAGATAATTTCATTACATGACTCGATATCCAAAAATTCTACCTATATATCAAGGTGTTGTCGATATTATCAAACGTAATTATTATTTTTCACCCTTTATATAGTTATACATATATACATGCAAATTTATAAAAATCAAATAAAGATATTGCGATTATTTTTTCTTTCAGTATAAAACAAGTATATTGAAATTTATTGTAATTAGTACGTTAAGCTCTAAATCTTAACTCTATAATTATAAAAAACACGTTTAGTCATTCATGTCTTAAAACGTGATTCCAAATGCTGAAGATAGATGCTTCTTTTTAGCATATGCATAATAAAATAACACAAATAAGCATAATAACCTAACACAAATAAGCATCGCTATTTTCACTTAATGTAAATAATTTTAATGGTTATATAAAATTATCTGGTAATTTTGCATAGAGCTAATATTTCCGAAAGTCTTTGAATACTTTACTTATTAAATACACAATTGTGTAAAATATATTACTATCACAGAAATAAATAAACAATAAATTTTACAAATAATAAGTTAAATATATTATACATAATAAATTAGAAATATGAATTACCCTATTGTTGCTTTATCGTTGCTCGATACTTCTCTCTTCTTCTTCTATTGTTTATCCTTTGTTTCTTTATGGTACACACACTCGCGAAAACACGGCTAATTACGATCACACGCGTATTAATGAATAGAATACGACGGTCGCGCTGTATTTTACACGGCACTCTTGATGTTAATCTTACGCGTGTATTTTATTATATCGCGACTTTTATTATTATATCAAAAAACAACGCGAAAATACGATTTATTCGGTATTCGAAAAACGCGCGGGCAAATTCACGCATTACTCAACAATACTATTTCTACTTTGCTAGAAAATAGTATACTCTCTCATTTTAGAACGACTACTATTTTGCATTATAAATACCAATAAAAATACTAATTAAAATCGCAATTAGCATCTCAGAGAGATAATGCTACGATGCACAGAGAACCTCACAACACTGCCTTCTCGTTAGAGTCTCGCCGCGAAAATAACAAGGCCATGTAAACACGGCATGTGAACAATAGCTACACAAATGCCGAATACAGTATAATAGTTAATTCGCAGTCAGTCACATTATAAAATATTTAACACACTATAAAATAAATGAATACAAATTTCGTTACTAAAGAATCGCCCGATTCTGATTCGTCCCACTTCGCGTTCTCAATTCGGAAAAGGCAAACTGAAATATATTTTACTTTATAAATATATTTACAGAAGTAAATTTTGCAATAAAACCATTTATAATTCCTGATTTTTATCGCGTTGATTTTTGTTTCAAATAAATATATCGATCAATATGTTTCGATAAATAGCCCTTGCCGCGATAGTCTTCGTAATATATCAATTATCACAGAAGTTAATCAACAGCATGGATTGATAATCATTAATTGTATAATAATTATAGAGAATAATACTTTAATTGAGTGATTCAAGTAACGAAAGCCGTGATACATACATCAATCACTAATCATTAATTTGAAATGCAAGGAGCAGAGTATTTCGTATTCATTTATTTTATAACATGTAAGGTAAATTAATTTTACGAGAGGACTGGATGGAATTACTATCGAAGGCTGCGAAGATCGAACTTTATTGATGAACAACATATAATAACACACCTTGCTTAATGCACGAACGTTGATAGAATAATAACAATCTTTTCGTCTCTCTGCGCGTTAGTCCTTTTCCCCTTCTCAATGCCTCTCGTCTGTATTTCTTAGAAATATGTTAAATATTTCGTAGTAACAATATCTACATATCACACGATATTCGGCGCTCATGGTCCGTGACGTACAATCATTCCTTACGGATAATTAGAGATTACTAGCCCGCACGATATATTTATTTCCGCGATTGACTCGTAAGCATATCAGAAGCGTTGCGTGCGATTGACATCGGAAGTACCATGCAAAATACCGCAGAATCGTCGTATTCTGTTAATTAGTGCGCATATGATCGTATTTAACTGTACTTTCGCGAGTGAGTGTGAGTGCTATGAAGGAATAGTAACGAATGAAGAACAGCAGAGAAAGAGGAGAGGAATCACGGGCAGGCATTAGACGATGGAACACCCGTGGGGTAAGCAACATTTATTCTTCATTTATTATTTAACCTATAATTTATATAATTCGTTGTTATTATTGCAAATTCAAAATTCAAATTTTCATGTAATTGCGGATAATTCAAAATGCATATTAAAATGTTAAGTTCTTTGAGAGAAAGTTTATTATTATATTTAAATCATCCCCTTTTAGAGTGCATTTCTACCATACAATCGAAAAAGTTTTTGTAAATATAAAATAAATAATGGCATTTTGATAAATACGAGCACAGATAGAAAATCGATATTAATTTCATTTTACACTCTTATATATTTGCATTCACTTATATTTGAAATATATGAATATAGAAATATAGAATAATTCGATTATATAAATAAGGAAATTGATATCTTTTTCTTAATGTTTGCATGTAGCATTAAACAAAGTTAGCATGCACTGTCACTTTTATCTGCAAAATGATTTTGATGATTTTGTAAATCCGTTAATAATTTTATATTTTACTTATATTGCATATTAATTATTATTACATTAAATATTATTTATATTAAAACTTATATTTTTGCCTTTGAAGGATGTCCAACTTTTATGTCGAAATAACTTTATATATTTTCAAAATATTATATGTTCTAATATTTGTGTAATGTACAATTGACAGATTTTAAAATGCGTTCTGTAAATGCAAAATTAAAGATGATTGACGGAAAATTATTCGCGAAATATTATTAATTAATTTTAATTTTTTTTAAAATTATTTTTTTCTCGTTCTTTCTCTACAGCGTGCAAACAAATATTTATTTCATTTTAAATAAGAGAATGCAAGAGAAATATACATATACATATATTTAATATCAGTTTATCTGTACGTTTAATTGCCAAAGCCTTTGTGCATCATTTATATAATATTTACAAAGTATTTTTTGATTCACGTTTTTCCGCGTATTATTCCACTTTTATCGAAACAACAAGTTGCGAATTAGCGATTTTGTTTCATATTGTTTCACCGCGCAGCCCAGGGAATGGCTACTAGAATTTCGCAAAGCGCAATATCGATACACACAACATGGTGATACTTGATAAATTCGCGATGGTTCGCTCGGTCTTTTATCCCTGCACGTTTCGAGATACGGACAAATTCCGATTCAGCGAAAAATCTGACATAATGCCGTAGGGAGGTGATGTGCAAGCGCGCACTCGATGCACACTCGAGCGAATCTGGAGCGTCCGATACGATACGATCGATTTGAAGGAGTTGTAGGGATAGTAAGACAGGGAGGTTACATATTTCTCGACGGAGAACGGTTTTTACAGGGTTGAAGAGGTAGTGAGGTAAAAGGGATATCGCTGTGACGACGTATAGTTGATATTTTTCCGATTGTGTGGAGGTGGGGGACAAACAAAGAATTCATATGCAGATTGTTTGCGGAATTTGCAACGAGTTGTGAAAATCGCAAATGGAAGACAGTTTTAGTACAAGCCAAGCTCTCTTCGAGGTATATTGCGTTTCGATTTAAGCGCCGCGTATTACGGGAATAAATCCTCGCTTCGACGGATTTCGAATTTCATCGGATGTCATCGGATATTCTCACGTTCTTTTTTCGTGCAAATGACGTCGATCGTTTATTCACACCGTACAAACGTTTTCTTAATTGTATATAAATTAATTATTATTGTGCTCACGATTTTTTTTGAGATTATATATTATGATGCAATTTAGATCATTACAAATTATTTATAATTTATACATATTTGATAACATGTAACACAGGGAACTGTGCTTTTATAATTCTGGCATAATCTTATATTGAGCTTGATTATAAAATTTGTCATTATTATGATTATAAAATCTCATTCAAAGAGTCTTTGCGAGATATAAATGAACAAAATAAATAATGAGCTTTTTGCGGAGGTGGACACGCGACAACCATTTTGTTGGAATAAATGCGGAAAATTGCCAAGGAACTTTTTAAAGGAACCAGATAAGGCGTGAAAAATCGTCCTCTGCGTAAAAAAAAGAAAACGCTCGACGAAAAATTCACTCGGATGAGGTCACTTCGACGATGGCAGGTCACCGAATTAAGATGTGTTGAATGAGGTCGCTTCTCTCGGGTCGTGTCATTTCTCGTTACGACATTAAGTCTGTCAGAACGTGCAACCCTTAGCATTTGACTCACCTCCTCTCATTTGCAGCGTTTCTATAGGAGTATAATTTTCTTTCTCCGTGAAATTCACGAATGAACATCACGGCGGGGTGTTTTTAAGAGAATATTTCTTTTTCGTTAAAATAACATACTATATATCATTTCCAAATTCAACATTTTCTTATTTATAACCGAAGGCAGTTAAAAATGACGAAGGGAGAGTCTTCCAATTTTTTTCGCATTTTGTCAATATTGTCATTTAATCGACCGTATTTGTCATAAAAAAACAAACCTGATACGGATATAAAATGAAGAGTATTATTTAATAAACGCAAATATCTCATTATATATTAGCGCGTATGAATTGAACGTCACTATCTTAAATGTCACGTAACACAGTCGGCATCACGTTATATCAGATTATTACAAGTAATTTACGTCGTAGTAATAACGAAATATTCACTTTCAGTTATTTAAATGTCGATTGAAACCGATCGTTTTAATCGTTTCAATTTAATATCGTACAGAGGCGGGAATTCGTTTACATTGGATTGTTTTTATTTTTGTTTTCAATCCTATATGGCAAAATATTATTTGCAGAATTTTGCATAACGTTTATAGCAACGTTTTTATTCAACCTGCAAGCAATTTTTTTGGCATTTACAATCAAATCCCTTATCAGCAATCTGTGAAAGATTGAGTTACGTCCTGTCGAGATCCAATATTTACCTAATATTTGCGATTGCGTTGGCGTAATCCTTCTATTTTTTTTCTTTTTTTTTTTACGAAATGCGAAAATACGATATTTTACACGTTCCACATTTAATTTTTACGTCGAAAATACGCAAACGTAGTATATATTATAAATCGCTTTTACAAAACAAATCGCAGTTAATCAGCTTTGTAAGATATAATGGCGAAATGCTGGAAATACTAGTGCGCGTATTAACTGAAATGATGAAGGGAAGAGAGAGAGAGAGAGAGAAAGAGAGAGAGAGAGTGAATATTTCGGGCTGTTTTTAATAATAACATCTCGAGTATCTTCTTCCTCGTCGAGAGTGACAGAACGAATTACGATGGCCGCTGTAAAACGAGGAGATATTACCATAATTGCGATCTTCCGTAAACTTGTTCGCGACGTAAAGTAATTTAAAGCTAGCACTTTGTGCCGCGGTCGACGTACCGAGACGAATAAGTTCCCTTCTCTGTTTTACGCTTTCATTATGCGATGACACTTTGCTTCGCCTTCAGCATATTATTAGTGATCCGCGATTATCCTTACTGAAACTTATGATCTCACCTGAATTTGTAAGTATCCCATTTGCAAATCTTGACGATATAACGTAATTGAAAATTTTATTAACACGATTATGTGACATTCGCGCTTACTCGTGGTTCGATGCACCCTAACTTTCCCATAATTTCGCGCGATTATTAAGTTTGTCATATATGAAAAATAAAATTTAGCAATTACAATCATTTAGAAATCTTCGGATATTCGGATCTCGCGGAGAAACGAGAATAGCCTACTTTGCCCTCCATAAAATCGAAGCTCTATTACGTATGCATAGGCAGGCGTGCGACGAACATATTTCTCTGTCATACTTAACTTGTATCGATATGCTCTAATTTATGACTTTGAGATTATGTCATGTTAGAACAAACAAGTAGAACATATAATCGTTTGCTCAAACAATATTTAAGGAGAATCAAGTAATTTAATTTATATTTTAATTTAATTTTATATTTTTACTTTAATTTATCGGAATTTCGATATGGAATTGCAGTTTCTGGTTCACAATGATAGAAGTTAAATAAGAAATCCAATCGCGTAACTTTGATAAATATATTGTATATCACTTTGGTCTGCAATTAATTTAGATCGTCTATTAATCGGCGTTTAAATGCTGTTCCATTAACGAAATCAATATGTCCTCCGATGTAAGTATTCGTGCGCCCGAAAGCATGTTCCATTATCGAAATCAACCCTTTTATCTCTGCGCTGCGCGATTAATGGATCCTTTCAATGAGAATCGAGTATCTCTTGCACTATCGTCATGCTATAAAAAGTTTGATGGTAGATTTGCAGTATCGTTAAAACGATATTATATTTTTTGAGTGAAAAGAAGGATTAATTACAATCATATTTTTTAATCTTACAGTCGTACAATTTATAGAATAAATATTAGGCAGTTAATTCTCTTTGATATAAATATTTTTTCGACTCTATATATTATTTACATTACTCGGATTGTACAAGCCACTATCGCTTTATTGGGACCTTTTAATTTCACGGGAAACTGCATCTGGCGCAATGACGAATGTATCGGCGCGATAAAAGGACGATAAAAGCTATATGATACCAACGTGCGCGCGAGCTTTTAACGTACCCCATAATCTATTGCCCTCCATTATTTCGTGTCGCAAGAGAAACTGGGAAACAAGAAAAATGTATCCTCTGAGGAACTAAACGCGGGCTAATTTCGTAATAGCGATTCCGCTCGACGATATATGTCGTGCGTTGTGTAACATTTATCTATCGCCATTTTTTTCGTTTCTTCTCACCCGCAAAAGCGTTCGTTTTCTTCCATCTACTCGGCAAGTTTCTTGTGAAAGGCGCATTTATGGCGCGCTTTACGGTCAATTTAGGATATAAACGCTAACAATAAAATATGAAATCAAATTATCCTAAGCAATTATCTCATGCTTTAGTACACATCACGTACGTACAATAAATGTAATTGTTAATCGTTACCGTTACAATTTCACTGAAAAATATCGCATTTGTAAATTGGAATTTACTTGCTGCAAAATATATATTTTAGGCAGCATATATGCAATCACACGTAACAAATTATTTATTCACAAAAACAAAGGTCGGAAATTAATAATTTTTCTCTTCTTCTCTTCTTCTTGTTAACGCGTATTAACGCTGAAATAATAATATTTATGTTGTATTCACAATGTAAATGTGTAATCATAACTAATATATTTGTACTATCTTCTTTTCTTCCCTCTTTTCTACTATATTAATCTTAAATATTCTGGGTAGAGTCTCGAAGGAAAAGTTTCCGGCATAATTCGAACTTCTGTTGTAAGTGAGAAAGACTGCGGCCGCTTTCCACCCACTCCCAAGCGTCGTCTGGAAGGAGGTGATTTCCACTTTAGCGCGCGTAGCACGACACGCTACCTTCGCGCGCCTACCCCGGGGATTAACGTAATCCTCCGGTCTCCGTAAGATAAACAGATTTGAAAGTGGTTGGAAAGGAAACGGTAGGAGGAAGATGAGAGAAGGCGGAATTCGGTTCAAGTAACTATAGCAGTAGCGGTTATATATAGTTATGTCCAAAGCGAGAACGAAGTTAATGCACGTTCCGTTTTCGATTGATTGTACTCTTGCTCTCATACTCGTAAACTCGCTAAGGATTATATGTATATATGTATGTGTGTGATAAGTCGAGAGCATTTCGCCCTCTGCGGAATTCCGACTGTTTCGAGCACGGAGAAGGAGGGACAGGCAAAAGTATTTTGCGGTATAGTGCGGTATTATGCACGGTGTAGTTGCTCGAAATTATCGCTGAACGCGACGGAATTCCTGGTCGAACGGGTCTCGATTCCTTCCGCTTAAAATATCCTAACGCGGTAACTCCGCCACCACCGCCGTTCAAGCACGTCGGCCGGTTATAACTATCTAGGAGGCCCTCGACACGCCTGGGCGAATCCTTGCCTGAAAATATTCGTTATTACGGCGTTCATAGCGAGAGAGAAGCGACTGGCGGAAAGAGCGAATGGGATCCGTCAAAATTTCAAACTTCTCGAGTGATATCTCTCGTTACGATAATCTCTTATATGGATAATGATGCCGTAAGCGCCGCATAAATTTTCCAATTAACCAAGTTTCGCGAGCATCTCCTTCGTTTCGCATGAATCCGTTAATATTGCGCCGCAATTTTCATCCCGGAAGGGATGAGGACTTCGAAGGGAGAGGTACATTTAACATATGTAGCTAGAAAGTGATCAAGTGAAAATGATTTGTATTTGTAATTAACTATATATAATTGAAGGACGTATAAAAGAGTATATCACATTCTTATACAGCGAGCTGCAATGTCGGAAAAATTTCTTCGTCATTGTTTTTTTCTTTCTTTAAATTTCTTTATTTTCACTTTTTCAAACAATTATATGTATAATTGTTTGAAAAAGTGAAAATAAAGAAATTTAAAGAAAGAAAAAAGACTTGTTACATAAAAGCGTATTACATTTTGTTAAGATAAAAGACATTTACGTTGTTCTTGTAACTTTATGTTACAGGAGGATGCTCTTGTCTAACATGATATTTTTTTTTTATTTTTGGATATTTTATTTCTTGAAATATTGTTTGAGCGGAAGTAATGAAATAACCGATGCGCTGAAAAAATATTGGTTCAATCGAGTGATGTAAAGAACGGACGGTCCGTATTCCGTTGAGAAATAATATGATCAAAAATGCGGCCGAGTATTCCGAGATTGCTGGTGTATTCAATTAATGCGACGAAAATTATTTCTCGTCATGTATCACTGCTCATTCGTGCGTGTAATGGAATGCGAGAGAGAAATATTGATTAATATTATTTTCAATTTGTTTTCTCTCTTAATATTCTAGCGTGTGTTGACTCGAACACTGAGGAACTACATAATTAAAAATTCTTAATATTGCTAAATGTACATATGTGATTTTCTCCCTCCCTATCTCTCTTCTCTATCTCTCTCTCATTCTCTCTTTCAACTTATAAACTGAAATATTCAAAGCATAATTAATAAATATTCTTATTTTACATATACATTTAATATTAATTTGTGACTAGATTAACATTAGAGAGAATTATGAAACAGAAACTTCGAACAATATTTCAAGCGAAAAAAATCATTGTTAGTTTTTTCAGGAAGAGTTATATATTTTTTTATCTAATACACTTTTTGTATCTTGGTTTTTATAGAAATTTCTTGTTACATAACCGCGCAGCAATATTGAAATATACTCCTGTTTTCGTACATTAGATCTATATGCTTTTCCGTTATCGAAATATGCTTCTTTCTCTTTCTCATTCTGCATCGACAGCATCGCGAAACCGTGTTTCTCTCCTGATATAATCAGTATACGCTTTCGCAGTGGTAGTTCTCTGGTTGTTTCCCTAACAGTGAACTTTGTTATCTAATTTATACGACCAGAGGCTGATACATAAACCCAGCCCGACGAATATTTCTATTGTCATTACTACTATAATTATTTAACACATACTACGGTTTTCATGTTATTTAATGTCACAATTTTGCGTCGATGTTCTTCCTAAATTGAACAACCATGATAATAAAATGTAAGTGGCGTAAAAAATTTGTTTGTCATTGTTATATTATTAACTCTCACTACAAACATTACACATGTAGAACGCTGTACGTTACGATTTTTAAAATCGCGTGAAAATGCAAATATGGAAAATCAACTGTGGTATCAGCATACGATTGCGGTTAGGTGATAATCAACGTAACGATGCTTAGTTTCAAAATTTAGCACGTATGTTACACGCTACCATAATTATCTGTGAATAGAAGGTCGCTATAATTTCGATTTAAACTCCATAATGCTGGAAATTAATCCGCTTCCGCCTCCGCGCGCATTTTCTCCGGAGAGTTCGAGGAAACTAATTAACGCAGAAAACAATTGCCTGCCACCAACACTGCCGGTGCATTCGCTAATACAAATCGGACGAACGGGGAAGCAGCTGCCGTCGCGTTTTATTGTGCGGCGCATCCGACTCGAAAATCTCCACTCAATCAATTCGAATCCCGACATAAAATTTACGATGATGTAGCATTACTATTTTTAATATCTCAGTATACGCGGAGTCGACAACAAACTGTTTTTACAAATCATTAAATCCCAAGATGCGTTAATTCGTTTCACACGAACCAAGTTCTACTAAGGGAACTGTGCGTGAAGCCCAGCATTTGAGACGTCATCGTCTTCGATAATTTACGGATGAAATTCGAAGATGACGAGCGACGAAGAAACGCGAGATCGAAATAAAACGGGAAATGAGTGCGATTGACATCGTTGTTGGAGAGGATCGAGAAACGCGCAGCACTCGAGACGAATTATTGAGAAAACTTGAAAGGAAAAGTAATAGAGAGAGAGAGAGAGAGAGAGAGAGAGAGAGAGAGAGAGAGAGAGAGAGAGAGAGAGAGAGAAAAGGAGAATTTCGCGTACGAGAGAGAGAAAGGAGGAGAGGGGAAAAATAGGGAAAACTGAAGGCCGTAACCAAGGTAGTAGTTGTCGGAGGTAGCGGTCTGGTTAATTTCCAAGGACGAGATATAACGAAGTAAATCTCCTTTTGGACGGATGTGCTAATGAGCTAGATAAGAGGAAGAGAAAGAGGAGTAAGACAAAGTGGCTGACGGCAAATAAAGACAGTTGCATGCCGGGCTAAAAAGACCAACTTCAAAAAGGATCTCGAAAGTACCCAAGAAATTCTTATATTGTTATTTTCTGGATTCTTTAGAAATGAGAGTGAGACATTATCCATCTTCTATAACTTGTCGTATGGGTAAAAAAATCATTAACAAAAATATATTTAACGAATAGCAGATACATCAATAGGTAAAACAATTAAAGAATTATTGAAGTTATAAAGAATTATAATTTTTCTCTTTCCTATTCATTCTTCGAATATCAATTGAGGAGTAGTAAACGTATTGTTTTAACATAAAAATGTATATTATTTTAAACGAGCAGTATAGATGATCTATGCTTCGTGATCTATCTTTCTCAGCACATATCAATCAAGAATTTATTTGAGGATGAAAGTTTTGGGATTCGTTTCTTTCGAAGTTTCATCTCTTTCGCCAAAGTAAAGAAAGTGTCGCTATTATTCAACCCGTAATGATAAATTTATACGGGAATAGAAACGTGTTATTCCTCACGGAATCGCGACGCTACGTAATTACTTTCGACGTATATAATGTCCTGAATAACATCTTGCGAGTTGGCCAGCAAAAATATCTTACAAGTTAGCTAACAAAAAGACTATATCGAAAAGAAAAACGTCCTTCTAGCGACGGGATTGGGGCCGGATCCGGGATGACCGGACAAAAGCAGCCCGTGTAAGACAATGCTCAGACTAATGATAAAAAGCAAAAGAGTCGGAAAGAGACTGCAACCGGAGCGCCGATGACTTCAAAGACTGAGAAAAGACTGTTGTCTAGTTAGGAACCGAAGATATAGAGAATTCTCGTTGTTCCTGCGCGCCAACATCGCAAAAATTCTCATTTTATTTTCTTTTCGTGCTTCCGTTTTTATTTTCGAAATCGCACTGAAACCGACTCCTGTGATCGAATACGACGAAAAAAACTTACCCGTTGCTTGATATTATGCCTATTTATTTAATACAAAAGTGATGCTCAATCATTTCGCGACGTTTCGCGATGCCATATGATTGAGAGTAATAATCTTTTGACAATCGAGAACGCGATGAAT
This sequence comes from Lasius platythorax, assembly GCA_963971435.1. Classification (NCBI taxonomy): domain Eukaryota; kingdom Metazoa; phylum Arthropoda; class Insecta; order Hymenoptera; family Formicidae; genus Lasius; species Lasius platythorax. Next base: position 8,188,496 of record OZ020535.1, read on the forward strand.
TTCTTAAGTCGAGTTTATGGTATACGTGGAATTGCAACAAGAAATAGGAAAACAAATACACACACAGTAGATTCACACTTTTTAAAATATTTCAGAAAATTAAAATTTTTGTAATATTCAATCATTTGTAATACAACAATAATTATAGCCTGTGACAATTTTTTAAATATAAGATTTATATTTATTCAATGGTCAACTCTTTAATTTTGCAATATGAAATATTTTTGTCTAAATATTACATACGTTTGTGAAAAGATTATATGTAAATATTATAACTTTGCAAATGTTATAAATATTATATATATATATATATTATAAGTTATAAATATTATAGTTTATTCACATCTTTCCTCGCGTAGTCAATGAGTTTCTCTGATGCATCGAATGATGCATTTGTCACTCGTGCCGTTTATAACCTTACGTAACAAAATACAAACCAATCACATTTAGTGAAACCCGAAGCTAACAATGTGACAGGATTATTTAACAAGCAACATGAAATTCATATCTACACTGAAAAAAAAATTTGTTTGAAATAGGCAAAATTTGTTTTGCCCAATTAAATTATTTAGTCCGATACGTTCAAATAAATATAACTAAAATATTACGAAATAATTTATTGATGTAAACAAAGCATTGTTCATCAAAACAGAGAGTTCAGTACAACGATGTACAGTTACTACAACAGAATATTTATTTGAACGTATTCAACTAAATTTTTTTTTCAGTGTAATGCGGCGAGAATACAATAACGAGATAATACGATTTAATTGCTGCTTTGTATCGCGTAACTTTTAGACATTTCTATCTCATCTGCAAATTTCTATCCGCAGATATATTCATTATCATAAATGTCCAATTTTTCATACGCTTATACTCTAGAGTGTATTATATGTTATATATCTAATATAAAATATAGATTCTATATTATACATATAAAATTAATCTACTTTTTATTAGAAACTTGACATATTTTAGTTTTCCGTTTGCTTTCCCGTTTTCTTTTGTTTTAATGTAAATTTTACGGTACTAGTTTCTCTCTTTCTATATTTTTCTCTATGATTTTGCAAGCTTATTGACATTTACTTTGTCACGTAATTCACCGTTTTGTGCAATGAAAAGACGAACTGGAAACGAATCTATGATAATGGAGCTGGAGATAAATTGTCGGAAACTCGGGAAGTGTTTCGAGTTGTTTGCTTCAAAGAACGCGAGAATAGAATAGAAATGATGAAACGCGGTGAACATGGATAACTATGGTATTTCTAAAGTTTTTGAAAAATAGAAAAATTCGAAATGTCATACGAGAAAATTAGTTTCCAAAATCACGCAAAATATACTTAATATACCTAATGTGTTCCTTCGGATCATGTCATTTTCCTATAATATAAAATATATAGAAATATCTAAAAAATAAGTGTGTGTTATCAAATTATACATATAAATAGTTCTTTTTGTTTTTAATTAAACTAAATAAAGTACTGTTATGTTTTTTTGCACGTTATTACAGGATAAATTTTTTGCTTTGTTAAAGAAGCTTTTTTTCATTAATTTGAATGATAAATATAAATAATAAATATAGGAGAAAAGGAATTATAACGAAACGTGAGAAACGTACAATGTAATGCTTATTGCTAAATTTTAAAGAAGTCATAGTATGCATAAATGTTTAATGAAAAAACGTGAAACGGATAATCGGTCGATTAAAGAAAATCCAACGATTGAAGCAACTTTATAACGCCGAATCTCGGTGGTTATAAAGATTGCACAATCGCTTGATGCAATAAATTGCGATTCGATAGTTTTAGTTGGAGCTTCATTTCTCTCTTGGCGATTTATGGCTTCGCTTCGTTCTGCGCTGTAGATAACAATAGAGGACACGGTGTGTGTTTTAACAGAAAATGCGATTGCTGAAATTAATTGAGATTGACTAACGATCCGTGGTATCTCGTGTGATTCACGATTCTAGAAGAGACATTAGACGAATAGAGTGTCGTTGAAATCGATGATACCTGAAACTGAGTAAATAAAGAGACATTTAAAAATTCTTATAAAATACAAAATTATATAAGAAATTTTATGTTGTAATTTAATTATATTTAATTTTAAATTTTTATACATATATTTTAATTACATTACATAAAATATAAAATATTCAGAGAAAGAGAGAGAAAGAAAAAAACATAAATGATATTTAAAATTAATAATTGTTACTTTTACATTTAAACTTTAAAAAGAAATATAATTATATTCTTTAATGTGATAAAAAAAACTAGCGTATTTGATTTAACGATTATTTATACATTATATTTGTTCCGTTACAAGTCATTCTAATATCAGAAGATTCGCTCTACAATTTGATCGCAAATAACTCCATTTCATAATTGTAAGCCCGTTGTTCGATTCGAGCTTAAATAAAGAAGAAAGAAATAACGTCGGGATTCTCCTATGTAACAAATATCGTGGGACAGACAGAACAATTCGTCACGTTTTCCACTTGACGTCAAAAGAATATGGGTCATCACGTAATGTAAGTCTAACGAGATTCTTCGAAAGACGGGTACAACGTCACGAGCTTTGTCGTTCGGCAAAAATTTTGAAACACCAGCTGTTGGGATCGCGTTGCCTTAGGTACTAAAGAAAGACGAGAAAAGATTACGAGTTATGTTCTACAAGTAGCGGGAAAAGATTCATCGAGATTGCAAACTGATTTTCCTCATGTTTTTCCATTGGATTTTTCAGACGCAAAATTTCAGTAAAATTATAAGCTTTTCGCGAAGCATTAAATATTAGCATTCATACTAGAATATGTTTCAACATTTATTTACATTTCTTTGAGCATTTAGAAAACTAAAATTACATAAACGCGGCTGTCAATTTATATTGTTTTAAGATATTATACGAGCATTTGCGTACTATTACACACACACACACACACACATATTTCACGTAAACTGAAAATATGTTGAAACATCGCTCTCTCTATCAAATGCGAAATTGAGAAATATAATATATGTCGATTTTACAGAGCTGGATATAAAAAAAAATATGAACCGGCGAAATATTTAATATCAAATATACGGTATGCAAGAAGCTGTAACAGTTTAGGCAACGTCATGCAAGTAAAGGTTACAACTGAGAAAAAGAAGGAGTGAAAAGAACACGCGAATAAAAAGGAAAACTTAAAGAGAGCACGAATTTCCCCATTTTCGTACTAGAGAAAAATAGATTCTCAACGTTACGGAATGTGCGCGTGTCTTTGCTCAGTAACCATGTAACATTTCAGTCAGCGAGTCATATAACATGCACTTGTTGGTGCGAAAATCTCGTGGAATTAGTCGACTTGTGTTCCGTCTTTGCCATTAGCAAATGGCATTTGTAAACTGCGGCAGCGCAACATAGTGGCTTTACTTTATATTATTACATGTGCTACATACACACACACATTCACACGCGCGCGCGCGCGTGCGCATATATATATGTATGTACACCTATGTATAAATGTATGTATGTATGTATGTACATAAGCAACATAGCTTAAGTTGTACATCGATAATTAATAACGCAATCCCAGCATCCATCAGCGATCGGTGATTCTATCGTTAATTAACATTGCTTTCTAATAGTTGTTTTCTAAAATTCTGCCACATGATTGAATTGACTGTAGATTAATCGTACTTAGCTCTAGAAAAATTTTTTAAAACTCTCACCGTTTTATTTATAACAAAATTAAAAAGTTAGCTTTCATTATTAGCACGTAATAATTTGATGCGATCTTTAAAGAAACAGATGCGAATTATTCTCATTATAATTGTCAGAGATTAGCTATTGTACTGGGGGAATGGAAACGGACATTGCATCCAAACCACATTCGCATTGTTTCGCATAATGTTACTCCACATATGGAATACGGGATAATAGGGATTACCAGACATGACGTGATTAGTCTGCTTATAATTGAGCTTTACAAGACAAAATTGGTTTATACGATGCAGTTTTATATATATCCATTTTATATATGTATGTCCGTGTACATTGTAAAATCATTAATATAAAAATGTAAAAATTAACATTGAATTTCATTCTATGCTAAAGTTAATAACTTTCGTGTGAGTACTGCAGAAAATTGACGCAATGCGACTCTCAGCTTTTACTTTATCGAATTTTTCTCATTTATTAAGCGATATTAGCGAATTCCAACTTTGGATTAATCAGATTAATTATCTTGCCGTTGGGACTTTGTCTCGGCTGAGGCGGGAAATTTATCGGTCTCCCGAATTACTCTTTAATCTGCTTTCGCCCACGTTGTATCATTAGAGCTAATAAGTATGCAATTTGGATGAGGTACACGCCTCCGCGTTAAATGAAATGCTTAATTGCGTAATGTTATACACAATAGTTTTACCATTCATATCAAATCGAGCATTTCACGTTAATTTTTAAACACGATAATATTCCTTTTAAGTGAATGATGAATTCTTTATGCAGATTCGCATTTTAATTAAAAAGCGTACTGGTTGTAGTTTAATATGAGTGCATCGTTATTTTACTGTCAATTTGAAACGTCAGTAAATTTTTCTATTTATTTGAAATAGTAATATTGATATAAACTCTTACTTTAAAAGAAGATACTTACTTTATTATACTTATTTTTAGATATTTAAAATCAATATTTAAAATATTAGATTAATTGAAACGAGAGAGATGGCTAAAGGAAAGAAACATAAGCAAGAAAACTGCTTTTAAAGAAGTTTTTATTTGATCTTGTAAGTCATTTAGCAGGAAAGGATGTAATTACAGTTTCATTAAATGAACTCGTTATAACTGCCAAGTATTCTGTACGATGAGATAGAAACTTTAATTGTATCTTTTTCTTCAAAACAGATCTTTTGCTTGTATGCCGTTTTTTACGATAATGATCTATAACATTTTTCCACTTTCTATTTTTCTGCGATACTATTTTCTAACACGTTAGGCACAATGACCGTATTAGTGCAGGATACGGGAGATGTGGCGACAATTTAATGCCCTAAAAACTCGGTTCATATTTCGATTGATACTGTGTATTCAGCCGAGTGATATTTGTGGACTCACCTCCGCTGGTTATCGAGTTTACACGTCCTGGAGTTACGTGGGCGATAAAGTTTCTGGAGATGTTCCCATGACTATTAGGCGCAAATATCGAGAGCTTTCGCGAGGATTATATGATTTCGAATCGAGAATTCCATTGCGTATTGATTCTCCGATGAATGGCGTTACGACTTATAACTCGTATCGTATGACTGATCGAAGACGACAAGATCGTTCCCGATATATGTCGACATTCAGCAAGGGCGATGGAGAAAGGGCTCTTATTGAACGATTCAATTTTATATAAGATATTTCGCTACTTTTTGATTCATCTTGATGTTTGATATTCTTCTGAGAGTTATAACAAATGCCTTATATGATATTGTAACTACAAAATAGTTATTTTTTAACGATTCTATAGTATTAATCTTTATCTCTTTCTCCTTCTCTCTTATTATTGAAAAATAAATTACAATTAATTATTTTTATGATTCTTATAGTAAGCAAGAAGTACACGAAGCTTTTCCGGCACATTTTTATAGCATTTAATAATATCGATTTATTTACCGGTCTAAATTTAACATCATGAGATAGAAAAGTTGCAATCAATAATACTTGGCGCATATTTAAAAGTAATTAAGACCATTGAAGGCTATTTTACAACTAATTAATATTCCTTTTTAAGAAACTGTATACAAAAGGGCTCGTGATTCTCGTCCTTCGCTTGAGGGCAATCAAAACATCTGAGACATATTGCTGATCCAAAAAAAAAAGGATTGAAAAGAATACTCACTTCGAATAATTAATGAATTTTAATGAAATTTAATTAATAGAGATTTATTTATCAGCTTGAATTTTTCAAAACTTTCAATTTTAATTTCAATCAATAAAACCTCTCATTGATGTCTATGTGTATTTTTTGAAATCCAGCTTTAATTAAAATCCATTTGAATTCGCATATATAAAAAACAAGGTTTCTGATTTTAATTGCATTTCAAAAAATTAATTTGCTCTTTTTTCACATACTTACAATATGGAAACTATTGCTATAATATATTCTAACAAGAAATATGTATAGATTAACTCTAGATTTAATTAAAGTTATAAAACGGTGAGTTTTTTTTTAAGGCACGCACACGCGCGCGCGCGCGCACACACACACACTGCATTGAATAAGATTTCAGTACATAATAATGCCGAAGACGAATAAGTTTATGCCAATGCGAAATGAACATTCGCGAAATAAACTTTAATCTAATTGATTTTCGAAATTTCGTAATTGCGTAGCGATGTACTAGGAGGCAATCGAATGCTTGTCGACAGCAAATCCGAAGCAAATCAGTTTAATAGAAATGCAGTTTAATAGAAATAATGACACTATTGCAGTCGAAGTAGTAGAAATTTCTAACGCATTAGTTTTTTCTATCAGTCATTCTTTTCTTAATCCATTTTCGTTTCTTATAAGTACGTGAAAATCAAACGTCGCCGATTGCACTTATTCGCTCGTCTGGTGAAGAATTATCCACACCGTTGTATACCGAGGGTGTTATTTTAAGCGAAAGCTTTTAGGATAAGTCCCTCGGCAATGCAAATCAGTCGGAGACAATCAACATCGCAGCTGACAGTAAAAAAACGGTATTAAGAAAATCAGTTCCAAGTCCATTTAATCTCAGGGATTGGATTGCAAATTTCCTTCACTTGCTAGAAATATTTTTCTTACACGCTCTTTGTTATCATACAGTCATCGTTAAACACTTGGTATTTTTATATATCAAAATTTTTATAAAGAATAATAATTTAAAAAAAAATTAGAAAAGAAAATCTAGATCAATTTTCTTTTGTACTGAGAAAGAATAATATACTTTAAAAAAAAGAATAAATTTGTCTCAATGCAAAATAATTCTGCAACAAATATAAATGTCGTTGAAAATTATATTGCGTATATACATATAATATTTATCTAAAAAAATTTCTTTATAATAATAATGATAAAGAATCTTATTTTCTTTATATAAAACGTATAATATATAAATATAAAATTTCCGATCTTTTATCTCTTTCTCTCTCTCTCTCTGTATTTATTTTTGCGAAAAACTATCTCGTCGAGTAAACTATTTAAATACTATCAACGTGTCAACTATCTTTCCGCGATCTCGAGTACATTTCATTTCACGAATTGATCGATTGCAAGCGTGTTTTGCGCCAAAGGAAAACCTCCTCTTCGAACTCAAGACGTATGTATTCGTCGTAGAGTGTCGCATTAGTCGGGGTTAAAAACGTAAGTCGAGGAAAATGAAGAATCGATCGGGAGAGGACGTCCCCGAGGGCGTGAATCCCGGGAATTTCTTGTACACGTATCTGCAATCCAAAATGCAGACGCGGCTGTCGTCCTCTTCGCGTCGCTCTATCTTCGCATGTGTATATGTATATGTATAGACGTGCCCTCGAGAGATAGATCAGGTAATATCTCATCTCTAGCGAGCCGAGATTGCACCATAAAAACATGCGTGGAATGCATTATACGACGGCGCGGCGGGTCGCCGTCGTTGCACGCGCGCGAGAAAACGCACTATATCAAATCGGATGTTCCCCTCATCGCGGAAGTTTACGCTCGATGCCTTGAGTTTAACCCCAAAAGAGACAAGAAACTTTAAAGGAGGAGATATTCTAATAATGAGAAATTTATCGGTAAAAGTTGATAACAAACTTCCTAGTAGATATTTCAGAAACCGGTACCGCAAAGAATAATGAGTAAAAATGATGGACTGATTTCTGCCAAAAAAAGTGTAATGTAAATTATACATGTAATCTTGTGTTTTTTGAGTCGCTGAATATAATGATAACATTTTTATCCGTCTAAAGTATATATACTAGAAAAATGATAAAAATTCGTCTTAGAAGAGTCGAAATAAAAAAAAAAAGAAAATACCTCAAAATTAAATGCTTCACAAGTGGCAAAATTAATATGGCAAATAAAATTTAAAAAGATTTAGATAGAACATTTTTTATATAGAAATTTATGTAGGAATTTTTGCAGAAATTATGTAGAAGTCTTTCTTACTCTTATTGTTCTTTCATTCTTTCTTTCAAAATAGTTACATTTCCGTACTAAAATGCATAAATGGAACTTGCTCCGTTGCGATTTTAGTGGATGGAGATAAAATATGGCGAAAGAATTTTATAAATCCGTACCAAAAGCGTGGATAACGATTGATCGTTCTGCATTATATATAAGTAATCGCAAATAAATGAATGGTGCAAACTTGAATTATGCGCATAATAATATGTATATAATCACAGATATATGTATATTTTATTATATATAATTATATTCTCATATAAAGACAAATCGTAGTGAATTATTTAATAAATCGAAGTATTCTAATCTTCAATTGCAGTTGAAAGCACACAATGAAACGGTGACTGTGCTGTAAACGAAAAATCAGACCGCACGTTTCCACGCGCTTCTCCATTATTTACATTTCCGCGTGCCTCGTTATTTATTGCGTGATAGAACGGGGAGAGCTCTGTTGGTTGCGTGCGAATTTTCACGTGCATATTTGTCGGCAGTGCCGTTTTACTTTGTGCCATCAATCCCGGCATTCTATGTATGTGGGTGACGGAGGGACGAACGGTTATTTAAATTTGCGAATGCGCGGCGAGAGTGGGAGGATAAATGAAAAAAAAAAAAACTTCCGCGCACGGAAAATGCTCGTTGGAATGATACGGTGAAACCTGTTGATGATAAGCGGGCGCGGTCGGATCGGAGCGTATCAAACGAGGTAATTGAATGTTGCTTTGAGAGCTGTAATTAATTGCCGCGATACACAGGCCGACGATAAACGATGATCGATAGCGTAGATCGCTTCGTCTCTCGATTCGAGGAGATCGAGTAATAAACTTCGAGTGTCGCGCGCGGCGGTTAATATTTAAGCGCGTCGCGTTCGCTTATAACCGGCGAATCGGTCGAAACGATGAATAAATTGCGCGAATATGGAGCGAATCGCGTAATATGCAGATTACGCGCTTAATCCGCCGCTGCGAATAAATTGATGCGGTTAGATAAATACGCGTCGCGTTCATATCCGATTATCGTTGGTGATACGTCCGCAAATAATGTACTAGGCTTTATAAAGAGCTGCGAAATTTATTTATGTATTTTTTTTTTCATATATAATTAACTTCCAGATGACACCGTCACACTCGGTTTGTTTCATAATTATTCGAAATGTTTAATTCTATAGACATACAGAGTATATCTGCGTAAAATATTGTTTGATTTTAGAATCATTTCAATTATCTGAGTTGCACGTATATATTCATTCAAGCAAAATGTTAGCAGTGTGCGAACATTTTGACAGCAAGTTTGATCAGTACATTATAGCATAGATTGGCATCGATTGTGTACGCATTAAGCCCGTATTCTGCCGAGAAAGAGCCTGTGGGTATAGTATGACGATGACATAAAACGAGCAGATTTGCCAAGTACATGATTGGTGACATAGAGCGATTGGTTGTGTGTGTGTATGATAGACACAGAATGCAATAGATAATGTATCTATTCTATCTATTTTGTGCCGACGAAACTTGTAATAGACACTTTGCGAGATTTGCTCTTGATAGATTTGACAGCCTGGATAAATATTGCGTTACGGTGATGCTGGAGATTCAATTTTCGCATCTCCCCGTCTCGGATCGGCATCGGCTACGAATTTGTGATTGATTTCAAATAATATCGAGATAATTTCGACGGCTCCTCGCGATTATCCCTTTTCCCTCCCCTCCGTTCTAATGGCGCGTTATGAATTATGTCCTGGCATTACGTATGCGCCGACAGGAATGACAAACGAATATCTAGCGTCTCCGCGATGATATCGCGGCAGCGTTCGCGATTAGAACAATCTATCGCCGATAAATCCCTGTGTCAGATTAACGATATCTGGCTCGGATTCGATCGAACACGTACGTGGAGGGAAATATTCCCCGCGCGAGGCTTGAAATTGCTCGCGCGCGTGATGATTTTCCAATGATTTATCCGTGATTAAACCGCTTTGCGACATTGATTCACCATATTGTATCATATGTTGTCTCGCGAATAATGAAATTCACGTTTCCGCCCGGGAAATAGATGTGTGATTTTTCGTGACGTGAACGCGGTGACGTAGGGACTTTACAATCTATTCATAAATCGTTCTCGTTGTGACATACTGCGTATGACGGGTAGTTTCTGCTGTCAATATCAGGAAAGCATAATATTATGCTTGAATTAAATGCAGGAAATGTTATAAACAAGAAGCGTTTTATCAATAATTCCAATGAAGTCGAATAAAATTTGTATTAAATTAAACCACACTTTTAATGAAAAAATACGAATTGTTCTGCAATATAACAGGATCGGTTATAACAATAGATTCCTTGTGCAATTTTTAAAACTTTTTCTCGATGAAAATCTCGAGGTATCAATAATATTTTGCGGATTACATTTTAATACATCAAATAAATAACAAAACTTTTTCCTCAATAAAATCGAGGCATTAATAATTTTCTGCGAATCAGATTTTAATGAATCGAATGGATAACAAAGATTTAATTAATTTTAGGTAGCTTTCAACAAAACTTTAATTTTTATTTTAATAACAAAGATATTAAATGTTAAAAAATGAGAAATAGGCTATTTTTCTTCAAATAAATGTCGAGTCCGCTTCGATTCATCAAAATTTCGTTATTAAAATTGTATATTTCCTGACAGTTTAGATACGATAACCATATATATATATATACTTATTTAAATTTTAACATTAATTCCTCGATATGTCGCAAGAATTCGATAAGGGAAGTATATTCGCAGAACGGTTGGAATAGCGGTACAGAGCTTAACAAGTGTTATAGGCGATCAAACGCCGTAATTTGTCGGAAACAACGGGATGGACCGGGGGAATTCTCCGACTGTTTGCCATGTAAGCATCACGTCCGGTTTGGACGGGACGAGGCTCGTCATTAAGCTAATTATTAATGCTACGGCTCCGCGGTGTTGAGAGTCCACAATGTGTGCAGACGTAAGTAACTTTGATTGCGTTAATTAAATGGTCGACGTTACCGTTCGATGACAAGAAATTTGCATTAAGGCGAAAGTTTTCGAGCAGGACAATCTCGTTAATAGTTTACGCGAACGCCGAAACTTGATTCGCGTGACGCAAGTGCGTGCGATTTTTATTCCACATCTCGTTCAAAATAAACAGAAATACGTGATCTTTGATATTTCACGTGTTTAATGTCACGCCGATTTTTTTATTTCTCTTGCGTTCCGATTACAAAAATCAGATTAAAGGTCATACGTCGAATATTGCGGTAAATGAATACAATTTTCGGTTATCTCGTTTAATCTACGTTCTATTAATGGTACATAAGATTCCTAAAATACAATCAACCAGTTACGTATGCATGTCAATGAAACATATGAGTGTATTATAACTTTGAAAGCATCAATTTTTTTCCATAATGTATATTAAACGATATTTATCCTCTGATTTATTATTACGCGCTTGGACACGTATATATTTTAATACTCTATGTGACGAAGCTGACATTCTCCAACAATATAAAACATGAGTGTCATAAATCGCGGAAACATATACTTGTCATATTTTTTGTGTATAATTCATATATAATATATCGGATTCATTCAGTGACATAAAGCATTCCGAATATTGTTCTTGTTTTATCTCGTGGGATACGTGTACGATTTTGTTCAATTGGACGTTATGCATACTTTACGGGTAAGAGATTTATTTCAAGTAAAAGCGATATATCCAAATGATTTCTTAAAATATTGACAGAACAAGTTCACGTAACAAGTTACCGATCCGCGCGCATCTAACAATAAGGCGTGCGGCAAGTTTATCTTCATCTAAACACTATATCCCGGAAACTTTGGCAAACAGAAGTTAATATGCTGCGATTTCTCACATGAACACGTATACAGAGTGATCATAATGGAGGAAATATGTACAAGTATTTGAGATTCTCAAGCTAATTTTGCAAGAATGTGAGAAATCGATGCATTGATCTTTCCATCAAAATCTTCCATCAAAATGCGAATCAAATCTCTTAATACTCAAATCTCTTAATACTTGAGTTAATAAATAATGAGTATATAATACATATTTGTATATTTGTATTTCCTTTCGGATCACTCTATCATTCGCACATTGATGCTACGAGAATGACGCGAGGAGAGATAAGTCAGTTGCTTAACCGGATTAGAGCATTTGCGTAGGTTCGCTAATTTCGAAAGATACCGTCATTTTCAAGAACAAACTTTGATTCGTCGTCATCATCGAGTCGGGATATTATTCCGGGGTATCTACATTATGAAATTGAATCGATATTCTGATCGGCGTACCTTGAACTCACACGTCGAGTAAACCAATTGTTTCCTAAACGGAATATCGCGTTGCCTTTTGTCTCGACGAATAGTTAAAGTGGATATACGAATGGATCTACGACACTTTGTCGTAAGTGACAATGGGAACTTGGATATGTTCAGTATTATAGAATTATGATTTAATTTATTCGACTGCAATAACGAAATCACGCAAATATTTTTGTTAGTATTTTATTTTTTAATTTTATTATTTAATTTTATTATTTAATTTTTTACTTTCAGTTTATTTTGAGATTGAGAGAGTCACATGATCTGTTGATCTTTTCTTCAAGAGTTTGACAAGACCAGTTTAAATTGAAGTTTTTCAATCTTATCGATTAAAACGGATGGATAAACCATTATTGTATTGTTCAATTTAAAGATCTGGCTACCTTAGCCTTTTACATTAGCCTACTTTTTCTGTATTCAGATAAAGTTTACATTTTTGCATACCATCTAAATATGTTTGAAATTCTTTATACTATCGTAATAGGATATTCTAAAATAGAGTATAGCGGTCTTGACAATTGAGAAATCTAGTCACGTTGCGGCTATGTTTATTCTCTCCATTTTTAAGCGGACTTTGCATTCTTATTACATCATCGCTTCAGAATATATGAGATATTTCCTAATAATTTGTTACATTGTCGTAATCTCTCATAAATCTATCTGACGACGATATCCATCTGACGCTAACCGGCTGTCAAAACTCTTATAAACGGCGTATTGTGTCTTGTTTTTACAACGCATTGCAATGTTTTATCATGAAGTCTGTGAAGTGTTACTCCGAGGAAGAAAACTTTTTCAAAGTACTATAGTCGGTCTTAAAGAGTGACAGCTTCTCTGGAAGGGCCTTTCGCTCGGTAAATTTCATTTCTTAATAGCGAATCTTAACTTTTTAACGAGCGTGTAAATTGTCGAACGTATTTCTCTATAATTTATCAAATCACTCTCCCATCAACGTCAGGATAAGAAAATCGAAGTAACCGAGTCAACGAAGAGATTATTGATCTATTAAAAGATCAGTACATCCGAAGATGTGCGCGAAAAGTCTACTTGCGAAACTGTTTAAGGACCTTGGTTAAAGTCCTTACCTGTTTCAAAACTTTTATCTCCCGCGTTTTATAGCGAATAAAAAGTGAACATAATCAATTCGCAGTTAGCGTACTATCATCAAATTATTATAACGGTTATTTCTCATATCTCTTAGCAAATTATGCTGTAAAACTATCTTTATGCGTTTTGATATTGTCTTATTGTTAGTCAAAGCACGCAGTTTACTTTGCACTTTGTATAAAAAAATTGTGAATTTATAATTTAAATTACTCTTCCTCTCTTTTAATACTTAAAATAAATATATGTTAATATGATATAAATATACGTGTGTATATATTAATTGTGACAATATTTTATAATGTACGAGTGTCATAATCAAAAAAACGTAATCGATAAATAATTGTGACAGTTATGACGTCGATAATATAATGTTTTCACATGTTTTATTTATAAAAAATAGGAAGTGTTTTAATATTCCGAAATAAAGTATTTGGCGATTATAAGAGTTTGCTAGTGACAAAGTTAACTTTGAAATCAAGGTCAGCAGGTTAGTACGTGTGCACGTGTCACGAAAGATATCGGAGTTCTCGAGATTACGAATGTATTAAAGTGACATTCGGAATCTTCTTGGATCTCAGAACTTCTATATTACGTATTTCATAAGAAATGAGTTAGGACGTTACTTAATTCAGATTGTTATCAATAAAACATGTCTGGCTTTCATCCAAAAATAAAATTGATAGTAACTATGGCTCTTAGGATGTCTCTTTAAGATTTTAATTTTTATCATTTAAAATATGCGAAATATACAATACAATTCTAATAAAATATACAAACGGAGTAATTAAAAGCATTAGGAGAAGATGCTTCGTTAATTTAACCTTGATAAATGTTTCGAATTTACTATTTTCCGTCATACATTTTAAAAAAGATACTTTATTACTGCAATATTTCTTTCTTTCTAAATTTTTTATTTTCTGTAGTATTAAATCGCGAATCATTTTTATATTTAACTATTAATTATCTGCTTTCCAAAAAAGAGTTAACAATATTATTGAGTACAGATTCAAAGACCGCAACGCCTACGCCGTTAACGTCATCCCGTCTCGTTTTAACGATTTACAGGAGAGATACGGTTTAAAAAATTTACCTTCAGATCACGGCTTACATATTGCGTCACATCGCGAGAAAGTTTCGCCGGAAAGTCGATATTATCGCGTGATGCGGTGGTTGCACGCGACATTACTGGCATTAATCTATAATCGAGTAATCGACGTGACTCGATTTACATGACAATACAACCGTAATTGCCGGAAGAACGTCACGATAACGCGGAATTTACGTCATTGGCAGTTTAGTTGTTTTATGTGACAATTTTCACCTTTCACCAGCCATTTACTATTCTTTATGCTGCACACGATATTTGTGATCGCTCCTTTGCACGTGTACTTTACAGACGTGACAGGCACGCAAATTTACGTCTCCACGCATTTCCAAGCAGACAAAAGAATTAGGCGTATCTATTCTGAATATTGACAAAATATCGAAATATTTTATAGGAATATTATTCATGAGTCGTGCAAAAGATTTGTTTTTTTTTTTTTTAGATTTCACACATGATATTGCAGAAATTTGAAATGATTAACTGACTGTAACAGACTCGATTTCTTTTACATTATAGTTTTCTTTCCCGTCACTTAAGCATATAAAAATTTAAAAAAAATTTTTTTAATTTTCCGAATTCAGATCCTTGTAAAAAAGAATACTGTAGTTTTCTTAACACTTGGTAAGCTTTTTAATTTAAAATTTTATTATTAAGTCGCTGTATCGTACGAATATAAAGTTTCAAAGTTTACTTTTAATATACTTATGTGATTTTAATAAAAGTAATATGAGGTTTTAACATACTTATGTTGGATTTTATAGCCGCGAAAGGATGAGATGCGTCAACTACTGTTGCATGATTTTATATAATATTAATCTAATATACGGAACGATTGGGATATTGTACAAACAATTTTTTAAAAAAAGCTTTGATTATTGATCCGATGTTTATTGCTTGTGCCTTGTGCTACAGTGTGCATTTCTGTAAGTGCTGGCGATATTTAATTGAATCATTTCCATCCAATATTATACCACCACTGTGACATTCACATTATAAGACTCTAAGGTATTGCATGTGAAATGTACATTTTAAATTGTAAATTTTCATTATCTTTTTCTCGTGTATTCTTCTACAAAGGTTAAATGCTCACAGTTGACGCATTTGTAATTAGTGTTTGTAATTTACAATATATTTACATGCATATATGTTGAGCACAAAAGTGATTTGTTTTGCTTTCCGTGTATTTTTATATCAGATATTATTTTAATGTACACTACATGCATCTACAATTAATAACCGCGTTATAAATGAATGCGTATCGTAATCGACCTAGCTAATTACGAAATGACTCAGCAACTTGAGTTATGTAGCTCGCTTAATAACGTAGTAGTCGCGTAGTTCATAGATAGAGAAATTGATTACTCGCGATTCAAACGTCTTTTCTATAATAAAGATCTAAATCAGTTGATTACGATATTTTGAAGAGACACTTCAGATTTAACGCTTATTACTATTTTCGATGAAATGTTAAACAACATTTTGGCAATTCTAACGTCATATATATATCCAAAAAATTTAGATATTTGTATATATTTTTGTAGATGCTCCATTTATATTTTCTATTACTCGCACATGACTAACATTGATTAAAACTCGTTAGCGCACCTTTACGAAAGAATTGGCTCGACATGCCGCATCAATCTCGTTATTTATTAATGACTCAATGTTGAATTGCAATCGGTGTTGATGACATACGTAAATTTATCAGTTTATCCTCGAATTATTAGAGTCGACGACACCAGAGGAGCGCGTCAATTTCGAAAATTTGTTCAAATCTTCGCGCAATCACTGAGCCGTAATTATTAGATATTTTCGTCACGGACACGCGATTTTTGCGCTAGTAAACAGCGCTTTTAGCACGGAAAACTCGAACGTAACACGCGCATTGTGCCCGAAGCATTAATGTTCAATGATATCGGGATTATTATCATTCAACGACTGACCTCGAGTTCTTGGACCGCATATCTCCAACGCGTAATTAGCGATGTGCTCGATATATCCGCTTAGGAAAATTAACATAACGCTCTTTTGCGAATAAAGAATCTTTAATAACACAATTTACATGCCGAACGACGAACTAATATATCAATCCATTTTGCGTTTCTAATTTAGCGCGAATGTTATTGAATTTACAAGCGATTTCGCGACCGCAATTAGTAAACGAAGCTGATGATTAACACGTGACTCGGTTCCGCTGATCGAATTACCGTATTTTTTTTTTAGCGATCAGCAGCTTTTGTCCAACGGACACGGAAATAATAGAGTTTATTATCAAGTTCGCATGCAACGTATGAATCTTATCAATTACTGAATTAATATGTAAATGACGATAAATTATACAAATCATACTCGATAATTGCATATTGTCGAGTGGTTTATCGCTTTCAAAGGTGATTGTTTGAAGACTTATAAATGCTTATTACGTTATGCGACGCATATTTAATTAACGTTCAGCGGCAGTCGTGATGAAGCGTTAATTATCAGCGGTTTTTTTGCACATCGTGACATAAAAGATCAGTCTTATTTTACTAACAATGACGAAATGAATATTGTTAGCGTACATATTTGTAATTGCAACGGGTTGAAAATGTGAGCTACTGCAATCGAGCACAATTGAAAACACAAATTATATATAAATTAAATTCCCGAATATTAGTCAGTAAATTTTTTTAAATGTTAGTTTTATCAATTTTACGTCCAGGCTAGACCTCAATGAGCCATTAACGCGATTAATTTGCGGACTGCGTCTTTTTAGAGGTAATAAATTTCGTGCAGGGAATTATATATACATGCAGCAGCAGGAGTACATTTCTCAGAGGAGCGCAACAAGAAAATGCGCTATAATTCAAGCAAATAGTATTGGATTAACTTGCTCATTGCAATGCCATCTGCAAAGCAATCGTTATACTACTTGAACAATATCTATAGAAATTAAAACTTCCTTCTCCCTTCCTCTCTTTTTTTGATACAATTGTCACAACATACATTGTTACAACAAGAATTACAAAAGTCTTACGTACAATTCTTCTCTGATAAAAGAATATTTTATTTATTATAAGAGAAATTGTCTCTTAAATCTTCTCTTATATCATAATTTTAATATTTCAAATAACGTCTCACACACACGACCGCGGAATTAACTCGACCACGAAGTTCAAATACACTCATTGATGCATCTCGTCTGAAAATCCCAACCGGGAGATTATCCATCATCCATTCGCGATTTAATGACCCCTTTTTACCGGCAAATAGATTATACGAGTGTAGTAGTTCCTGTCACGAATTGCAACAGTCCGCAATTAAGCCGGTTTGTACCAGAAGCGATTGTCGGTCGAGAGACCTTCAAAGGATGAATTTTCTTGCTCGCTCGCGATGAAAACGAACAAAAAAGAGGATTGCAGGGCGTAGGAGGCAGGGTTAGAGCAGCCACGCGTCTACTGAATATAAATGGGTCTTATTAGAGTCAACACCGACTGCGCGTGTTGAGTTTTGCGTGTGTTCAGTCGCGCGAGTATATCTATAGCATATAGAAAGAGAGAATGAATCAGCAATGCGAATGCATCCTTGCAGACCGTGTGTGTGTACGTGTGTGCTTTCTACGAAATACGCATTCCAATCAAAGAACAGCTTTTGGAATGTCATATTATCACTGAACAGTACTTGATGATAAATTTTATCAATCTTTGCACCGCTTAAATTTATACGCATGATTAGACTCGCCGCGCTTGTATCTCACAAAACATATATATATATATAACATCTAGATTACTCTCATTTTGATATTTAAGTGCTGCATCTAGAGAGAGAGAGAGAGAGAGAGAATTCAAACAAATAACGAATATGAATTTCAAGTCGACGACATATCAATTATTGATATACAATTTTCCTGAGAACCCTCCTCTCGGCACAGCTCGTTTGTTCGCAATATGTTCCCAGCATGCAATCCAATTTTTTTCACTTGTCCTTCGCTTTATTCAATACGAGTATCTTGAAAAGCGCTTTTCGATCGAAAGCGAAGGACTCGAAGAGAGCACGAGCGCGCATCTCGTCGCGCATCAATTGTGAAATACCTATAACAATTACGACTTTGAAGTTACATCGCGTTGTACCTTTCTTCGCGAAGGAGATTTCGCTGCGCAAACAACGCCACGGTAATACGTGATGAGACTAACACGACTACGGTAAACATATTACGCACGAAACTAGCTTGAAGACTCGTAATTTCTGTGTAAGATGATTATGCGAATGAGATTTGGTCGGTACGCGCGCGCCCGGCTTTTATGCGAAAATGAGATGCAAAGCGGATTTTAAGAGGTAAGATAATCGTCTCGTCACAACTACTGCCGGAAGAGGCTCTAGATCTCGCGAGCGAATGCGCATTTAAGTAATCACGCGCGTCCGCGAATGATTTCATTAAAGGCAACTCTTTTTAACGATCAGAAAGTTTTTTTTTTTTAATCCCATTGCTTTTCTCGGAATTTTATTATACGCTATTTTTGCCGTTTGAAATCATTTGCTTTGAACGAATGAAATAGATCTCTTTTCATCCTCCGTTCCTGCATTCAGCTTCTATTATGAATAATACTTCGGTATGAATATATTAATGCAATATTCTGTGAGTGTTGAACTAGTCATAAAACATTCGTGAAAAATATCATAATTTCTCGTAAAGATACGTTCAAAAATGTTAACTTTTATATCAAAAGTGTACGTGATATAAATGATTTATTATAATAATAGCTCGTTAAAATTTAAATTTGTATAATTTTAATAATATTTTTTAAATTTATTCTTTCCCTCGCACACAACTATTTCCATACTTTATTCATATTTAACGATTAATATCGAATGTTATCTTACGTGCTATTATATAAAATTATATAAAATTTGTGTTAATATTAAATTGGAGAACGATTATCTCATGCGACGGTATTTCCGCTGAAACTATACCGGTATTTAATTAATGCAATATTTTGACATAAAAGCGATACGTCGATTCCTGTTAAAATCGAAACCAGATTTAATTAATTAAAGTGCGAACGTGAGCGATACTTTCGTTCACCGCACGCAATTTCAATGCGTGCGTTTCATCTCGGATGTATATTTAAAATAGATCTCGGCCTCCCCTGTATGTGTTATCGACTCGCGCGCATATGCTACGCGCGCGCGGATGTGTATGTGTGTATAAATCACTTTTCTTTTATTTTTCAATCAACGGCTCTATTGAATCGGCACTTTTCAATCTCGACGACGCGGGCCTAAGCGGTCGTCATGCGTGCATGTCGTTCATGTAACAATCCATGAATTGCGCGGGACGCGTTTCGAGCGACCGCGAACGGAGAGACTGGCGCCAGATCGCGCAATTTGATTCATTCGTCCGATTGCACTCGAGATAACCGGATTGCGCGAACGGACGCCGCGAAACATCACTGGAATGTCAATATTTGCGTCAATGACCAAACTACATCCGGCGCTTCGCAAATGCATCCTCATCCCGTTCCTTTGTGCATTTTGCGTGTGCATGCGCGCGCGCATCTCTATGTGCGACGTACACGTTCCGCGTATAAAGTAATTAAATCAGTCCACTCAGAAATCTACAAGTCACGGAACAAAGAGTGTGTTAGAGCGAGAAAAAGCGCGACTTGTGGAATCGAGGTGGTAGAAACAGAAACGGGAGAATGGATGATATGGCGGATGACATTGCTCTGGTTATGAAATTATGCGTGGAAAGCAATTCTCTTTTTTAACATTGTATTCTTTAAAACTTGACATAAAACAGGGTGCAAAAATGCTGTATCCTCGAAATTATATTTTCCATTAAAAATGTAATTGTAAAAATAAAGGATTACAATTGCTGTTCCTGAATATGAATATAAAAATTATTCTTTCTGTATTTTCTGCAATTATATGTGTATATTAAGCTCACACCAAAGCATTGTCGAGCTGTTTCATTTTTTTTTACAGATGTCTCAATATTATATTTAAATATTTTCGCTAATTAGTCTAGTATCTAAAAAAGTTTAAGATTTTAAGATCTTTAAAATTGTCTGCTGAAAAGTAAATTGATAGTATAATTGTCATGTTACAATTTCCGATCACGTGTGTGATAATATAAAATAGTTAGAAATTTAATCCGCGATTCAGAGTATAAAATAGAAATATGACTTGAACCCGGGCAAATTCATAATCGATAGAGACTCCCCGGCGTGGCCGGCGAAAGATTTCTACGTCGTTGAGGGAAGTATTCGCGGATAGATTCGCATTTAGTGCGGGTGGATAAGCTTGATCCTCCCCAGGGTCGTTTATGTCATCCCGCCTCTACGAACCGTTAAATCGTGCTCCATGAACGGCAAAGGGAGGGAGCGAGTCATCGATCATCGCGTGATCATTCAAAGTAGTCCGGCACGGTAGTCCGGCACGGTCTCTGATGAAATAGATCGAAGATCAACCACGAGAAACAACATTAACTCGGGATCTTCGCTGTGGGTATCATTCGGGAGTTAACCACTTGAGTGGTGACGGTACGTGAAAAAAAATGCCAAAAAAGTGATAAGCTGATATAATTTATTTTAATTGATAAAAGATATTATAATACAGAGGTTTTCGAAGGCACTGATTATAATTATGAAGTTAAAAAATAATTCCAAAATTATCTATTGTTTAAAGAATTTATTTAAACAATTTATTGTAAAATAATCCTTACAGAGTTGAAAATAATTACACAGTGTTATTTTGCTTGTTCAGATATTCATCATTGCTCGTTCTGATATATGCGTCAGGACCACTTTTGACAAGTTTTTTTTCATGACGCATCTATGCGTCAGTATCAGTCAAGTGATTAAGGACAACCGTTGCCTCTCCGCTTTCGTTATTTTCGATTCTCTCGATGGCGCTACAACTTTTCTTTCCGTTTCTTCCCGTTTCTGTTTTCTCCTTGCAGAAAAGTACGACACGCGTATATACTTTCTTCATCTGTTAGTCTGAAAGAACGACTGAAAGAAGATCGAACAATCGCGTGCGCGTTTCTCTCTGCTTTAGCGTAGGCGAAACTTATTGTTAGTTCGCTCGAAGTCTTTGGCAGCTTCGATAATTTGTCGATATTTCCAACGATGTAAACCTTGATGATGTATCTCTGGTATTTACAAATATAATATTAGATTATAGCATATATCTAAGAACTTGTCTTGTGCTACACGGCATCAAAAATGTTCAATTACATACATTCTTCTCTTACTTTATAAATGTTAAATATAATCACTTCATAAAATAAAACGCTATAAGGCTTGATATAAACTGATGAATGCAAAAAATGCAAATCGCTTGATTTCCTGGGAAGTTGTTTGCGCTTTAACGAGAGTTAACTTTTATCTTGTCAAATAATCACAATATAAGTCACATAATCGAAGAAACAATACAGCTGCATTCGCGATCGCACGATATAATTATCCCGCACTTTATATCAGTATTAATTTTACGCGCCGCTTAGAAATAGTTCTTTCACGCGTGGCAAGCATGCAAGATGAAACTGCTATCACTTCGCTTTCATGAAGATAAACGAGCGTATCATAACTCTTTGACCTATTCAAATATGCGATTCCGAGATGAAAAAGCGTTTCAATTTGTACCCGACACGCGTACGTCGTTGGGACATCTCCCCCTCTTACTTCTTTTTTTTCAAATTTTTCTTATTATTCATCACGCTCAAGATATGCCTTGCGTCTCGTGATACTCAATTACGTCATTGTGAAAAAAAAGAATATACAAATTTATGATAAACATATTTATAACTGTCCCCAATTCCCCCGCATGTCAATTAAAATATACATTTTAAAGTATTAAAATATCGAGGTATTGAACGCGCATTAAATGTTTAGCATAATATATGATAATTTTATTTATACTTTGTTTTTATGCTACAAATATATAATTAAATCTTGAAACATAAATATCTATATAAATTTTCCTAAATACTGTGCCTTAAGGATGTTCCAAACTTTGTAAATATAATAAATTGCAATGTAAGTAAGTTAGGAGGAGAAAAATGAGGCTCTCCAGCGTCATATTAGAGAATAGCGGAAGTATATTTGATGTACCTTTCAAATATTTGCTGAAAGTTTGATGCGCAGATGATGAGACTTGCCGCAAATCTTATT
This sequence comes from Lasius platythorax, assembly GCA_963971435.1. Classification (NCBI taxonomy): domain Eukaryota; kingdom Metazoa; phylum Arthropoda; class Insecta; order Hymenoptera; family Formicidae; genus Lasius; species Lasius platythorax. The sequence continues at coordinate 8,211,363 of OZ020535.1, forward strand.
ATTGCCTTTTACCTCTCGTCGCTACCGCCTCTGTAAACTGTCTCAGGTCATGATCGCCTTTTTTGGGTTCCTTCCGCATTGTCACCTTCCTGAATATATTCTATTTACACTGAACCTTAGATGGTATATATTATGATACGTATACATGCGCGCACACACTGTGTGAGAGTGCATAAAATTATACTTTTTATGCATTATGAAAACTAGACATATGAGGGCGCATTGTAAATGAAACGTAAGTTTTATATCCTACTCTCTCGTTGTTTTAATTTTACATATCTTGGCAGGTATAAGTTTAAAAAAGTAAAAGAAAAAAGTAAGAGATATGAGAAGGGAACGCTTTTTATCATCGATATAATTTGCAGATGTTTTTCATATTATGTATAGGTTATTTTTTAACATTTATTTATTACATTTTACAGTAATTTTTTAAAAATAACAGGGTTTTAAATTTCTGTAATTATATTTCCTTAATTTTAAATTAAGCATGTTTTTTTCAATGTCTCCATTATTATCATACATTTTTAAAGAGAATTTCTCAATTCTGAAATATTCGGATGTTTCTGCAATATTTGACAATAGAGCAGCCTTCAATTCTATTATCACGTCGCTTATACAATATTTATCTTCCTTTTTTATAATTATATAATTTGTAAAAGATTCAAAATATTTTTACAAATACTAGCTGGAACTTATGCTGCTAAAGTAAAATTGTAATTAATGATGCAATAAATAAACAAAACACGCGAAGCTTAAATATTACGGAGGAAACATTCTTAGTGTTAAATATTACGACAAAAAGTATCGAAGTGCTAATGGAGGCAAAATGTATATACAATAATTTTAATTATATCGCAGCATCATGTACCGACGTTGACATGTAAACGTGGATTTTACGACGTGAATAGAAAGATCGAGCGCGAGGGAAAGCCTCCGGTAGAGAAATATCCGGTCTTGCTTTGACTTTAAAATCGAGTTTAAGTGCTTGCCGAAAGCGTCAGGCTTGAATTACGCTGTCAGGCGGCTGAAGAAATATTTTCTATCTGAGTAAAATGTCATCGTAAAATACATTGTATTCTTGTTATCACGCATACTGAACAGTAATATATTTCGCGAATTTTCATAAATACTGTGAAATTAATTCTATCAATTTTATGTGATTTTTATTACGTACACATATGTATATTTGTGTGCACTTACACTACTCTCGAGAGAATACGCATCATCCTGAATGTTACATCGTCGACAAGTTCGACACTATCTCTCTGATCACTATAATTTTTCTCACGTAAAGCTTCAAGTCATTACAATCATTTCGAAGTAGCGAAGAATCGACATAGACGGAAGACTTTTCCGAGTGCAGTTCTTCCGAGTGGCCGACTTTACGAAAAGAACACATGAGTTTCTGACTTCTCGCTCGCTCGCGCACGGTATTTCTCGAACAAGTGCTCACTCCCCAATATCAATTAATCAATCGAGCGAGTGGTCGATCGAACACGAGACACGATTAACTGTAGCCTCTTCCTGTCTTTTATTTTTCGTTGGGCTGCACCCGCGCATTTTCCACGACCGGTTTAATGGCCGTGTTCCAAATTGGCACTCCGTCGTCGAGGAGATGTTGCTGAAAAATGTGTGCTACGGCATAACTTTGTTAGATTGTTGAGCAACCGACGAGCATCTTAATGATGACCTAATATAATACGGTTCATTTTTGAAATATTTATTCTGCAAGCTACGGAAACCTGATATTGTATAGGTCAATTTATGAGATATTTATACTTTTATGTAAACACAAATTATAAATTTGTAAAATATATTGCAATAGGCAAAATGTGTGAGCTTGCAAATTGGTGTTCCAAAAGCTTGAATTTATATGTCTCTAACACAAATGTCTTTTTCCCATTATCATCGTCGTTTTGTCTTACATTTCTTCTATTTTTTTTTTCTCTTCTCGTTCTTTCGTATTCCACTATTTTAAAAGCTTCAGTCTTTCATTATCATTCTTGTTAATGCAAAGCATTTACATTTTTGAGTTGTCTTGCACTCTCTCTCTCTCACACTCTCTCTCTCTCTCTCTCTCTCTCTCTCTCTCTCTCTCTCTCTCTCTCTCTCTCTCTCTCTCTCTCTCTCAGAAAAAATATATTATCATGATTATTATTACTTTCAAATTTTAAATTTCTTATTTAACTGTAGAATTTTTAAATTTAACATAAATTAAAATTAAAGAAGCAGAGATTAAATTATTTAGAATTATGGATATACTAATAAATTTAATAATATAAAATGTGATTTTTTATTTGTTTTTATACTTAGAACTTTTAATTTGATAAGATCTCTAATGTTCAATAGCATAATTCAGAAATTACAGGCGTTGTGTGTGTATGTATGTGTGATATATTTAGAATAAAAATTAATTAATTAATTAATTTATTTATTTATTTATTTAGATACTTTTATTAATGAAAAATTGATTTAAAGATTACAAATCTAAGGTTTACAATCTCTTAAACAATCTATAAATAATATAAAATCTATTTATCTAAAATATTCTCTCCGTGCGCTAAAATATTTTGTTATGTTTGAGATATGTTTAACAATAGTCGAGATATTTGGATACATATTAAGTGCTTTACGTAATAACAGTATTATAATAGTTTACAATCCGTAAAGCTCCGTCATCCGCGTATGTGAGACAACATAAGAGGAAGGATTATAACAACCGCCCATAGCTACCGATATTATAACGAGAAATCGAGCGAGGGAAGGGATTGTCGTTCAACATGTTGGGAAAGGAGACTTTTGAAACTCTTACATTTCGACTTTATCTTGTAATGCGACCACGGAATACGAATTGGCATATATGCCATTAGAGAGAGGAGTTCTTTTAAGGTACAAACGTCATTTACTGCGGTAACCACTGCGGTCATGTTATTTTCGACACGACACTTTCAATCGTCACGTCGATCCGTACGATTCGTAGAATCGCAGACTTCTCGAAGCACGAAAAAGCACGTTTGAACTTTGTGTAATGCACGCGAATAATGTCGCGTGCCGTGTTACGACACACGAGCGGCGACAGCACATTCGCATGCATATCCGGGATTGAAAGTTTAGATTTGGCACTCGCTCGACGAATTTTGGAAATTTTTATAACGACGGGGATGCGAATATCTAGGTCGGAGTAAGGGCGCAAATAAACCGGATATGAAAGACGTGAGGAAAGAACGAGGATTACGCGAAAAGATTGTGAATCTTTCGTTCAAACTTTCTAACGAATATTTTATCTTACGCCGGTTTTCTTAACACCGCGAATATATTTCTAAACGTGTATGAAATTTTTGTCAAACATCATTTGTACTTTATTATACGAGACGCGTTTGCAAGTAAAAATACGCTCGTGCTTTTTTGCGATTAATTGTCAGATTCATATTTTTCTCGTTAATCATTATTTAATACATACGTATCATAACATTCGCTATCGTTCCAATTTTTCACCGCATGCGGGGAAATATAGAAATAATATCATCTCGTGTATGTGTAACAGTGCAAACAATCGAGGATACGCATCCCGGATCTTTTGTTTGTCGCGAATGAACTGCAACCTGCAACCAGTATAGTATACATAGCGGTATAGTATTTTTAGGAAAATAATGTTGACATTTAACTAAACTAAAAACTTTTGTCCCATGCGTGGTCGATATTTCTGTTTTTTATTAGCATCGTATTTTCAAAAGATGGATACAAATGGAAGGATAACAAAATCTAATTCTTTGGTTGATGTCACATGAACTTTACCGTAACAAGAAATATCAATTTAATTTTTATTGAAACTCCAAGTTGCTATGTAATATTAATGTTGTAATTTAATGTTGAAAATTAAAGAATTACGATAGAGAATATAGTCTCAGCAGTAAATTTGCAAATTTATCGTCGGAGAAAGGAAATGCAAATGAAGGAAACAGCGATTACTTCGTTACGCTCTTTGTAACTTCTGTATCTGAAAAATTTTTGGGGAATTGATCGTGGATAAAGATAGTCACAGAAGTCGGATTTGCAGTTTTAAAATTCTTCGAACAATTTCTCGTAATCTAATTTTCTTTAATGCACATTCAGCAAAATATACTTTGAAAACTTTTGTACGGAACTGGAACGAATTCGTTCCAAAAAAAGTTTTATTTCGACTCTCAGTCTGCTCGGTATGCGTCGTACGCATTTTCATTTGAAACATGCAGTATCGAATAGCTGCTTCTCTCCATACGAGATTTTACGTGTAGTTGCATCATTTGTATAACAGATGCGAATAATCTAGCGAGTGACTTTGATCGCGCGGACACAAATGAACACGATTTCTGGCCATCCGGATTCCCGCCGCCAGACGGAACGGAGCCATTCGTCTTGTCGCCTCGGGGAAATACTGACCGTCGTGGATCTTTTCGATGAACCGTGACATTTCGACTTCCAGTAATTCCACCGTTTATTTCCGACCTTCTCTTCTCGAGAAGCGGAAAACCATTCAGGCATGTCGAAGCATAAGCTTTCCTTCCGGGATGTTTCCCATAATATACTCACCGGAAATTTAATGGAAATTAAAATGGAAACTATTAATTTTTACACTCGTTTATTTCTCGCGCTTGCATGTAGTTCAAAAATATTGTTTGAGTAAAACAATGTACAAAATTATAATAATGATAATAATGATAATAAATTATAAAATTATAATAATGGTAAACCAGAAATTGTATGAGTAGGTAGATTTTAATTAAATTGTGTAGTAGAAGACAACAAAAAATAGAGTTTTTACATTCGTTGCATTTTCGTGTAGGATTTATTTGGCATGATATAAGCTTTTATTTTTTATAAAGTTATAAGAGAATATACTATAATAAACATATTTATCTCTTCTTTTTCAAATATTAATTATTTTCATTATTTCTTTTTATTCTGAAACCATAATAGCATTTTTCCGTCGATAGTTTAGAAGAGGTTAATAATGCGAAAATATTTTTTGAGATTTGTTTAAAACAATCTTTATAATCATACTATGACAAACTGGTCTAATTAATATTTTTAATAATAATTAATTTGAGATGTAAAACATCTCATTAATTAATTTGAGATGTCAAATGTGTATCTCGTTCAAAGGTAGAAGCTCTTCAAAGATTGTTCGCAATTTCGTCATAGCGGAAATATTAGTCAGTCAACGATCCTAATTGTTACGACCATGTAATTAACGGAATTACGCACATAACTGCGGTGCTTTTCTTGTGTGTCAGACTTCGATGCACGCGGAAAATGACAAAAGGTCGAGGCATAATCAATGAAGAATCGCGGGATACGTGTTCTTCAAATACATTTCGCTAATACATCTAATGAATAATCAACTATTATTACGCGAAGTATCTAATTGCATATATTTTTAATGGAAAGTATATCGCTCTAATATAAAAATAGCAAAACAAAATTAATTATTATTTAATAATTAAGCGGGAAGGAGAGCTAGATTTTTGATGGAAGTAATCTTTTTAACTATTATTTGAAATACATATTCGGGATTTTTTAACTCGAGACTTTTAACTACTAATATTAATATTATTATTGTTTAGCGTTTAATTTCATACAACGTTTTTTTATTTAATATACGAGGCAAATTGAAAATAAGAAATAACCAAAGTAACATTATTTTACGTGCCGCGTTTAATTATAAGCATCAAATAGCGCTCATAATTATACAGCCCGGTCAAGGATAATTTTGCATGTAAGCATGAAATATTCATTGGTGCGTGATAATATCGTCATGACGTAGCATCGCAAAATTTTTTTTTACATATATCCAAGCGTATAAGTTGTTTTATCTCTCGACTCTCCAGTCCATTTTCTCCTAAAATCTCTCGCGGCTCTCTCTTCGCTTCTTCTTCTCCTTTCTCTTCTCGTTCATCTGATCAATGTTATGCACCGCGACCTATATACAAGTGCGCAACATAAATATTAACAGAATACCGCGCGAATTAAGACCGCATTTTGTGCTCGACGTTTGCTTAAGCTGCTCTCTGTGCCGACAACCCTAGAAGTTCTAATTGACACTCGACCTGGACCGATACCTAAAGGCCGCATGTTCGCAAACTCTGCGCTTATTACTGTCGTACACAATACGTCTGTCAGAATTTGTTCGGATATCCTAACGATGCATGTGCTTGTTTCCGTGCTTGGACGAAAACTTTTCGTCTAAATTTTTCTCGACAGGCTTGTGATGTTTCATAAGCGAGTAGATGCGAGACAGGGCTTTAATAAGAGATATGATTTTTGAGAATCAATAATAAATGGTATCAAATCTTATTGCATTTTTATTACGTTATATATACTGTTCTCTTAGAAGTAATAGATTGTGTGTGTGTGAAAAAATTTATTCACATATCAGAACAATATTACTAAAAAATATTAGTTTGACATTTCAGAATTATTATTATTTTTTAAGAATTCAGGGAGAGAGAGAAAGCTAAAGCGTTTCTTACTTATATCGTAAGATATTGTATAAAATTAGACCGAATGATTATTTTATATTTCCGGCATTTATCATTTAACTGTATCTTTAATTACGAAATAACCGTCCTCTCGCAATCTTGATTCAGGAAGCTCGATTGACGTTTCCCTCGGGGTATATCTATCTATGATGGATCCTGTTTCCGCTGCACCAGCATGCCGGTGCATACCGGCGACCTTTACTTACATGAACTTTGACCGAGCAAATCTCAATACGTTGCAGTAGCATTCGGTCACACGTGAAGTTTTGTTTGTCAGCTCTCGAATATGTCGCCCATCTCTCTCTCTCGCAGAGACTCACGTGCGCGTCAATCTGTAAACTCCGCCATTGCTGCAGTCGCAAATGTGAATATAGCTTAAGAGGGTCATCCGCATGTGGCTCGAGCAATATAATGGAGTCCAACTCGGATTTTGATGAGATCCGAATTTGTAATAAACTGAGAATCTACAAACTTTCTGAATGATAAAGTTACGCGAATTTTAGTCATGTTTTAATTATGTTAAACATAAAATTAAATATGTATGAAAAATATTAAAAAATCAAAGTTTTTATATTCATACAAAAATTTCATCATTCTTTGCTTAATTGCTACCTTACACAATAATTTCGTAATAAATGTAGAACATACATAAATGGAAGAAAAGGATAATAAATGTGTACAAAACAAGATTTGCGTCCAATTAGTATATGCATGTATTTGTCGCAATATATTGCATGTACGCATGTGTAATTCGTTACGTGTACATCTTACAACGCTGTTTTAAACGCGCATCTGTGTAGTGCGAATTATAATCGTTTGTAATAACCGGCGGATGCGCTTGATGAATGCGACGTGCATCGTGGGCGGTATATATATCGTATGGAGTTATCGGTTAATATCACTCTTTGAATACGCAGAAATATATAGGAACCGCGATTTGCACGAAATATTCATACGTAGGCGGATTCGGCGAAATTTTGAATTAAGCACAGTCTAATAAAAATTCAGGTAACTCTCTCTCATCGAGGCATGGTCATACAGAAAATCGCGAATGTTTTATTGCGGATATCTGGGTATTCACGGCATGAATGCCTACACGTTTAAATATATAGGATTGAAATTCGGCGAAAAACCAGACGATTTGAATATCTCGCTGTCCAACGATCTCCGAATTATATAATTGAAAATCGAGAAATGCAGACACGGGCGAATATGCATTTGTTATTTACATTCTAAACGACGCTGATGAATGAGAAGTTTTTTGGCATATCAATTTAAATCTCGTTCAAGTGTTTCTCGCAACATCAAATTTACGTCATATTTCGTGTAATTAATAATCACATTTTTTATGCCCCCCAAAATATTAATGTTTATCTCGAATATGTGGATAATAATTTAATTAATCCTGGAGAACGCAAATGGTTGGAATTTAATCATTTCGAGAAAAGAAATGCGTTGGCTTAAAAAAAATAATAAAAATTTGATAGTAGTAAACAAATATTTGTATAATTAAATACCTGTAAAACATTCTACTAATTAAACGCAACTCAATTTATACTTCTTAACTTACTATTTATGACTGTTATACACATATCCCTCTATTTACTAAAAATATTTTACAGACAGTTTCTTTGGTGAGAATTTTAGAAGAGTTAATTATGATATATACATTAATATAATGACTTGATCTCAAAACTGAAGATATATAATAGTGATAGTATAAGATAATGGTGCTACCCCAACGGGAATTACACGCGTGCGAGTTGAAGAATACTATACGTTCAGAATAATTTTCCATATCAACGACCCTTATCGCTTCGGAGCAGTTCGCAAACAGTTCGACTGACCTGAGTCGAATCTTTCTCGTGGCGGTCTTCGGACGAGCCGCAAACTCCGTTCTGTCCTTTTATCGGCGAGACGCAGCTGGGAAATATGAAAATGATGTTACCAATATCTTGACGTGTATATATATAGACGAGGCGTGACGGAAAGTGCAGTTCATATCTCGACATGGAACCTCAAATGCAAAAAATATCTCGATAGATTTATATTATTTCAGAAATATTTGAAATTTTAATTACTAAAAAAAAAGACTTGATATAAACACCTTTTTCCAATATTACAATAAACCGCGTCAATATATACAGGATATGTAAAATATGTAATTTATAATTACGAAAAATTGTAAAAAGCACAAGATACACAATTAACATAAAAAATAAATATTTTTATAATAATTATAGTTTATATAATCGTAATTTCTATTAGTAAATTTTTTTTATACGAATAACAGAATGTTAATAAACATGAAAGAGTAAGGATAAGAATAAAATATGTCACGAAACTCTTCTGAAGCAAATTGTATATCTTATTTCTAGAAATATTTATTTCATTTTTGTGAGACCTTTTCCCTGCGCAGACTTGTGAAAGAACGTTCCATAATTTAATTTTCAATATTTATTTAATGTGAAAGATATATAATACATAAAAGATGAATAGATTCTTTACTAATACAATTGTCAATATTATTGACAGTTTGTATCCATTTGATACGATATAAGGAAACCCTTAAATGCGTCAATTCTCGAATCATTAGGTTCTAGCTTATGGTCCCATCTTCCAGCTGTTGTCTAAATTTATTCATCCGTTTCGCGTCAAACGCGCTTCTCGTAACTATCGTGAGATCTGCCGATGCGCGAAAACGAAAGATTCGCGGGACAGAGCGGGACAATGCCGGAGCCGGTGATATGCCTGTGTCCTGCATCGCGCATGCGGCTGCAGTCGTACGGGACGCCCGGATCTTCAGTGCGCTCGTCACTCGCGACGCGTCCGGGACGATTCTGTCTCGCTCCTCTCGATCGTCCCCGGGGACTTCCCCGGCTCTGTCTTTCTTTCTTTCTTTCTCATTTTCTCTCTTTCTCTTTTCCTCTATCTCGCCGACGCGCTGCACGACGTGACGAGCGAGCGTGATTTTCAAATTTGCCGACGCGTTCTCGCGAGTCTCCCGATACGTGTCCCGAATTTCGAGAAAACGAGAATTTCTCGATCGGGGGAGGCACCGATTCTCCAAAAAAAAAAAAAATTTTACCAGAAGCGGATGACGCGACTAGACGCTCGAAGACAATTAGCGGAAGTAAGCGATCGCGAGATCAACCGGTGTCGCAGATTCCGTCGAGAGGAGCCGCACGAGAAATTTAACACAATAGATTTTTCACAGTGGCACAAGTGTTATGCAAATCGTGCGATTACTTTGAGTGGTTGAATAATCCCGCAGCTTGTTGCAGGATGAAATAGGTGGATGCTAGGAGACACGGTGACACTTTGGAACTAAGTGAGTAAAAGCAGCAAAAACGTACGCCCGCGATGTCTGACTATATTGCGTTCGTCGACTACTTGCCGTTCGGCTTGTTCCCTTTTCTGAAAATTGTTTCTACGTACGATTCAAATTCGAACACAGTTGCATTTCAACAAAAACTTGAAATTCAACTTTTTATTTAATCCAAGTATAATTTTATCAATATTAACATATGACAAAGACATTGCAAATTTTTGCAAATTTTCTCGTAGATATAATTCTAAATTTATTAATTATTAAAGTTTCTCACAGTTACATATGTAACTTAAGAATTCTCAAATTCTGTAGCATAAATTATATAAAAGATTTTGTATTTATGTAAGAATTTATTATTTTTATAATAGACTAACATTCTCAGTCATGTTCTCAAGATAAAAATGGTGAAATTAAATATCGCGTCGAAGAGTTAATATCTATATTTTTTAGGAACGTTTAAGGTATACAGTGGAAGAGAATTTGAATCTATATCGCGCATTTCCATGCTTCGCTCGTCAAAGTCTCTCTTTCCTGTATGTAAAAGGATTACTTTATACTCCTACACTTTCTGAATTTATCTTCTTGAAAACTCAAACGCGGTCTTATTGCGGTGACTGCAAGCTACTTGAAAACGGAGATAACTCCTGTTCTGGAAACACGATGAAATGTTTCGCGAATATCTTTCGCTTTTTAGCAACGTTAATAACCGCTATTAAAAGCAGCCGGACATAAGCTTCTCGAGAAATTGTTGAAAACACTATAGCTATATATGTATGTATATTCAACATTCTTCAATTCGTTCCATAGAAAATATAATATACAGTTTTATTAAACGCATTATATATACATATATATATATATAACTATAACAGAAATATTATATATATACATTTTTAATAAACGTTATATTTTAAAAACTTTTATTATTATATCTATAATTTTTATATAAATAAATCCGTAATGATAACAAAACAAAAATTGTTTTGATTACGTTCAACATCAATATTTTGCGTTATTGTTTAATTGCGTTATTATTAGTTTTGCGTTATTGTTTAAATTTACGTTTGACAACTGATAACTTTAATCTTCGCAATTTTGCTAAATCGGAAAATTAACGTCTTAAATTAGATGGTACGGATTTCATTTATCTACCGCTTATATCTATAAACGTATCTTCTTGCAAAACATGAGCCCAAGTTTATCGCGCCAGTTGTGGAAAGTAACTAAGGATAGGCGAAATTACTATCATAAAATAACGCGATGACATATATCCTGAATTTCTTTCGTTATTCTTCATTATCTCTCTTAAAAGTTACTATCTCTTGCAATTCATACAAGTCATGAACAGTTGCGTATAATTCTGCCGCGAATGGTAGAAAATGCAGCAAAAATATTAAAGTAGAACAAAATATTTTTAAAAAACCTGTTTTTTGTGATAAAATTTATTTTTGTAAAAATTATAATTGTATTTAAATAAAAAAGATTTTTAATGACATCATGAATCAAATTATTTTACATTCAACTCTTATTAATTATAAATTGAAAAGTTTACGAAAAATTTTTCAATACGATCTTATTACCGAGTAGGAACCTGATTCGCAGGATAAAGAAGCAAAAATATATTACGCGTTTTGTGAGGTTTGCGCCAAACTTTTGAGGATCGCGCTGCCTGATAAATTCAGAGCATACCTAAAGTTTAATCCCAAACTTTACAAAACATCTTATACGTCTGCTCCGCAGAACGGAGGATATCTCAAATTGGTGTTTGAGACCCGCGCACTCTTTCCTCGAATCTATTTTCCTCGTTTCTGTAAAGTGGCTTGCTTTATTGAAAGTCGGTGCAAACAAACTCGTATAGTTTGAGTATTTAGAAGAACGAGTCTTTATGTTGCAAACAATAATTGTTTTCTAACCAGTGCAATAAAAAGAAGAAAAAGAATCTTACCGCGAACGTCGAGAAATGATTAACGAGCGCGAGTGTAGGCGTGATTTCTTTCCATTTGTCCGTTATTCGGATGCTGCGATATCTTGACGTCTATTTCGCGCGATCTTGGCTGTATCGAATGACGAATTAGGGCGGCCATCGTGAATATCGATGAATTTCAGAAACGCTAATTGCCGCCATTTAGCGGAGGAAATTCGAGCGAGAAAGATCATCCTTCGAAAGTGCAATCTAGTAAATTTAAAAGGGCTTACGATAATGAGTTGCAAATATGTCATATAATATATTAATATATATTGCCTATCGATGATAACATATATTAATTTGATTATTCAGAAACTACACCGACGTATTAATTTAATTATTCAGCGAATCAGACAGCTGAAAGATTTCGCATGAGTTTCATCGCTATTTTATCATTAATCTCATGACAAATGAGCAATTATCAACATACTGAATAAACTCCATTCACGACTTTATTGAATAGAGATTATCTGTTAATCAGTAGATATGTTCTCTGTTGTTCAAAGTGTTGGAAATGGAATTTATTCATCACAGTCATTGAAGCTTTCCTATAGTTACGAGCGAAATCGATTCGCATTGCTGCCGGAAAGTTAATGCAAATCAGTGATTCAATATAACGACCATATTTATTACAATCTAGTGTGAAAGATTAAAATCGAATTTGCAGCTCTTCGCCTCAATTCGGGCCGAATAGACTTTTCCGAGGCTGGTAATTTGCATATTGATCAGTAACCATTTGCACGCATAATAAAACATGCTTAAATTCGAAGTAATGCTGAATATTTATCCCCGATGATTACCCTCGTTATCGATCACCAATATAACTCTTAATTGCTGACGTCGAGTTTTTGCGAGCTCGGACTGTTTCTATACTTTTGTTTGCGGTGCTTTTAATACGCCTCATATTTACATATTATATTACGAAAAGTAAGAGATATTGTTGCAAACATTTTTAAAAAGTATATACATATATTTGATCTAAAATTTTTTAAAAATCTCGTAATCTCGACGGGAGATAATAAGGTGTTCACATTTCATAAATCTAGGATTAATTTTGAATAAAAACATTCAAATTTTGATTAAATTTAAAATTTGCGATACATTATATATAAATTCGAAATATCGAGATAAAGAATAGACGAAAATAATATATTTTTATTCTTATATTTTGTAAAATTAATTTAAATACAAAAGCTTTTCGATATTATAAACAATTTTATCACGTAAAAACAATTGTATATTTTTTCGCACAGCTTTCCGCGAAGAACTAAAATGTGTCCATTACTATAATGCCTCGTATATTTGACAAATTTAGAAACCGATATTACTACGTTGGCTTTATGAGAAGTTCGTTCCGCCAGCTTGCTTCTCTATTCATTCCGATCCCGGGGTTACATTCTCGGAATGATAAGCAGAGTCTGTCAATGGCCTTTTGAAGCCCACGCCTTCATCGCTCTACGTTTTCCGTTTCGCAAAAACATCGTATCTGTTAATCTCCGTGGAGTTGCTGCGCTCGCGTGCCATCATCGTTGCTTTATTCGTCTTATACTTGCCGGCAAAATCGTCGACGACGGGGTGCGATGTATGCGACGGGCGAGTGCTTTCAGAAGATTACGAGTTTCGCGATACGTCGGGCAATTTCTTTCAGTCTTATTGCGCGCCTTTACTATGCAACGGGAAAAAACGCGGATTTTTACACATACGCGTTTGTCACGATGTATGCTGCAACGTTTCAAGAACAGCGCATTTTCGTTTATGTACAAATTTTTATTTACTGTACGAAAATATAGACAGAGGCAGATTATGAGTTAAAAAATCAGTGGCCTTTCAAAATATTAAATTCGCGAACTTCTCTTTTCGTTTAATTTTTTCTAATTATGTATTTCAAATACGATATTTCTAAAACTGTCTGTATGAAATAGCAATCATTAGTATTTTACAAGAAATTTAAAAAGTTAGCGTTTTTATCGCATGTTGAAATAAAGATTTAATTATGTAGTTAATTAATATCGAATATTATATAATTCAGAATACTTAGAATATTTAATACAGTATAAATATTTAATTTAAGTTGATTTTGTGCTTGCACTTTATTTTATCAAAAATTTAACTCGAAACTTTATTAATGAGACATCTAATGCTAAACATTTTAAAACGGCAAAGAATGACTGAATTGAAAATTTTTATTCAAATTTTTAGTAAGAAGATACTCGATTTAGCGCATCTTCGGTTCTGTTGACTTTGTAGGTATATATTCTATAATTTCCTCCTCACAAAAACATAGCCCGATAAAACTGCAGCTACTCGCGCGCATTTTAATAGCGAGGAAAAACTGCGATCGAACACTTCCTCAGGTTATTGTAATCTGTGTTATTACGACTATATAGCGGGACAATGCGGGATTATTTCCCGTTTGCATATCCAGCGTGAATTATTGTCGTTTGACTAATGCACCTCTGTGAATATATCACGTCGCAGAACAAATATTTTCCCACAGTGCGCAATTTCCTTCATTTGATAGACAGATGAAAGAGCATGTGCGTGCGAGGCGGAAGGACTGGGACTGCACATGCAGAGCAGGATCACGAGCAAATGTCAGATGGAAATGGACATCATGAGAGCGAGAAGGAAAGAGAATGGCGGTATTAAAATAGCTTGTGGAAATTGATTGAGGACTAAGACAATTTTATTTCTAAAACCAATTAATTGCTGTAAATTTTCAGAAAATTGATTTTCTTTAATATTATAACTACATTTTTCCGCATATACCTTAAAGCCTGAAAACAAAGAGTTTTGAAAGCTGCGAAGATTACATAGAATGTATCCACCAAAGAGACTGTCGCTGCATTATGTAAATTCTAAATTGTAAACTATATTTGCCTAAATTAGATGGTTGTTGCTTACATAAAAATATCGATTAATACTTGTCACTTTCCATTCTGCTAATAACTCAAATTTTTTACAGTAGTTTTATTTTATAAATTATATATTTTTTAAAGTAACTTTTGCAAACATTAATTTCTTCATAAGCGTTCTTGTCGTATTTTTTTGCAAAAATGATTAATAGACACTGTAAAGAATTATTATTTTTATTTTTTCAAACAGATTTATTTTATTTGATTCGTTTAAGGAAACATACGTGATATTCCTGCCATAAGATATTAGCAGTTTCATAAATTATTTTAATATCATGATTCTTCTCTCTTTCTTGATATGTTGGAGGCCGAGTGTTTTATTCAGAACGAAAGAAAAAGACGAAATGAAGATATGCGCGTCCGCCGGCGGTTGCCGAGAAACTTTTCTTTGAATCTCGTCTCGGATGGCGACGAAGAACACAGACGGACCGAAAGAAGCGATCATATATTTCCATTTTATTTATCAGTGGCGCGGGGACAATCTATTTTCCTAGTATATTACACGGTAAACATTTTAAAACGTCGGGAAAAATTCTGTTGGAGACAGGAGACGGCATATTGCATACGTGTGTTGTGCGTAGAGATCTGAAGCGTTTCTAAAAGAAACGCGTTGAATTATATCATCCTCAAGTGTATGAGATGTAGTGTTTTAAATTTTCTGGTGGTCGCATCTTTTAATGTTCCACAACCAGTTGTTAAGCAATGTAACATAGTTTCATATAACTTTAATAATTAAATATATACATATACACGCGAGATACATGCAGCAAGATATATATTTTAAGATATGATTATACATATGTATAAAAAAAATTAATGACCGAGGTCAATATATTCCAAGCCATATTTACAATATACTTAAAGATATTTAAACTAATATTTAATGCTGCATACCATTTCAAAATGTGTAAATAATTAGGATATTTTTGTATATTAAATAATACCTGCGTAATATTTTCGCAGAAACAAAATATGAATTCAGATATAATTAAACATAAATAACGCGTTTAGATTTTCTTTTCTTTATCAAACAAAGATGTTAAAAAAGAAGATGATTGAAATGTGGTATGTTATAATCAAACATATTATATTTTTAAGCCACAGAGGAATAGCGTGTGGAGTTATTTCTAACAGTCTGATCATATAATGGTTATACTACTGAATCTCGGCGTCTAAATTGCTCAACAGCAATTTAGAAACAGCTCAAACAGCTTTTGCTTTGTCGGTACATCATTTATCAATACAAAATAATGTTAAAAAACAGCTGCAATTGATATAATTAAAAGAATATTCACTAACGATGATAGATAGAAATAACGCAAGAAGATCAACTTGAGAGAGGCAAATATAGAATGTATAGTAAATATTGATTTATCATGGAAAAATACAAGGAAAAATGGAAATATCATCGATAGGAGTG
Source organism: Lasius platythorax (assembly GCA_963971435.1). Taxonomy (NCBI): domain Eukaryota; kingdom Metazoa; phylum Arthropoda; class Insecta; order Hymenoptera; family Formicidae; genus Lasius; species Lasius platythorax. The sequence continues at coordinate 8,227,513 of OZ020535.1, forward strand.
CTCTTGTTTATTATCAGTAATGTTACAGTATGAATTTAGTGCGACGAACTCATTATTTTGAAGGTTTATTTGGCTTGTACGTCGCGGAAAAATCATCGTGGTTTTTATCGAAGACAAACGATATGAGCAAAACAGCGGAAGTTGCGATAGATTATAGTGAATAATTGAAGTTGACAGTGATAAAAAGCGAAAAAAAATTAAATGATACGAGATGTTAAATATTGCGAATGACAAAGATCGATTGTCATGAGCACACGATCGGTGTTTCTTTTAATTATATTATTTTCCCTATATATATGCGTGTACTAAGTATCGTATACTAAAGTATCATATACTAAAAGAAGGAAGATGTTTGCATTTAAGATGTGACGTCTAAATGTATGTATATGTAAAATATAAATTTATCTATATTACTACAAAATCAAAGTTTTAAAAAATACTTTTTAAGAAAATAAAAAAAACATTTTTTACGTCAGTTAAAGTGTTATATTGTGTTGTATATTTAATATTGAATATACATATGTTAGAAATATTTTAGATTTTCCAGTAAAATTGAATTTATCTCTTGATATATCTTTTGATACATCTCTTGAAATATCTCTTGATACAAAAAAGTTATCAAATTTAAATACGCGAAAAAGTATCGTATACTAAAAATAAGATTGTTTTTAACTTTTAAAATGCATATAAATAACAAAATCTATTGTCTCAGTCAATTTTAAATAAAAGCTCTAATTGACAAGTTAATATAATGACAACCGTGCAAAGCGATAAAATAGTTGTTGAAACTTTATTAAAAATTAACGTACTGTGTACGATGCAAATCTAAAATCAGATAAATTTGTCACATTTGCTGTATTATCAACATATTTCTTTCAATTTATTTATATCTTTCAATATAATTTAATTTATAAATACATAACACATTTTATATTTACGTATTCAATGAACAGGGGAGCTTCTTTAAATCGCGTAACTCGCGTAAATTTTTACCGTAGATAATTTATTGTTGCGTGTCCTGCAATTCTTCTGTTATACTGTCAATTGCAATCGTGTTATCAGGAACAAAAAAAATTTATCCGGGGCCCGAGGCGGCAGGTTTCGCGCGAAAACTTGGGCGCAACCTTCCCCTCTTCTATCCTCTTTTCCTACGAGAAGGAAACCAGTAACTTAGTTTGTCGAAGGTAGATTAGAAGCTGCCTTCGGGCCTTATATAGACTACACAGCAGCGGGATGATTCGCCTTCTCCTCTCCATTCAGTCGATCCGCACATTCGATCGTAAAACTTTCTCCCCTATAGCTCCCCAGCTCGTGAAAAATCACCGGGGCGTGCGTGGATAGATTGTGGGCGGATGGTTATCACCGCCTGGGTTATAAGCATTTCGGCAGGCGGCTAGTTTCTATACTGCCAACGATTTTCGTCGCTGCTCGTTACCGGGAACCACTTCTGATTCTACGGACCGCCATTCGTTACAGGAAAATCCCAACAAGGAAGTTATTTACTTCCTTGTTACTATATTACTTCGTTTGTTACTATGAAAGGGGAGAATTAAATAAAAAGGGATAATTATCAAGATATAAACATAGAGCGCGCTGAGACTTTTCTTTTTAACACTTAAGTTTTTAACACCTTATGTGTTAAAAACACATTGATTCATATTGATTTTAATAAAATCAAATTAAATTTACTTATGATATTTTTAATCAAATTTCTCTTGACTTGTAGAAATTTACTAAAATTATCTCAAAATGTCTTACATATACAATATAAATAATAATAGATTTATATGTGAAACGAAAAATATTTTTATGCATATTTTATTATATTTTTTATACATATTTTTATATATATCTTTTTATCGCTATACGTGAAATAGGCTATTGATGAAGTCCACATATTTCTTTTTTAGCCAATTATTTTCCATACTTACAATGACTAGTTTATCGGTGATATAAAACACTATGAATCTTAATGTGTCACACAATAAGAATCTTACAAAATACAATAAAACTTTTTAGTTATTCTATGATAATGAATCAAGAACACATGAGGAAACGTCAGTATTCTGAGTTAATTATGTGAGAAAATAATGTAGAATATAATTAAATGAAGATAGAATAATTTCTCAAGCAATATTTCTCTCAAGAGATAGTTCTTGTTTTAACACCTCTGTCACACATTAATGTGGCGTTTAAATAGGAATACACTGGATACTTTCATTAATATTGTCTGTCTGAAAGCCTCGCTGTGATTTAGACTGTTTTTAATCACTTACTGTAATCTAACTTTTCGCGTTCCTCTACAGACTCTTATCACCTGATTAAAATACTGAACGGCGTAAAAACTCGTTAGAACTTTCTAGGAAATGAAAATTTAAGATGCGGGCGCATTTAATTTCCTCTTTCTTTTGATATAAAAATGTATTATAGTAACTACATTAATTTTGTTAATTAAATTGCTTCATTTTCTTACTATAGTATGTATGTAAGAAAAGTAATATAATACTAATAATACGCGTTGAAATATCATAAACCGTACGTAGCAAATGTAATATGTAAAATATATTATAAACTAGTGTGTGTAAGTAAAATAATGGAGAATATTATGCATTCATTTACATACACGATACAAGGATACCTATGAAGAAATATATGAAGAAAAATTATGGCTTTAGAGAGAGAAATATTAGCAACTATTAATTAGTGAAGAATAAGTAACGTTAACAAAGCATTCGGAAATATTCTCAACTGCATTCAATAAAGTGGACGGGTTTTCCGAAAATACTTTAGTTATAATACGTTAGTATGCAGTCGTTGAGATAGGAGTAAATGCAGATTTGCGGAAATCACAGGACTTGAAACTCGTTACGGGTAAATATCGCTCCGTATTTATCTTGTTTCGAGCCGTCAACTTCGTTTGCTCGGAGTTATATACATCCGGTTATATCTCTGCACTTACTTAACCGAGATCCGCTTCGTTATGGATTTCGACGGGCTATGATTCTTAATAAGCATCTCGAAGTTGGAGGTTAAGAGCGCCTACTTCTCTCTCGCGAGAACATTTCAATAAAACGATTCTAGCGGGTAGAGGAAACGGGTAGAAAGCGGTTAAGTCAACGGGAGCAATTTAGGTGGCAAACGGATAATTGTACTAAGATAAGAGAAAAGGCGAGTTCCTACTTGCTTTATAATACGGTTAACGAAGGATAAAGAAGATCCAGATACCGAGAATCGCGTGGGAAGAGATCTATTGCCGGGAGTGGCGCGGAAACGCGAAAAGGTCACGGGGCGAAATCCTGGGATCATGCTGCACATCTGTGAAAATTGTAGGATAAAAATTCGATTCTACAAACACAGTGATACGAAAAAATAATATTCCCTACCGCAGTAAACAGCCGATTGGTTTTCATCGAAAGATACGCATTGATTTTTGTGTGATATATACACTCTTCGGATATTCATATTCTCTATATTTGTGAAATATTTACTTGCTCCTCTCCATATATCTCGAGTGAATTTTATCGCAATGTAGAAAAATGATTAAAGAAATTGAAACGATTTACAACGCATATTTTATATTTGTTTGCATTATATTTTATTATTATTCTCTCGATTATTTGCACGATAAAACAAAAGTAAGAGATACGAAAAATCTGACGCGTGCTTATTAACGCAACAAGTGACAGCTGTACTATGTAGCGTATATAGCTATCAGTTGCAGCATGTATCCTTTATTATATCAGCCTTACATGAAGGGTGTTATATATTAGCTCTCTGGTTGATCGAAGTAGAGATAGACAGCTGAGTAGGATGAGATAGGCTTATAATAGATGAAAGTTCGCGTAAATTAAGTAAGTTTGCGTAAATTAAAAGCACGTATATATATATGCCTTCATTAATCGTATCGCGATTTGTATGCCAATAAATTGCAAAGAAAATCAATCAAGTTTTATCTTATAATTAATACAGTGTTTTCTAGAGTACAAAACTATCTATTTTAGAGTGCAATATCTATAAAAAAATTGTACTAAAATAAATAATATATAATATAACACAACTATGTATAATGATACATACGATTAATAATCTTAATGCTTTTCCTAATACAATAAAAATTAAACTTGCAGATTTGAAGTTTTTTCGCGCATATTTTAAAATTGTTTGATACTATATTTTATTCGCTAAGTTTTTTGTTCTAAAATTAAAATTGTCGCGAAGATATACGTAAATTTCGAGAATTCTCACGCAATCGACAATTTTCGACTAATTGTTTCTACGATGAAACGCGATGCACGAAATAGATCTCGTGAAAATCGCAATGTCTCGATCACGTAAATCTCACGTTAATAAACTTGATTATCATAGAATGCGAGAGCGCGTCATGCGCGCAGAACGAAGTTTTAGAAATAACTTTGCGAGATGTGAATGAGAAAGCGGAAATTGGATCTGCGAAAGAGTTTGCACCCGGGACATCGGAAAGGCTAAACTTTTCGCGCAGGATAATTCGATACACTCAAAATGAGTAAATAAAATAGAAACTAGATAAGAAAAATATTGAAATGAAAGATGTTCCAGCAATCGTTGCGATGCCGATTTTACATATATCCCTCTCGCTATGTTTTTTAAATGTTAGCCTTGATTCTAACAAAAACATCCATTTTGTTTAAAAATTTATATTCGATTTATATTTCATAACTGTATATTTTTTGTTATTTTAAAACTGTTTTTCGAAATAATTTATCGAAATGTTACAGCGGCTTACGATGAAATATTATATTCAATACAGATACAATGTTATATACTAGTGCTTTTTTTGAATGATTCTTCAATTATCTCACACACATGTCTCTCTTTTTTTTTTCCTTTTCTATAATAACGAATACAGAGTGTTAATAACTAATAATAATTTAAAATTATAATTTAGAACAATATGAAATTTTTTTTACGTCTTTGTTATGTGAAATGATAGGGAAAGGACTAAACACGATGCTGAATATACTAATCAGCATATTAATGATTTCAATTTAATTGACAGACGATTGATTATTATTGCTATCTACATTCGAAATGTTCGTGCGATAATTAACTGCGGTTATACGCAAAACGGAATTGGATACGCCAATATTTGCGTATCGCGATACGCAAACGATACGCGAAAGTTCGATGGACGCATGCTCCTAAGCCGTTTAATAATTCACCAACAAGGTAATGTCCATAAGTGGAGCAAACTATAATTACTAAACTATGTCGCTCGTTGCAACATAATGCGACTTGTTTAATAACAATTATGCGGGCGATGTATCTCGCCGTATATTCGCGAGAAAACCGGGTGGTGAGCGCTAAATTCGTAAAGATGGTAATAATATCACGAGACTATATAGGGAGCACAAGAGTAATGATAATAACTTTCGTCTTTCTAACGGCGCGCTTTGTATACTAATTAAACTGGTATCCGGAGTATCATTTGTTGTATGTAACGCGCATCCGCGATTTAAGTTTATATTGCCGTGAAATTAATGCGACATTACAAACCCGCGTTATTAACTTATTTCAAATAAAATGTGTATTTGAAATTTTTTATACAATTATTAGCGAATCATTAAACTGTATTCTCGCACAAGAAAAAGGAATAAATTTTAAACGTCAAAATTGGAAACTCTCTCGCGCTCTCGTATAGCGTTAATGAGGTAATTATTGCCACTTGTCGCTTCATCATCAGGCGTCGTGATATTTGATGATTCAGTCGCGCCTTGGGATTAACTATACAGTCGATCGTGCAGCGATTATGCGCTGCTTACTGCACGAATCATTGCCACTTCGATACAGCCTGATTGCAGTAGATGTATTTTGACTATGATACACACAGACGCTATGCTATCTGTATTAAAAGCCGTCGTTAGTGTGACTGTAATCATCTTAAGGATTCCGATAATCTTTTTTACGTGCCATTTCTCGCTTCGTTACGATTCATTAAGCGGTAAGTTTTAATGACGCTCTTCTCTCACTTGTCGCAGTTAATTGCGGTGCGGAAGCGCGTTTGCCTTCGAATCCCATTATTTCCCATTATTTCTTCCACTATCATGCCATGCAAATATAAGGTTCGAAAGTGCTCTTTTATTATCTAAGTGATAGAAAGTATGAAATTTTTATTACGATTGTATACCTTCTCTCTCTTATATTATCTGTGTTTGACAAATTTAATTTACTGCCATTTGCCGAAAATAATAATATGTACATCTCATAATGATAATCGCTATCAAAATAATAATCAATTTTGATGAATATTTTTAGCTTTCTTAAGGATTACTATACTTTTTTATACGAAAACTTTTATTCTTCAGGGTTTAATTACATTTTTTAAATTAACTTTTGCACGAATCGATTACAGGACAACATTATTTTTCGCGAGCTTAAGATTTTTAAACTAATATAGATTTATTTATTTTTTTAAATTCCCGATATTATATATATATATATATTTTTTTTTTTCTATTTAATATATAAATAACATTTATAAATAATTTATGATAATTATCTGTATACATCTTTTTCGAATATATGTCTCCCGAGAGATCGCTGATTATCGTTCGGTTTGTTTTAATCGATCGTGCATTGATTCGAGCTACAATCGCGCTTGGATGCTGATAAACTCGCAGTTCATAGAACAAACGAACGACCGTTCGCGGCCTATTGAACGAATCGTTAACAACATTTTCAGAGCTTTAAGTTAGCTGACGATTGCTTTTCCGTTTCGCCCTTCTCGCTGCCGTTTCACCTCTAGATGTCTTAACGTCAACGTCGCGCGTCGGCCTCTTTCCTGACTTGTGCTACTTGGCGATCGTATTCAAGGCAAACTTGGAGATGGAATAAGCTCGCGGCAAATTTCCGTCTACTAATGCACTATCGCCGTAATTTCGTACGAAATGAATAATCGTAGCGACTTCGAGTTGAATTAAAACGCATACTGTCAGTACAGAAATAATCATTCCAATTAAATTATTCGTTAATTATCTTTGCGATTACATACCGTCGTCGGAGAATCTCTTGAATTATACTACGGTTTATATTACGTATCATTCTCAATGAACTCATATGATGCAGTAGTAATAGGCATTAATGTCGAGATAATATCATCGACTTTGCAGTCGATTATAACAACAATGGAAATAATTTCTTTCAATATAATAATTCAATATTAATTTAAATAATTGTGAAATAATGTATTAACAATATTAATAGCAATCCGATATTTCGTTAAATAATGGTTTGTATGCAAACTAGGACCAATTTACAACTAAAGTCATTATATAAAATGCTAAATGGCAACATTTGAAACAGAGCAACATTTTTTTTCTTCTATATTAATAACTAACATATATATATATATATATATATATATATATATATATATAATAATGATGATTTATTTTAACTTCGTATTTCTTATTTTATGTTATATTATATTTATATATAATTAATTATATAATTGATTTTTCCTCTGTATTATATGAGTTGCAGAGCACATTTTTTGATTCACGAAATAATGGTTGTATTCTTTAGAATCATCAATATAAGTTTAATTTCATTTATATTGGCGCGGAAATTGAGTAACATCATACCAACGATCCCGTTCGGACAAACCCTTTCAAATCCCCATTTAATCTCAATTTAGGCTACACAAACTTTTGCCACCGGTTTCTCGTCGTCTCTTCTTTCACGTCATTTCATCGAAGTTACGCTTTAAATTAAATAAGCGACGCTCGCTAGAAGTGCCAATCTATTCCGTGTCGGACCGAAGTCAAAGTCGGAGGCAATTCTGAAGGGATTCTTGTCTCCGCTTTGCAATCCTGACAAGAAGATCTCGACAATACGTTTACGGCGTCTTAATTGCAGTTGAGCAAAAATTCTCATTGTTTGTCCGGATAATCCGTGTATGACGCTCAGTCAAGTGAATGTCATTTTAGCAGTCAATTTCTCGTATTAACTTCAAACCTAATTAAACATTAATAAAATTTCTATTACATTATTCTTCTGTGCGTATGTAAAAAAAGTAAGATAATATTAATATATATTATTTTAAATAGAACAGTTTCTACAATATATATTGATTTATTTGTAAATTATTACTTTTATTTTATTAAAAATATTAAATTGTTTTTAACGATATTTGTTGAGCAATTAAAATGTGCAACAGAAATTTAAATATACGTAAATATATATAAAATGTTGTATTGGAGAAAAGCTTTATTCACTTTTGCATTAATTTATTATAGGGATGACCTTGTGATTTTGCAGAGAGATGCTTTTCTCTCGAGCGCATCTATATTCAAGAAGTGTATTGAAATATATTGACGTAGGCATATTGACGCTTCGTATCTAACAATAACCTTTCAGGAGTGGCGTATTTCGAGATACTTTTTCAGAAGCATGCGTTAATCCCCGTATCTTGATATTGATTTTCGCTGTGTGCGTTTGTTATACTTTATATGTCAATGCACATCGAGATTTTCGCGCTTGACACCCATTATTAATCAGCGAAGTGTAATTTCGCGCGACTTATGCTCTCCTCTCTGGAAGAACAAACTTTTTCCAGACCAGAAACGAAGAAAGAGAAAGAGATTCGATCCTGATATCGAAGCCGCGCGAAATTTATGCCGGATCGAGAAAGCGAATCTTACGGTAAGATACGAAGGAGAAATTTATGTACGCCGCCGAAATGAATGGAAAGATACCGGCGCGGCAAGGTAACGTTCCGGAACTTTTCTTCGATGGATGTAGTAATTTAAAGTTTTCGGACTCGTTAAACAGCCTCGCGCTACTTTGGCACCGTCGTGATTCCGATGAAGAGCTATGTCACGTGCCGATTAAAAGCCAATCTCTCGAGGAATTGCGTGAGAAATTGCACCGAGATGAACCAGTTATTAGAGACAGTTTTTTTATCGAGTTAATTTTGATTATGAGAATTGATTTGGCGCTCGAATTTTTCATAAACTATTTGTTGAAAAATAACTGCGTGAGACATATTTTACCAATCATGGGAGATAAAGAATTTATTGCGATTTATATTTAATATATATATATATATTTAAATAAAAATATCCAAACGATTTAAAGTTTTTTTACAAAAACTTTGCTTTCATTATAATTAACATTATAGAAATTACGAAGATAAAATAAAACAAAATAGCTGCACTATTAATTATTATACGCTGAACGCGATATCATTGGAATAAGTCGAGCTTCTCGCATAATATTATGTCTCTTCACATTCTTTGGGATTTTATTCCTGGTTATAGAGACGCTACTTAACTCTCCGACGGTTCGTCGAGCTTCTGCAAACATAAGAACGGATGAGAAAGTACGTGGTTCCAGTATATACTAAAGACACATTGTGTACATGTACAGGTATAATCATCCCCTTTCGCGCGCGCATCTTCGCATAAAGGGCCGTCTCTCTTTTATAAGCCGATGTACATGCATACGTGATGAACGTTATACTTACACGAGTGTTCTGTAAGGCTCCTCGCAGTGCGGTCTTCTCTCTTATGTATATTGCGCTACTCGAGTTCAGATATGTTTATGCATATCCTTTTTTACATTACGTATAAATACGGAATTGTGTCGAATAATATCTGTGCCCTAATTATTACTTTCGTTTCTCTCACATTTATCCATTTTTAAATATTATATTATTTAAAAAATAACGAGGCACACACATAGCTGACAAATGGATTCTTATTATTAACGAATAGATATTTTACATTACGTTGGATAAATATTATAATTTTATTGGCGTGTTAATATTTGAATAGCTGATACAATGAAATATAATAATTCTAATACATATAAACAAATCATATAGAGAGAGAGAGAGAGATTCGCAGGATGAACACGAAGAATAGGAGTCAACGACGTAACTGGGTGAAAAGAAGTAATTATATATAATTCTTACGTATAATTCTTTACACATGTTTATGTGAAAATAAAAAGCAAACGTTAATTAATAAACGGAATACTCTTGCTGGCTGCAAGTCGTCGCATTGCCTCGGTATATTTTGATACTGCATCTTGGTATTTTACTGTTTGCTACCTGTATAAATACACATGTGTGTCCAGTATAACCCAAACATCTCGCGTCTTTATCGTTTCCTATTTTTTTTCTTTCTTTCTGTTTATTATTTAATATTTTTCACTCATAATCCTTTTGTCATATTTATTACCGTGCATTTCGCGCACAAATAAGGAGAGAGTTAACAGCCACGCATTAACGCTTTTTACGTAATACTTTTTTCAAGCCGATAAATATAAGAAAATAGAAAAGCGAATATCAATTTTTCCCGAGTTTCTTTGTGACTTGTAATTAGCGAGCACCGCTCTGTATATTTTAGGATAAAAAAATAAGTAAAAATAACACTCAAGAGAAGCAGATCTAAAAAAATTCGAGACTTTATATTCTTCACTTATCTAATATATCATAGGATCAGAGATGAAAGAATGTGAAAAATAAAATTGTACAGATGTATATTTTATTAAAAAAAAGTAATCTTACCTCTATAATTTTACACACATATGAGATACTCTTTTGATGACGTATTATTATTTGAAATTATTTTAAGGCATGTATATACAAATTATTAATTAATTAAACTATTAATATTTTCCTATTGTACATATATTTATATATGAAAACATTTTCTTGTCGTCACATTTTATCTTCGAACATTTCCAATGAATTACGTCAAACATCCCTATCGAGCGGGTGTTTCACTTGGATGCACCAGGTGCTGTTGAGATGCATTCAATTGCAATTAAAAAAAGAACGAAGAAAAAGCAGGATCTTCTGTAACCTACTTACAAATAAGATGAAGGCACAAGGACAAATTACAAATCATCTTATATCACACAATAAAAGATTTATTTTATTTTATTAGATCCAAGTGCAAAATTAAAAAACATTGGAAATACGACCAAATTACGAAATATATAAATGCAGAAATGTAGAAATATATCTATAAAAATATTTATATCTTTCGCTTTTATACGTGAGATTAAATATGGATAAAGTCAAAAAGATTGACATGCAGCTTTATATGTGAAAAACTAAAATTGCAAGAAATTTACGTCGCATAAACACGATTTACAATCATTCGTTACTGGCAAAATATGAAGATTTTTATCGAATCCTAACATATACGTATATGGTTTCCAAAATGGTTTCAAATTATCGAGAGAAATCACTTGGATCACGCAAGTCGCAATTTTCGGAGAAGAAAGCGCACGCGTAATGGTACTGAACGATAATAGACCGATGACCTTCGTTTCCAGGATCCGCGTATATTTCGTATTTGAGTGGTAGTTGTCGTCCATCAGCTTCCCTTTTTGCTCGACCGGAATTGTCCATTCATCTACATTCAGTTCCATCCAGACTTTGAACCGAGTCCTCTATCGATTTTGCGCATACCATTCCACTTCTTGTATATCCGATCTGTTTTGTATAGTAGCATGGAACTACCAAATTTGTTCGAAATTCCAATAAATTTGAAGATCGCATAATTATGTTGGAATTTAGGCGATATTTTATTGCAAAGTAATGATAATCATAGGAAAATAAAAATGATTGTAGAAATGAGCAGCAGAATTAAAATATATGTTTAAGTAATTTAATAATTAAATTTAATAATTTAAATTGTTTTAAAATTTTTAATTAATTAATTAAAGTAATTAATTTAATAATTAAACTTGCATTATTTTTAAAAAAATTTACACATTTTGTCTTAAATTTAAGTAAATAATTTTCATCTTATATTTGCGTATAAGAAAGCAAAAGATAATTCAATTTGGAACAGAGAAAAAATATTATTGATTTTTCAATCGTTTTAAAATCGATTTTAAAGTCAATTTTCTGAAAAATTAAATCTCGTGAACAGAGAAATTTAATTTTATATATATACTCTACCAGAATACTTTTTTAAATATTACTTTATTAGATCAAGGCTTGAAGAGAGAAAAATTTTATTTTTTTCGTGATAAAATTTATTCCGTTAAATGTACCTTCTCCTGTCGAGAAAACGTACGCAACTGAGTAACAGCTGAATATTTTCTTGCAAGTGCAATCTCGTTATCGTTTTACTTCGGGCTTGAACTGCCTCGTCGATTGCAATCGTCGACAGTCGATGGTCAATCCTTGCCATGGTAACAACGAGATTTTTCTCATGCTTTCTTTTGCAGACGCTGCCATTCGAGAACGGAATGAACGTGAGGGCGGAATAAATCATCGGGAAACCCGTGGGATGCATTACGCGCGTTACTTCGAAAGGGTCTCCTAAAGCAGCCGTTGTAACACCAGGACCGATCGAGCGAAATAATGCGATCGAAGCGCATCAAGAAAGCAACGCTCTTCAGATTGCTTAGATACAGACAGTGCGCCAGATGCCGGAAGATAACTTAGCGCATCCAATGGTATCTAAAGCGATAAGTCGACGAGAGTAAACAAAGGAGGAACACACATACATACTAACACACACACGCACACATACACACACACACACACACACACATTTATGCATACGAGAGCACACGAGACTGATCGCGATCGTGGCGACGATCGACGAGCGTAATTTCACTTCACTGGCTGTGATTTTTACTCCTAGAATCCGATTTTCAGAGGCTTGATGCGCGAAAATTGTTAAGACTGATCAAATTAGACTTCTCACGAAGAACATGCGAGACTGGAACATTGTCGCCGTAATTTGTGACATCACTCGATTAGATCGATCGTTGTTAATGCCGTTGCTGTACTTTGTCGTGTGATTAATACTAAACTATCTATATTATAAACTATATTCATATTAATAATACTGTAAACATTAATCGCGATCTGAATGTTATCTGTATTCTTTAAAGACCACTAAAAAATATTAAAAGCAAAGCTAATCTTAAGCATTTTCGCGAGGGTGCGTCGCAGGAATCGAATCGTTGTTTCCCTTGCATTTATTAGTGCCATCGTAGAACGCATTGCTTGCATATAAATGACGACAAGAATTCTCTTCCCGGAGACGGCAAAATGCCAAACTCGGAACTGCATTGTCGGTTAACGATCACGAAAGCAACGCGAGCAGAACACGAACCATCGGGGAAACGTTACGTCGAGGAAATGCTCGTCGAATTTACCCGGTGTGCTTCGATTCGCGTCTAATCACGTTCGACAACACGCTCTCGATTACCTTGCAGTGTTCTCTCTCTCGTCGTCGACGGGCGGTCGCTGTTCCTGAAAGTTAGCGAATCCCTCGGAAAGATTTCGCGAGATGTTCGCGCGATTCGGTTAAGATCTACGATAACTTCGACCGCGTCGAGCGGGGAAGCACTACTTGGAGGCTTGTCGAACCCCAAGAGGGAGAATTCGTCAGCATCGGAAAGTTTGAGTGGTACTCGGATCGTCTACTATAGTTGGACCAGGCTTAAAATTATTTCGCTGCATTGGCGAAAAGGGATCATCGCGTCGTCATATCGTTGTAAAGCCACTCGGCGGTTTCGAACGAGATCGGAAAGATTCTCGTGAAACTTTGCGGCGCTTTATATCCACAGATAGTGGGGATAATAATTGAAGGAGATTAACAATTAAAAAGTACAAGCGGTCGAGAGGAAATATCAGAAAAAGAGCCAAAGGAGTGAAGAGCATTTTAAACGTTTGGATTGAGAGGGAAGAAAATTGTGCGGCGGAAAAGAGCGAAAGAAAGGGTAATTAAAAAATAGTGAACCGAGGTGAGGGCCGATTGGGAGTCGAAATGTGAAAAGGAAACTTGAACGGATAAGTCGATTGAGGTTTAAACGCATCGAAGAAATATAAGAGGGGCGAGATTAAAGCGAGATTTTCGTTCGGTGTGTTTTTGCGAAAATTTATATATGAAGTGTAATTAACATTGGAATTGCCGAAAATTCGGCCGCATAAGACCGCAAAAGCTGGCGATAATTAACGCGATTTTCTCGCACGTGATTATTTATACTGAACTTCTGGAACGAGAATGTGCTTCATTTTTCGGCGCATAAATCGAGAAGCATAAATCTGTTGAAAGTACTTCGACAAAATTAGACTATCAAAAACTAGAGTGAACGTTAAATTATTTAATTAAAATTTAAAAAAACGGTTTTTTTTGTACAAACACTTCTAAAGTGAGGAGTGAACGTCATCGTGGTGATTGGTATTATTCACGTACTTGTCAAGAACAGATGATGTAATAGCCGGAAGACGGTAGAGCGACTGTAACGACGATCTCATCGAAGATTAATCCGGCGTTTTGTGTAACTCGAAGAATAGATCGCGACCAAATCCGAAGGGATCGTTGAAAATTCATTCGGCATATCAGATCACCGGCGCAGACGAGGTGTAATTAAAGAAAACCCGTGAGAGTGCCGAGCAAACTGCGAAGAGGGATAATTGAAAATTCATGTGACTTAGTGTTTTAGCTTTCTCTTTTTCGCAAAAAGAGCAAGGGAATATTATATTATAATTGGCAGTTTATTGGACCTTTTAATCGATAGCCTAAGGAAGGAAAAAAAAGAGAGAAGAAAAAATCTCAGCGTAGGGGAAAAAGGAAGAGAACGCAGACTTTCAAGCGATTGACATAGCGGGATTAGCTTAGAATATCCGATCGAGAATACAGCCTGGCTGAATTATAGATTCGAGCGACTACTCCCGCTAACTCGAATTACAAAGTGCGAACGAGGACGAGCCATCCAGTCGACGAATTATCCAGTCCGGCGTTTTCTTCGATTCCGAGGAAATATATAATCCGACGGAGAGATCGACGGGCAGAGGAAACGAAAGAGTTAAGGAGAAACGTCGTCGAACGGAGGAAAGCTATTCACGGCTAAATCTAGCATCGCGCTCGATAAGTAGAAGACGAACCGTCTGCGAAGATTGTTGAAGCGGAACAAGGAGGATAGCGTGAAGAGAATTGGAGCCCGAACAAACGATTCCAAGTTTCGTATCTACTTTTTTTGGGTAGTAAGCGATTGTCGGAAAGAGAAATAACATTTTTCGTCGATTTTTCCTTTGCAAAAACCATAGAAGATACGATTCGATATCGACAGTTTCCGAGAGTGAATAAAACGCCCACGCACGTTTGAAAAAATAAATAAATAAACAGCTGGTAGTCGAAAGGAAGAGACGTGAGAAATCAGTCGATGAGATTGATCTACCTGCATTTTCGACGCATCAACAAACGACCGCCGGAGAAATCGCGCCGAAAAAAACTCAGCTCTTGCCATTCGCGGTGGAACGTGATCACACTTCCAAAAAGCTGCCGAAAAGGCACCCTTTCGGTATCCATTTTGCGCGCGTAACGTCAGCTTGGATGAAAGCTTGCGAAAAGGCTGGAAGAGATTGCAGGGGTAGATTGCAATTTCCGGTCGGCCGCGTAACAGCAAATTCATTGCACCAGGAGGCGTAATCCTGAGGGACGAGCACGCGCGCGCAGAGCGTCCTAAATCGGGATTTCGAGGCAGATACGTACGCGAATCCGTTTGTTAAAGATAACACGCATATACATTCGGCTGTTTCTTCACTCGTCGATACGATCGACTGACGAGAAAGAACGAATGTCAACGATAAATGGAAGAATCCTTACTCGCGCCTCCATCCTCCGTGTCCGTCCGATGCGTCGTGATTAGTCGCGAACTGTCTGTGATTGTCAGAAGAAATTAAACATAAGATCACAGGATCGGCGAGGACAAGAATCTTTCACGGAAAGATTGAGTGTAAAGTACGAATAAAAGCGAATTGAGAATTTAATTTGAAGTGTGTGTGACACAGGAGAAAAGAAATAATTTAACCCTTTTCTTCTCTCTTCTCTTTTTGCGAGATTATCAAATATTAAACGACGAGAGTAATTTGATTTTTACATTCGAGAGCATAACGAGCTGCCGTTTATACGCGCCGAGATTCTCCCGACACGACAAAAAACGACGGCCGCGGAATAGAGATTTTCATTCAACGAAGAATATATGAAATATTCGTCGTCGGGTTGTGCGAGAAACGCGCTCTCCCGCTCGCAAAGCGAACAGCAGAAATTGCTGCTCCGTTCAACGTTGAGAGAAGAACGAAATTTAAGAGAAAAATAATTTTTCACTCGTGGCAGTCACGTAGCAATCACACGACCGTAATTTGTCCGCGCGAATCGTTCGATCGTGTGCGTTCAAATGTGAAAGTTCAAAGCGTTCCTTCTCATCCACAAAGATTCCGATAAGAAAATCGTACGTTCTTAAATAAACACGAGCTGGGAATTTATTTGACGACATTTGAAGACATTTTCTTTGGCGGAAGGTCCGTTAGAATCATAGAATCAGGAAACTTTTATTATAATTACTAATAGTGAGAAAAAAAAGAGCGAAGTGCAAGTTCAGAAAATGAAAATCTCTGTATCTTAAAATTATTCAAGTAGAAAAATTTCATATATGCTTCTGAAATTTAATTATATATATATATATATATATATATATATAATATATGTATATATATATATCTACGTGAGAAAAAGTGTCGATGTACAACTAGGGTTTCAAGAAATTGCCATCGATTTATATCAATAAGATTCGCCCACAGCTTCCTGAAAGGACCAAGCCGCCTCTTATCGGGAATCTTGGAAGCTGGTGACATCGAGGGAAAAGCGCTCAACGGCGGTCGTTTCGACGCCGGTAAAATTCAAGAAGAGAACGCCAGTCAACGACTGCGCTTAATAGAAGCGACGACGCTGTTTTCAATTCTTGGTGGGAAACATCAATCTTTCGAACGGAACGAACGTCGGAAGACTTCCGTTTGATTCGATTTGGTGAGGAGAGAAGAAGGAGGAAGGGTTACGTTAGGTGGGTGTGTGATCGTCGTGTGTGTGTGTGTGGCGAAAACGAAAAGTGCAGTCGAAGCAATATAGCGGAGCTAAAGCGGTCTCCGGAGGAGAGGTTTGCGGCACTGCTGCGAGAAAGAGAGAGGATAGAAGAAAAGAAAAAACCGACAACGATCACGAAACGTGCGGTATCAACGCGTCGTCGAGATTTGCCCGCTAAGATACGTTCCCCCTTGTTGTATTCTGTCGTTTCTTCTTAGGAAAACGCTAATGGACTGTAACACGTGGATCGTGTGACAATGCGGAGTTCCACAACGTTGACGTAGGCGATCATAGGGCGATTTTGTCGCACGGTTTCTGCCGAGAATCACCCCTTGGCGCGTGTTACGTCAGTGGAAACCATTTCCGCGCAAGATAGCATTGAAATATCGTTTATAGAATCTCGCGTTCTTTCATTCGATCGATAATTTCAGATATAATCGTGACGGAGAAGAGTATCGTGCGTAGGAAGAATTCGGGACCGGGGCTGGAATAATCAACGTTATCGAGAAGATCGAGGGGAAATTCCATTGGGGTCTTTGAAAGGTGCTCCTGATAAAAAAAAAGAGTACGCTTGAGGAAGCAAGGTATGCTGATCCACTGATCGAATTCACGTTGATGAAATTCGAGAGATGCAATGTGTCTCGTCGATATAGATCGCGATGGCAATTCGCAATCGATGGAACACGAAGACGACGAGTGAGCCGCAGACATTCGACAAACAGACTGAATCGTAGCCCGCTGAATTCGATACTGTCGACGCTCTCTAAAGCACTACTCGTCGTTTAAAGGTCGCGTAACGTTAGACGATATTCAAGGTGCAACGCGAGCGACCGGAGAGAGAAAGAAAAAGAGAGAGAGAGAAAGTAATGGTTATCGATTACCCGAAACAACGTTCCGCGATCGTGTTCGCGACCGCGAAACTAAAACGCCGGATTGTACAGTGTATGATCAAGTGTATCGACGAACGTATCCGACGTGCGTATTAACGAGCTCATCCGACCGTAATTGTGAAAATATCGACGGAAATTCATACGGGGGATTGGTCTTCAATTAACGGTTGTGTTCACAACGAAAGTCACAAATATAATCTCCGATAAATAAGAATGTGTCGGAAAAAAGGAAACAAGTAATAAAGAACGTTACGTCGATAGTGTGAAAGGTCGAGTGTGTCTCGTTCGACAAATCCGACATTATCATTTTCAATAATCCAGCGGGGTGATTGTGAAATAATTCGGAGAAAGAAAAACGATCCGCGTAATTCTGTTCTAAAGCAACGATCGAACCGCGAGAGAAGGTCACGTAATGTAAAATTGCGTAAGTGTAAATTCGTAAGGTGTAAATTGATTGAAAAAAAAAAACAATTAATCGAGATCAAACATAACTAGTCAATATATGTAGATTAATACACGAAGAAAGCGCGGTTGTGTCCTCAGGTCCAAGGACTACTACGGTAAACTGCGAGCCTCTTCAAGTTCTAGTCCCGCGATTCGTCGAGTGAATCGATCGATCGTCGAGAGTCGCAAAGATCGAGTACTATAGTGTTCAGTGAAAACTACAAAGATCACAGAGTGTCGATAATCGATAAGTGCCGTTGTATACACCCGATGGAAGAAAATTGATTTGATTTTCTGATTATGGCGATTCAAGTTCGGCGCGTTCCTCCCGATTCGCATCTCCCGTCATCGTTGCCGTACACGAGATCCTCCGGAGTCCTTCGACAAGATCGCATGGGCGCACCCGAGGATCGCGAGAGTTAATTAAAATGCGAGACCTGAACGCCACCGCATGCGCTGCTTTGTACGACGGCGTCGAGTGGTCAAGCCTTTGGAACGTGGTTACTCTAATCGTTTTGGCGATCGTCAATGTCATGGTGGTGGTAGGTAACGTCCTGGTCATACTGGCCGTCTACTGCACCAGCAAGCTGAGGAACGTGACGAATATGTTCATCGTGAGCCTGGCCGTCGCCGATCTGATGGTCGGCGTCGCCGTCTTGCCATTCAGCGCAACCTGGGAGGTCTTCAAGGTAAGCTTCTTTCGTTCTTTTACTACTGCGTCTCATCAATTTTGACGATGGGATAGATACTGAGAGATGAAAAGACAGAATACAATCTCCGAAATAAAAGGTTCGATGCAAATAAATGCCATCGTTGTTACGTGAAATCGATGAAGAAGAACGGTAAAAAAAGAAACGTTAGATAAAAATCCTTTATCGTGCCACAAATATCCGTCATCGAATATCGTATTTTATTACGGTACCCGTTTTATGAATGGCATTTTGCGTTTTGAATTGTCCCCCGTCAAAGTTGCATCTTGAATCGACGATAGTCACTTTGTCGCGATCAATACGTGCACTTTTCATGCGACGACTGTGTATGTTACATACATATATGTATGTTATATACATATACAATAGCATCAGTCGCGATGGCATTACGACGTGTCGGGATAACAACGAGTTGATCACCAGCGAAATTCTATCCATTGATTGTTCGTTAGCGTACAGTTTTCGATAGAATCTACGTGTTCTCGCAGTTCGAACAGAGCGAATTTTACTTCACAATGTATCCACATGTAACACACGAGATGTATTTTACAATATCAGAGTAAATATTGTTTACAAAGAATATTATTCTGATTGACGAAAAGAATACATGTATATACGAGTATATACGAACGTATATACGAGTGCAACTTTTCCGATTCAAAGTTATTATTATTATAATTCGAATTTAAATTTCAAAATTTTACTCTAAAAACAATTTTACAAATATGCATTTTATTTCGAATTTTGGACATTATAGTTCTCCCCCCCCCTCCCCTCACACATCCCCACCCCTCTCTCTCTCTTTCTACTTTGAAACCCTTTGTAGGACCATAATGACAATCGTATAAAATGTATCCTCCGATCCTATAAATCGTTACGGTAATACTTCCTTGTCTTTTATCGGTTCAACATTACTACACAAAAGACACAGTATTAGATGACACAAATCAATTTTTCTAAAATATTGTTTTTATTTATTTTTTTTAGTTATTATTTATTAATTTTTCTAAAATATTGTTTTAAAATACTCTATTTTTCTCATAGTTTCAAGATATCTTTTCCTATAAAAAAAATTGTTATAAAAAATGAATCCACATAATAATAAAACAGTATTTTTCCAAGTCGCAATCTTTTCGAAGGAAATGTCACATCGTTAATCGCGGAACATGCGTTCGTTTTCCTTTCACGATGATATTTCCTTTGAACGCGTGTCTCTCAACAATTCGTATAGCATCATCCCTCTCAGTCTCGTCGTTTTCTAACGCGATTAGAAAAAGTCGCGAAAAAATGCGATGATCCACTTTATCCCGGAATCACTGTCGAATGAGATGTGCTGGTTTAAGTGAGATTCGCGGAGAGCGCAACAGTTTGCCGGCTTTTCCCTTTGGTCCTTTCAGCCTGAATTCCCGTGATGCTCATGATATTCTCGTGTGCGTGTGCGTGCAAGTGTTCGACGGAAATGGGTCGGTGAATGACGGTACGAGTGTATGGAAGCGACACGAGTCTTTCTTAGATCGAGCCAAAACCAGGTGCTCCATTTAGGAGCTGGAGTTGACACGATATAGCGCGAGTTAGTTTCTCTTCCTTTCGTTTTCTTCGCTCACTTATCACGATACGATTCTTTCTGCTCCGAAAGGTCTCTCTCTTCCTTGCCCTTCTTTTCCGGAGAAGGAATCGGTCGAGTGGCGCGGCATAAAGCGTTCTCAGCGACAAAGTTCAAGAAAGAGAAAAGCAATAACGAGCGTCTTCAACGCAGAGACGTACAGACGGTGTAGAGAGCACTCGATATTTGCATATTTTAACGGAAACTTAATGTGATAATAGATGTAAATTCATTAGAATATTCATAAACGCGAGGCGATCGTTTCGGTCAAAGTATTTGCGGTGAAACGAAAACGAATATCGATTGGCATTTTCCTGAAATTAGATATCTCGGGATATCGTTCAATTAATATTCCTCGAGTATGCCGATAAAATCTATCTATATAGGTACTGCCTGCGTATTATATGATAAAATTGGCTTTAATTAAATAACGCGTCGTCCAGACCTCTGTAAAGTTGACCTTACTTTTTTAAATTTAAAAAAAAATTATTAGAATTCTGTGTGAGTTTTATTGACTAGAAAATTGCAATTTTTACTATTAATAATGGGAGGCGTCGTGAAGTTAACCCCCCCGTTTTTTAACTAATGTTTTACGTTGCTTTAAATGACAAAACTCTTTCTAAAATTGATTGAGAATTCTAGAACTCTTCGGGAGGCACCCAGAACTCTAATATAATTTTTTTAATTAAAAAAAAAGTGCTTAATTTAATTTTAAAAAAGTGCCAACTTCACAGAGATGTTGTCCAGCCAATCTGAAAATAAAAATAAAAACGGAACAGTTACGTTATACCGCAGCATACATATGTATGTATCTATATATGTGCATCCGTAGTCACGCAAATAATAACGAGCAATTAATAGAGTTCTCTCCCGCTGATAACGTGTGCTATTCAAGGTTTTACTTAGCAATAAATTTAAACAGATTTCTTTGATATAAAGGGACATGAAGGATGCTATTGCATTTGCAAATCCTTTGATATCTTCACGAAGTTTTATTTCTATATACATATATACATAGAGAATACTAGATACTACTAGCAATATATTTTTTTATATTTTGCATTTGATTAGCAGAATCTTCTCGAAAAGTAACAAAAATTCTTCTTTAATAACTGCATAATTGTCTGTAGTCGTAAAATTATTCTCGCAAATCAGAATTTTCGGAAATCTCTTTTAATTATTCATTCAAGTCGTGACAGAAAATATAGCAAAAAAAAAAAAAAAAAAAGAGAAAAAAATAGTCAATAAATTTAAAAACTCGTCGAACAAAAGTGAATTGATTTTAATTGCAATTGTCAATGACCGCATATTCATAGCTATAGTAAACCTCAGACAGTAAATAATGAAGGTTAATTACTGAATTCCAATATCGATAGCACGCTTAACACCACTCGAGCTAAAGCTCACTTTGAACAGGTGGTTGCCACCCCGTAGAGAACCACATGTTGTATTGCCCATCATTATGCGAATGCGTTGTGCGTGCAACGTGCATCACGCATGCTGCATGCATGGTACATGGGATTCCATTGTACGCGGTTACATTGTGAATCATTGTGGTTACATTGTGCATCGTCGACCTAAATGGAAATCGATCCGATCTTTGACAGATGCTGGCTCTGCGTCTTATCTGTCGGCTATGTTTTGCGTATAACATGTTACGCATTATCGGTGTTAATCACGCGCATAATATACCTATCTTACGCAGTCATGTCTGAACAAAAAATGTATCGAAAGTCGTTCCTACTTTCAATTACGAATTTATTGCAGCTTTTACATTTTATATTTCACATTAAATATCTTGAACGAAATGAACTAAATAAAAGTAACTTTGAATTCGATCACTTGAGATAAGGATAAGATTTCGTAATCTCTGTATTTGCGCTTTTAAAGCTCAATATAGCGGAAGACTCTCCTCGTCATTGATATTGAATATATTTCCCGTAAACATTCTTCTCGAAAGGTTTGGATATATGGAGATCTCTGGTGCTCCGTGTGGCTGGCGGTCGACGTTTGGATGTGCACGGCGTCGATATTGAATTTATGCGCCATCAGCTTGGATAGGTACTTGGCTGTGACCAGGCCAGTCAGTTATCCTCAGGCAAGTACCACTCGGCATTCGTGAAAACGATTATCCCAGAGAGATCTGCCGCGCATTACGCGTCAATTGATTTATTCGTCCAGCTCGATGCATTTATGAATAGCAAAGCGATACGATTGTCGGAAATATTCCGCGTAATCCCGAGCACTTGTGACAACAAGAGATACGCAGTCAAGTTGGAAGAACATTTTTTTATAGACGAGATTTAGATTTTTTTAATCATTTATAATTCTATTCCAAATTTTTACTGTGTTTACTGTTGGAAATATTTTGTTTGCAATACCTGACTTCGAAGCCGATTATATGCATTAATCTGTTATATTTTTTAAAAGATTGTAATACGATAAAATGACAGAAGCGGTTCTAAAAATATTTTGTTGGACAAATCTCTTGGACACAATGTAAAATCTGGTATATCGCAAAGTTAAAAATCAAAAAGCACAAGGAATTTGCGATAGCGAATATTTAAATTATCGAGAATTTGCATGTTCGATAAGCGCATAATCTCTTTACTTATCGTGACGCGTATCTTCACGTTAATCGCTAATCTCTCTTTTTCATTTCCATAAATCCAGCTTATGTCAACGAAGCGGGCCAGACTGCTGGTGGCCACCGTTTGGGTTTTGAGCTTCGTCATCTGCTTTCCGCCCTTAGTGGGTTGGAAGGACAAACGGGTACGTAACGGCCGCGGCTAATCCGTCGTTTCGGGGAGATTTTCAATCATTGTTCGATCGTTTTCTCAGTAGGATCGTTTTTCCACGCGCGTTTAATCGCTCCCCTTGTTTTTGCAGTCGCATCCCACGTACAACATGACGGTTCCTCTATACAGCCCGTCCAACACCACCACTATATTTATACCGGTGAAGCCGTGTCCATGGATCTGCGAGCTGACCAACGACGCCGGTTACGTCGTTTACAGGTATGTTTCCTAAGAGACTCTTGGCCCTTCATTGCAGACATATCGGATTTTGTCAGGTAAGGGAGCGAGATATATAAATTTCTTTCTTGTACTATACGTCAGGATATAAATTGCTTTCCCACACATTAACACTTATTGTTATCGATGAAATGGAAAACGTGCTGAGAATTTTCTCTTTTTTTGACATAATAGATTTTCTCTTTTTTGTCGTAACGCATTCTATTATTTGTATATTAATTCATAAACCGAAAACAAAAAAAAACTAATTTACTTTGAGCATTGCAAGCATTGCAAGAATAAGACAGAATACAAAATTAAAAACGCGTGTTTTCCCTTCCCCGATACTGTGTGGTCTTTATATTTAAATGTATTGAATAAATATATATTGATATATAAATCGAATCGTTCACATATAATAAGTTTAATTTAATAAGTTAATATCATACATAAGATTTGAAAATTTATACATTTGCAATACAAATGCAAAATTATACTTATATACGTTATATTTAAAATACGTTAATTTTGAAATATACCAAAATGTAATAAATAGATATTTTACAGAAATTTTCAATTTGTTAAAAGAATATATCTCTTTAATATCTTGTCTCCAAGTTGATCAAAAAATTAATAATTAAAAAGATTTATAATTTCGAAGGCTCACAATATATGTATACATAATAATATCAATTTTGCATATATGAAAAGGAACGTTTTATTCTAATATAATAAAATAAAGGTCACCGAGAGAAATATCATTCGTATCGCTGATTTGAAAAATTTCGCACAAACTGTAGGTCGCGCTCGTAATAATTGTTTCTATTTCCACGTTGTTATCATATTACACATGCATCAATCAAGATGACGTATGCACCGCGTTTGTTGCCGATCAATAAGACAATAAATCACTCAGATACCGCCAATTTTGAGTAGCCATCACCGGTTCGTATCTCTCGATCAGCCGGTGGTTGAATTAATAGTCACGGCAGTCAAACTGTCATGTGCAAAGGTGCTCGATTGTTCCGGCAGGCATGATTATTCCGGGAAACATGATTACCGGAAAACCGCGATCTCATTGTGTTGCAGCGCCCTAGGCTCCTTCTATATACCGATGCTAGTGATGCTGTTTTTTTATTGGCGGATCTACAACGCCGCCGTTTCCACGACGAGGGCCATTAATCAAGGTTTTCGGACAACGAAGGCCTCGAAAATGCTTGGCAGCAGGTAAATTCCCGCGATAGAACCGCAATTTTTCCAAAGCTCGCGACCGAAGAAAAATCTATTTTTTTATAATCTCGTAATCGATTTCTATCATTTATTTGTGTCTTACGCTTTTCGAGAATATATCGATTACTTTCATCATTAACAATTTTTTCCTATTTAATTGTACATATCAGTTATTAACAATATAAATTGTTTAACGTCGTATACGAGATAAAAAGAGTTATCCTCCCGTGATTTTTGCCTTAATAGAACGTAGCAAATAAATTTGTCTGCATTCAATTATATTTTTTCCGTACTTTGTTCTCTTTTCAGTCTCATTTAGCTTCCGTCATTAAATTTCTTCTTTCCCAAGAGGAGAAGTCTTTTTATGTGAAAGCTTTATTATGCCACTGAGTAGATATAATAGAACGTCTACGTAGGAGCTCGACGCGATTCTTATTCTTATGCAGGTTCGACGAACAAAGACTGACCTTACGAATACATCGTGGCCGCGGTAGCGTCCACAACGGCAGTAACAACGGCAATTCGAGAAGCCCGGACTCGAGCAGCCGTAGCTCTGTCAAGCGGGAAAAGATCAAAATCTCGGTCTCCTACCCCAGCACCGAAACTCTCAACACAAAGTGCAACACCCTCGAGAGAACGCCATCAAGGTGCTCGCAAATGTCGGTCCATTATAGCAACGGACAAACGCAGACGCAGCTTTGTCCGCGAAATACGCACCTTAAGGTAAATTATATCTGAACACAAGTTACATTTGCAGACCCTCCAAAACGCTCAGATTAATTATGCTCAAGAGATTGGCGCACATTCACTTTTACATTTTCTCATCGTCTTAATCTTCTAAAAGTAATGAAATTTATTTTATCGTAAAATTACAATAAGTACTATGTAACGCGTAATTTTTCTTTTATAACGTGGAAAATATATATCTTTTTAAAGATGACAAAAATTTATATTTTTCATCACTACATAATGATATACAAAATCAGATGCAATCTACTCCGATTGGAAGAATGAAATCTCCAGCTTTCTCATCGTTCGAGAAATGAGGGCGATATCGGACTGTGCGCGAATTCCAAATTCCAGATTAATAACACATTTTGTCGTCGCAATTTCGAGTGCACACGCTGTTTATTTCCGATTAATCATTTGCAAAACGGAACGGATTAAGAGTCAGTTTTTCGTTCAATAAAACCGGAGTACTCATTCGTTTTAATCGAACGAGGCTATCGGGTCACATAAATGCACTATTTTTTTTCTCTTTTTTTTTGCTGTTTTGTTTTACAAGAACCTCCGAGCTTTTATTTGTCGTTTAAATCGTCGATCGTGATTATTCTCCCATAAATGAATTCGTAAGCGCGATTTCACAGACGGACGAAACGAAGCAGATTATGGACACGTGTCCGTTTAGTTGAGGGCTTTTATCGTCCGTATCACGATTTTTCCATCCGTAATCATTGATATCAGTAAAGAGAGAAAAGACGTCTCTTTTATTCCTTCTATCTCGATAAACGTACGTAACAGAAATTTCTATTTACAAACATATTTTTAAAGCCGCAATACATTTCTAAAATAAACGTTTGCGAGTAATCGAGATAAAACGGCAGGAAAAATGTGTTTACATCTAAATACGAACAACTACATTTTAATTCTGAGGCAAATCCATACAAATTGCATAATTTTCAGTAGATGTTTACTATTTTTTCTTTATTTACAAGAAGAAAGTGTGAGACGTCCAATGACAGATTTTCAGCTGAGAACGATACTAATCGAAGTTCGTATCTTTTGACGACAGTAACTGCCGCTACTCGCGGTCGTCATGGAAAAACGACGGTTTTACGGCGCCCGTAAATTTCGCGCGAAAGTGAATTCGTATTTTATAGACGCGCGCGTATATGTGTACCGAAGTCGTAAAGGCCGACTTGTTAAATCCCCTTTCAGGTCGGTGGTGTCAATAGGATCGGCAGCAGCAAGAAACTGAGCAGACGGAGCAGCTGCGAGAGTCAGGTAACCGGCGACGAGCTGTCGTTGCGCGAGATGACGCCGAGCAGCGAGGAGAAACCGCGGGTGATGAAGCTGGGCAAGAGGAACATAAAAGCACAAGTGCGTCTCGTATATAATGCGACTCGTTCGTGCCTTTTAACACTTTGACCATCAAGTCTATTTTTCAATTATTGTACTAGGCGTGTTTTTTTAGGTAAGATCCTTTTTGAAATCAGAAAAAAATCATGAAAGATAAAAATGATTTATTATAGCCAAAATAAAGCTACACATTTATGTTATTTTTCTACATGATCACCATAAATGTGTAGCTTTATTTTGGCTATAATAAATCATTTTTATCTTTCATGGTTTTTTTCTAATTTCAAAATGGATCTTACTTAAAAAAACACGCCTCGTAAAAATAAATAAGCGTCATTCGAATAACTAATATTTTTAGTAATAAAAATAAAATTTCAAAAAGTTACTCGAAAAAACGATTGGAAATTGATTTTTGTTTTTTGAGTCAACACGCGATAATAACATATTGATATCGAGCGGGATTAATTTGAATAAAAAGTGGAATTGAAAAATAGTTTTGATAAAACAGTTAAAAGGAATATTTTTATGAAATACTATTATATCGCGGACGATGCGTGAAACAAAATCGTATGCAGGTGAAGAGATTTCGCATGGAGACCAAGGCGGCGAAGACCTTGGGCATCATCGTCGGCGGTTTCATCGTGTGCTGGCTACCATTCTTCACCATGTATCTGGTGCGCGCGTTCTGTCCGAATCACATACATCCGACCGTCTTTAGCGTATTATTTTGGCTAGGATATTGTAATTCCGCGATAAACCCCTGCATCTACGCTCTCTTCAGCAAGGATTTCCGCTTCGCTTTCAAGAGAATTATCTGCTGCAAGTGCTCCTGCATACAACGCGTCAATACCTTGCGTCGTGGCAGTGATGGCAGTCAATTGGCGATGAGGTCAGTGCTACAATTTTTTATTATAAAAACGGTGTTATATTTCACGATTTATTTTTACACGATTACGTGCATCGTAAGAGAGAAACTGCTTCGTAAAAGAAAAGATCTCTTATTGTTCATATATTATGCAAATTAAAAATTTAAATTTAAGAAACCCTGGCACACAGTTTATGACGTATTTAGCCTTGTGTATTATCTTCAATTACCGTTCGGATTCATTGAACGGTATATGAAAAATCTGTTTTACGTAACCGCATAAAAGAAAATTCACATTCCGTCATATTTTACGCACCGTAAATATTCGATGGGTACGTAAAATGTCATGAAGTTTTAAAGAGTCTATCTTTTCACTCGATTATATGAACATACTTTTGCGAACAATATGTTCTCTTGATTGCGCATAAAATGCGCGATGGATTCTGTAACTTGGATCTAGAACAGCCAATTTTGGTCATGAACCGCGAGTTTTATGTATTCAAAATACGCTTCCCATAAATTTTTATAGGCTCTAAACTGCAATCCAATTAACTTAAAAGAGGATGTTGCCATTTTTAAAAGCAATCCGCAGAATGATCCGTGCCTACGGTGTCTCACGGGAACGATTCTGTGTGTATTTCGTAGAAACGAACGGAGTCCGAGTTACTCGATCCGCGGTGCTCAACACGGGATCTCCATCGACGACTCGGATCCGGATCCGGCATCGGAACCGACGCACTCGCAGAGCGAGTCCAGATGATTGTAGCGACACGTCCGAGCTGGCACGCAGCGCGTCACCTTTAATCCCCGATCCTCCAGGGCGAGGATATTCTGATGATCGGCGACTCTCAGACACGTCAACGTAACAACCATTTCGCCTTTTCGCGAAGACTGACGTGAATTTGACTGTCGGTGAAGCTAGAAACGCGTCCAGGCTCTGTCTGTCTAATACCGCGAATACATGAAATCATTAGGCGAGCAGTTAAGAAACGAAAGACAAGTGTCTTAGCTTCTCTGTTGCCTTTTGTTGTTGAAAAGCGAATATCACTCTTGATCTGTCTATCGGCATCATGTAATCTCACTATAATGACTGAAGTGAATAAGAAGAGAGAAGCCAAGTAGTATTGCTGAACGAGGTGAGCAAATAATTTGTTACTCTTTCGACTTGATCCTTCACGTGAATCGCATAATCTCGCTGAAACGGAGTTTAAAACGAAGCCAGCAGAGAAGTAAGTCAAGTAACGGATTACTCTTCTCGTTCCTCTGCCATCTATCTCTGAAAGAAACATAAGCAAGTAACTCGCCGTTCGATTTGCCTTTACACTGTAAGTGATCGATGGAAACAGAATGCCAGAGAGAGAGCTTCGTGTGATGCGCGTCCAATCGGAACTGGATTTTAGCGCACCAGGACTGAAACACAGCGCTTCATCTGTGCAAAGAGTAAAGAAAAGGAGAAAACTTCGCGGATCTCGTCGCGCGCATTTTTTCGCAAGACTCGTCGTAGTACTTCGCTTCGATTTGTACTTTCGGCTACGTTATAAGAACTTCAACACGGTCTGTCTTTCGTAAGTAACCACTTCTTCTTGTGACCACCGTCCGGTGAACGTAGTGAGTCATCGTACACACTTAATGTTACATGTATCCCCCGCGCGGATCGTCAGAGAGTAATCGGTTGATTACAGGGGACTCGAGATGATAATCTCCCCGATGATTGAATTAATTGTATTTACTCGGTGTGTGCCTTCTTTTCTTCGACGTTATTCTCTCTTCCGCGCAGAATCGCTTCGCAATTATTTATTTAGCCCAGTACACGATTCACGAGTGAGTGAGTCACGTATAGCTCTCAGTCTTCGAGTCCTTTCCGGTTTCAAAAGCCGGGACGATTGATTGATTGACCGATTACTTCTGATCATCTGCGACATCTGTGCATATACGTATTGCGCAATGCATTCATCCCACGTCGCTATTAGAGACCGGTGTACCTACTGAAAGACGAGAGACGATCTCGCGAATTGTCTCTCTATCTCAAGCTAAGAGGGAAAATAGAGATTGAAAAACACTCGCGCGCGCAATTCGAGATGCTCGCTCGACCGAGGACGAGCATTCGAGAAGCGTAATGAGGGCGTAATGAGCGACGGATTCCTCCTATGTACATATCCGATATCTGTGTGTACGCATTAGCGTTAAGTATGTCGTTATCTGCTATATAAACCGATGTTCGCGCGCGCACGCTCGTATATATATCGGCGTTACCCCTCTTCCTTCTCCCCTTTCTCCTCCGCTTCCGCCACACGTCTCTCTTCTTTCCCTTTATTCGAGCGATATTTCCGGGATGAAACCGGAACAAGGTTGCGACTTTGTTTGATGTTGTCGATTTCTACGTTTTTTTTTTCTTTTTTACATAATCTCGCGCGCGTTTGTATAATGAACATTGCATCACACATCGTTGTTACCGCGTGTGTGTAATACACACACACACACATATATATCGTACAAGAGGAAAGCAATACGCGCGGATATTGTTGAGCTACGTTAAGTCCAACGCTCGCGAAAGATTCGGCGTCTCGCACATACTCGCGGGAACTTTCCAATCTAATCCCCTGGATTGCTGTTATAGCAACGCAATTGTAATTCGACGGGGGCGACGAGACGATCGATCGACTTTAATGCGTGGTTCATGTATTATGTGATATATCGTATAAATACGTAAAAAAACGGATGGAAAATAAATATGTGAATACGTATAAATTTGTGATCTATCGCAATCCACGTCGCAAACTCAGGAGTTCCACAGTGTAGCATGTTCATTTCAAGGTACGTAATAAATTGATTAGTTCTAGTACATACGATTTGAGAAGAAGAGAAAGAAGATAAAGTAAAATCTTCCGTTCTATATATATGTGACACATAAATTTTCTCTTTAAATATAATTATCCGAAAAGCAAGAAGAGTCGTGTATTGCAAAATTATTCTCAGTTAAAAATATTTTCTATAATTGCAATTATCAATAGACTCAATATACCCGTGTAAAGAGAGATTCTTTTCACCTGGATTTTAAAATTACATTTCTTCTTGCGTCAAATCTCTCAATTACGTTCTTAATTACTGATAATTTGTAAAATATGATACAAAAACAACACTGCTCGTACTCTCTCTTTTGCAGTCAGTATTTCGACTAAAGATTTCAACTAAGGTAAATTATTTCATCGTCATACCTCGGGATCTGTTTCCCTCGGGATACTACTAATTTGCGTTCCGTACAATTCGATTTGAATCTCCTCGACGCTTCTGCCCTTCGTCTCCGGCACCACCGTGGAGACGAATACAGTCCCGATTAAGCTTATCACGCCGAACGTGGCGAACGACGAGGAGATTCCCATGAGATCGACCATGTCCTGGAAGCATTTTGTCACCAGAAAAGCCAGCGTCCAATTACATATCGCGGTGGCAGCGCTCGCCGCACTCTTCACGTTGTTCGTGAACAGCTCGCCGACCATCAACCACGGTATCGGACCGAAGCCGATGCTGAAGATCACGATGAATACCGCAAAGGAGAGCAAAGGGATCCAGGAGACGCTCGATAGATCGTGCGAATTCTGAAACAACGAGAAGTAGAAAACTTTAGAAATCACAGTTCAATTGAGAAATTTCAGATGCAGAAATATCAAATACAATAATTAAATTTTAATATTTGATAATTATTAATATTCTTAAAATTTGAGAGAGGATATTAATGTAGTTACAAATTTATATTTATAACATATAATTTATAGTAATATCTAATAAGCCTCTTCACCTGAAAATGAAAGTACCCCGACAATGTAAACATACACGTAGCCATCACTGACACACTGATGAACAAGAGTAGCTTTCTACCGGCGCGTTCAATCAGAATAGTTGAGCAATAAGTGGCAACCACTTGCACAGCACCCACGATCACCGACGACGTGGATGAGCTCAGAGTTGAGCCCGCGTCATCGAAGATCTTTTTCGCGTAAAATATCAAAGTATTGACGCCAGAAAGTTGTTGGAAAATCATTAGGCCTAGAATGCATTGAATTATAAAATGCTAACATATAATTCAGCGTAAGATATATATATATATATGTAATAAAGATTAATAAAGTCAATAGAAAGAGAGAAAATTAAAAAAATAAAGTATTAATTATTCCAATAAAAATATTATCAATATATTTAATTAATTTTATATAAAAAAACTAATAATTAAATTAATTCTAAAATTAAATGTTTGTCTTTACCGAGTGTGATGCAGATCGCTTTCTGATACTTTCTCAGATCAAAAATACTGGCTTTGGCTTCTCGCATTTCCGAAGCTTGAAGCTCGAGTCTTGTCAATTCCGTTTCAGTACGATAGTGAGCCCCTCTGAAGTGTTTCAGCACGTCATTCGCTTCGTTCTTCCGACCTTGCATGACCAGCCATGCCGGTGATTCTGGTACGAACGGGAAGGAGATCAAAAGCAAAGCGGGCGCCACGGAACACAGTATCGCGATGACGTGCAAGTTATCGGTGAAAGCTGCAAACGTTGCGTATGCGTATCAATTCAGCAAAGTTATTGTGTTGTACAAGCTCGTGATTTCAATTTTACCATCGCATCTATTGAATGAAATCATGTGCAGCGAAAGTCAAAACTATCTTATACGATTCTTTATTGACAACTCTCTCTATTCTTTACGTTATTGGATATTTGATGCCATAGATGCAAACGTAGTGCAGACGAAGGAATACATTTATTCCAACACAAATGAAAATTAATCTGAAAAGCAGACATTTGATTTATAAATTTTCTATGAATTTTAATTATTAACGTCATAATTATTATTAGCTTTATTAATCAGTTATTGATGTAACAGGATACACAAAAATGTACATATTCAAGATTTTAATGTACTTCTAATTTCAATTTCAGATTTTGCTGCGTAGTATTAAAGACACACACACTCTCTGCGTGGAAAATTATTTATAATTTTATATTCATAAAAAATGACATTTTACCGGTGGCATATGCAAAGAGAATTCCGGCGGTGATCTGCAACTGGAAAATGGTGCCGAGTAAGCCCCGGATGCTCTGCTCGGCGATCTCGGAAGTGAACATGGGAACAACGACGGATGCTGCGCCGCACGCTGCCCCCGCAACAAACCGACCCAGAAAAATCCTTCCAATGGAAAATCTCGATTACGTAAGTTAAGTAGAAAATCAATGAAACCGCATAGTAAAGTCGCTCTCGCTGGCTGGGAACGCAGCCAATGCAATTGAGATCGGGATAAAATCCTCGTAACAAAGACAATTGATGCTCGATAAAGAAAAAAATTTATTTAATTAATTAGAATAATAATAACTGTATAATATCGATTTCTCTCTAGCTAAAGTTTTTGAGTTTCATCTCGCGGAAGATGCGGAAATGAATAGAGAATTGTATGATCAAGCGAAGTTTCAAGATTCATTATAACTTGTACAAGTGGTCGTCTCTTCGAGATACGGAATGAAACTTTGAATTCTTTCTCTCTACAGTTACACAATATCGGTATAAGGATGTAGACTTTTGCGGATCTAATCCCCGACTTATATCCGCCCTAATCTGTCAGTTATCCGACTTGCTCGGATTCTTACTACTTGACTTATTTGGCTCACCCGATATTCATTACAACAATGATTGGATTCGCTCAATTCTATCAATAGAATGTAATAGAAAATACTGACCCTAAGGTTTTCTCTATCCGAAGAAATGGAAGACTTGTTATTTCGCCTGACACTTAAGGGTTTGTCTAAGACTGTCGAATATTTGAGAATACAACATTACATGAGCACGAGAATATTAGTTTTTAAAATTAATTACCTGGTAATGTTAATTAATAGCAAAACCGGAATAAATTATAACAATTTTTTTCTGCCAATCGAAGCTTATTGTTGTACAATACAAATTAGCGAGAAAAATTAATGAAAGTAAAATCTAAACATATGTATTATTTTTTAAACATAGTGATTAATGAATATAACATAAAAATTTATATTCTGTTTTATGCGCTTATAAAAACATACATCGGTATCTTTTTTTCGTAACGTGGAGAATTTAAACCATAATCATTATCGACGTACATATCGAGATCGTAAAAAATTTAAAGTGAACTTTTCTCACCATATCTTACTCTGTGCGAATGCGATAATGTACCAGCACAAAAATAAGGGTACAGTTATCGCCCAGATCGTTCTCTTCCGACCAAACTTATCTGCCAGCATTCCCGCCGGTATCGTAATCGGGATAGCGCCGAGAGGGACCAAGGAAGAGATCCAAGAACCTTCCTGATCGCTAACGGATAGCGTGTCGTTCTTATTGTAAAGCGGCAAAGCGGATGATGTCCACGACAAATACGTGCCGATTGAAAACGCGGCGAGTGTCGCTAAAGCAGTAGTAGAAAGTAAATGTCAGACATGTTTTACCTCGAGAATACATTTTGAGAAATATTTTATTTGATCCATCTCAAGAAATATTTTATCTCTTCGGAAGCGCTCTGCGTCTTGAGAATTCTTTCGCTTCGCGTTATTCTTGACATTCTTCGCTTTTAGATCCCACGGGCACGCAGCGGCGAAGTTAAATTACACAGTCAAGAGATGTCTATCGCGAAAAGAGAACTAGTTTTAACTACGATACGCGAACTTTCAATTAAATTAAGACGAGCGAGGATTAATGTTGCAATCGCGCGTGAAAGTTTGAATTTTCAAAGGCCAGTTTTAAGTTTTCAAAGGGGCTATAAAGAGATAAAACTGAATTTACATATTTATGGCCCTTGAAATCTGGAAGCTTTATATTTTAAACATATCCCACGCGCGTGGGATTCGCCGCTTTTGATAAAATTATCATGGCTATTAAATATTCATATGCAAATGCAGCTGCGTTTTAACCCGCGCGAGTTCACGAGGATTAAGCACAAAACTCACCCGCAAGCACGCCCGTGTATTGCGCGTATTTCGATGTCGGTCGCTCGCATGTCGATTCCTCATTGCTCTGTGAAACTAATGTCATTGTGCATTCGCGTGTGAGAATCGCGCGACTGCTTTAATTACTTAAAACTCTTGGCGAAAATAAATCGAAAACAATCAATACTTTACGCGCGCGGGAGAAAGAGAGAAAGAGAGAGAAAGAGAGAAAGAGAGATTTCAAGCGAAACTGATCTTAGAAATGTCGCGACGCATTCTGTCGAATACTGCCGACTGTCCATTCTCCATCCGCGTTTCTTCCACGGCGAGATCTTCTTATCGGCATCTCGACCGATACTGATTATATGTTGTGACCTCTTGAGCTAATGCTTACGTAATAACTCGTCGAGTTTTTATGATATAAAAGAGAAGTAATTATGACCAGTCTCGTATCTACGTCTTACACATATGAAATTGACGAGATAATCGCGCGCGTGAATGAAGTTCATCAGCTATTCAGAATGCGTTTATGTCGTTTTTGAACAGCTGCATTGCATTTAACGCAATTATTTTCCTTCTCGCTATGTGTTCGATTGAGCCAAGATGTAAAGCATATGTTTCTTAAATAAGAATATATTGTTCTATTCTTTCAATGAATACTAAATATGATATTTTTATAAGTTATTCTGGGATACAAGCAAATCGTTTTTCTAAAAATATTTTTTGCAAATTTACAAACCGCGATTTCTCCATCAAAACGTCGAAATATTTTAAGTTCAAAGATACGAAAATGTTAAGGACAAAGTGTTAAGAACATGGATAACTTAAAAATCTATAAAATTAATAATTTCCTTTTTTTAATAAAATACTTATTCTTGTATACATAATAAAAATATAAATATTTAAAAATATTATACACTTAAAAATATTAAATTATAAGTATATGCAAGTCTGTATAATATTATTTCATATAGAAACGGCTATAAGAAGGGATTAATAAAATGACAGAACGACACACAGAGACAATAGTAGAAGATGCATTTTTCATTTATATTTACGAAATATGATCAATAAGTGCAATCTACTAACAATCTTAAAAATACGACATTATTAACGTTTTTCAACGCTAATCATATTAAGGATAATGAAAGTAGAATGTCTATAATATCGTAAAATAATTTATTTGGTAATAATATCGATTACGAAATAAGCTTAACGTAACAAAAAGAAAAAAATAAAGTTAGTCTTAAGAGGATACTCGAATACCGAATCAAGTCCGTTCCTTCGCGTTTCCACGAGAATAATTGTCGAACAAACTCGAGAAGCATTCGCATATTACTTTCTCTCGAAAATCTTCCCCAACACCGATACTTATTACACGAGACAACACATTTGTATATAAATTTTCTAAAGATTTTTCTTTTACTCCTCGGCTATAGTAAGCTATAATTATCATGAATATAAAAATAAAATCAATTAAATAAATATACGAGCTACTTCAATTTAGTTTCTTCATGCTTTATCTCTCGATTGAAATGAGTTTTTGACACGCTCGAAATTTACAGAAATATTTATTTCTTACAAGTCCCAAGTTTAAAAATAGACTAAAGTCCAGTGTTTGAAAAATTTGAAATTCAGAAATGGAAATTGTATAATGGTATTAACGTT
This sequence comes from Lasius platythorax, assembly GCA_963971435.1. NCBI lineage: Eukaryota > Metazoa > Arthropoda > Insecta > Hymenoptera > Formicidae > Lasius > Lasius platythorax. Next base: position 8,263,831 of record OZ020535.1, read on the forward strand.
TTTGACATATCGTACACGTGACATCGCGTTTTTTTTTTTTTTTTTTTCGTAAACGAACGCTTTCACGTCCCGCGAGATATTACAGCATCATCATTTCGCTTCGGGCAGATTAGTTGCCAAAACCCTGAATCCATTATGATCGGCGATGTAATGCACCTGCTGAAGAATCCCATTGGGATCGATGTAACTATAGGCTCCTCTGGTTGTACCGTCGAGCGATCTGGATTCGGTTTTGGCGCTCGAGTCCCCGGTGTAACTGTAATCGTATTGACCCAGAGAGTCCTGGGTATGATGCAGCGAGCTGTGAAGAAGTCTGTAAGGCATTACCGGAAGTACGTAGGACGTAGGCACGGCTATCGGTCTCTGGATACTGGTGACAAGCGGTACAAATTTTCCCAGCTGCAACGCATTCTGATTAGAAGACGTTTGCGACTGTTCGTCGCGCTTGAGAAGCGTACTCTCCTTTAATGATGCTGAAGTGGGTGATGACGAGATAGTGGTGGGGCTCGAAGATGCAGGCGACACCTTAGAGAGACTCGGATCCGGCTTGGGAATGTCGATTCTCTCCGCCTCCGATCTCGACAGCAAGAACGGATTCTTGGTACTCTGAGAGAAAGTTAAGTGAAAAATTATTGAATTTTCACGTAGAGTTTCTGAGTTATTTGAAACATTATCTGCAACGATTTTTTTCAAATGCCATTTTGCAAATTTCTGAATCTCATTACAAAACGATACTCTGTACATTTTATTAGCCGACTTTTATATTTCCAAATATCAGTCGTAAAAATTTTGTTATAGAACGTAATATAAAGAAATTATATCTTATTTTATTATTTTATTTTATATTTGTGTGATAGAAAATTTTTATTGATTTTATATTTATATCAGTATGCACATCTTATGAATATCTTGTGATAAGTTTATAATAATTGTAATGTACTAAAAATTTTTCATTTAAATTTTCTGGATATGTTCTGAAAGAACATGTGTGATCGGATTTTATTGTCGCTATTTTTTTTTCTACAGTCAAACTTGGATTGAAATATCGGCAAGGCTGCAACTTACTTGCGTTTCTCGCGTGTTTAAGTTCAATTCGGTTTGGCTGTTTCCATCTTGCTGGATTTGAGCAAAGCTGAAGTACGACGGCTGAATTTTATACGACAGGAGATTCTGATCCTGCGAATTGGTCTTTTGCGACTTCTGCAACTCCTCGAGATGATTTCTTTTAGCCGCGGCCACTTCTGGCGTGTCTTGTATCGTTTGCAATCCATCCTTTGGAGGTTGCGGCAAATTGCTCGCCCTGACCCTGAATCCGTTCTGATCGTCCGCCGTGTACGAGACCGTTTGCAAAATACCATTTGCATCGATGTAGGAATATCCTGAAGGGAAAATAGAGATAATATTCTTTGATAAACTGTACTACTGTATTATCTAGGAAACGTCAGACAACGCTTGAGATCAATATAATTGCAATATAAATTATAATATTGCATTTATAATATTAATACGTATCATTTAATCCAATAAATGTTACTATTAATTAGTACTCAGAATAACATTAATTGAAGATAGATATTTTATATTTAGCGATTACATACAATTTCACATAAATTACATTGCATGCGCATCGTGAGTCATCACGTTGTATTGAGAGACAAGCGATTCAAACGCGCAACCGCGCATTGTCATCCGAGGAAATTTGCAGAGATGAGCATGCGGCGTATGGGCGTCTTTCTTACGTCATGTTAGCGAGCATTAGTGAAAGATTCTTTCGTGAACGTAGGCCGGTAATGCTCCTCTTGTATAATACACTTTGCAAAAGAATGCATTCCATTTATGCACTCGCGGCATGCATCTTAGATCACGAAAGCGAATCGCACTTGGCGAATCGTTGGCATTGCAAATAAATTCCACTTTATATAATAATAATATATTATTTATAATATATTATTAATATATATATATATAATATATTATTTTGCTTTATATATAATAATAATAATAATGATGTTGATAATAATTATTATTATTATTGTATAATCAGATATCCTAGAAACTCTACATTAATATTACAATAGGAAAGTATGATTAAAATGCATGAAACTAAACTTACCACCCTGCGTTATACCGTTCAAAGTAGATTCCGCTTTGGCATGATGGGGACCCGTGAAGGAATACTGATAAGATCCTGATCCGTCTTGCATGTGAAACTGTCTCAGTGGCGAAAGGGCCGGTATCGGACTCAGCCAAACGTTGGCGATGGGCGAAGCGATGGCTCGTCCGACTACGAGACTGCACAAAATCGCCTGTAGACAAGAGACAACAAACAATTAATTTTCACACATTGATTATTATCCGCGTATTAAAGAAAGGCATAAAGCTTCATATAATAGAAACTAATTAATGTTTATAAATTAAAAAATATTAAATTTTTTTAATATACCGCAATTTATGATAGATACATTATATAAAATATCATTATTAATGAAATCTTATAAAAATGTTCGGTATATGTTATTATATCGCGACAATCATATTTCACGATGTCTATTTTAAGCATTTTATTTCGCAAGAGCTTGTCATCGAGTAACTACGTATATTAATGTATTAAATTGCGGTGTATCAACTGTAACAGTTATGCGAGCACGAGAATACGGCTGTCATTACACGAAAAGAGCCTAATTTTCTAGACAATATTTTCTAGACATTTGAAGAGATACACGCGATAGCGTTACCTGTGACAGTTCCGCGAGCAAGAGAAAAGACTGATTCTCTTTAATCGGTGTAACTTTTATCGATCGCGGAAATTCAACTCGATTACGTGAAAGGGTCACGGTTTCCTGGCATAACCACAAACTGCATTTATTATGAAACTTTTCCGCGGAACAAAATTATGACGATGTTCCTCGAATCACAAACGCGCGAGAAATCCTGGGCTTTGATCATTAATAAATAATAGCAACCATCTCGCAGTTCGTTCAAATCAATAGTTATTACCGGTGTGTTGAGTTTATCAGCCGCGTACAGATTGCGATGCAAGTACGATTGTTGACATTAAATATGGATTTTTTCTCAAAATACGCTCAAGTAATTAAATAACATAGAATCGATACGGTTGCAAGTGTGTCGAATGTTTTTCCTTTAAAATTCTTATCGGGACACGCGGTAAATTGAATTGTGTAGAACTTTAATTTTATTTATCCTCCTTGTTTATCGAACAAGAGTAAAATGTTAAAAGTTTATTCTTGTATCACGAAGAGACATCACACAAAATTAAATTAGAAAACCCTATCGAAACCGCTCTCTTTCTTTTTACAGACTCCCCCGAAATTAACTTCAAAGTCAAAGAGCACACTAAGTGAAACAGACCTCGGTGATATTGAAATATTAAGCATAAATTATGTTCAACTATCATTAATCTTTCTCCAATTACTCGATAAGCGCGAAAATTTGCGGTACGTAAAATTGGGGGTTCACACTCACAAGTATCATGATCGTCCTCGGGTGAATCAGACCGTTGATGAACCGTCGATCGATCGTGACTGGTGGATCGCGGGCCCCTCGATCGCGATCTTTTTTTCGCTCGTCTAGGATAATCCCGGTGAGAGTCGGGTAACGGATGTGAGAGTGTAAGCTCTCGGTCGCATCCTCTTATATAGGATTCCGTGGATCAGCCGCGCGCGCGGAGGTTTACGGTGGTTCCCCACCTAGCATCTCGCGTGTATCAGGGCCCTAGCGGGGCCCTACGGGGCACGGAACGCGCTTGCGGGGCCCTAGGAGCCCCGGGCCTGTTGCCCGCGGTCGCAAATCACCCCGCGCTCGATTTCCAGACCGATAAATCAATATTTATTGCTGCTGAATGCGAGCCGTGTCGATCTTTCGCGCATTCTGGACACCGAACGCATCCGCCAAGGATGCACATTTTTCAACACGCCCTATGTAATAAGAATGAACGCACAGCGCGATCGTAATAAAGGCGATGTTGCAACGTAGAGAGATAATGCACGCTGACGAGATTTTAAATCTCTTTCTCGCAGCGGGTACTGAGTGAGGTATTTATTCGTTGATTTGATATTACTTGAATAAGTGTATAAATTATTTTACCGCCAGCGCGAGTTTGATTTTAAATTTATACAGACGTTCGAATCACTTTTTATCTAAAAACAAATTTTCTCTGACAAATTTCGAGTTAATTCTGTAATAACAGAAACGTGAAGAATCAATAGGTAGATTTTTCGTATTACATATCGTGTGTGTAAACAACTTATTTAAATAAGTTTTCCAAATTTAGGATTGATATTGACATTCTGTTGAAATTATTGCTTTACAACTTATAATGCTACTTCTTTGATAGTTTGTTATCGTCGTATTTTGATATTTTATCACGGTTGTAATCAAAGGTATGCGCATAATTTATGCGGATCGTCATATACGCGATCTTTATTGCCTCTAAGTGCATTATTTCTAGTTACTCCGTATTCATTTATCCAAATAAGCTGCGCCTCGTCACGTCACAACGCTAAGACGATAAACGCACGTGTGATTGCGAGCTACAAAATGACATTGGAGGGCATGTAATGGACGGAAGAAATGGTCTTGCGCATACCAATGCAAATACTAGCTATTGCACAATGCCAAACACACTTAAACGGAGGGAAGATGAATCTCTCTCAAGAGTAGCTCGACATCTCTTTTCCATCGAATCAAATCTTCATATTCAAATCTAAGTAATTCGTCCTGAGAATATCGACAATGACTAATAATTAGTCGGTGAAGCGATAGAGCTATGCATTTGCAACATTGCATTTTTCACGAAATTAATTTTGTTCAGGGAGAATCCGATAAATGAAGTAAAATTGTGAGATTCATTTATTTGTGAAATATTTTTGACTTAATTGCAATTTATACCTTGTTACATATGATTAAAGATTTCAGCACAAAGGACACCGTTGGAATTTAAATTCGACAGCTAATTTAATCCCGTCGTGATAAAAGCGCGCAGCTTTCAACGATATAGAGCAAGATTAAACGCGTCAAGGGGTTAAAAGCGACGTTCGCGCCCGAACAAAGATCGTCGGCGGCGCCGATCTTCGGCAAATAGAAACGAAACGCAATTAACTGCGAATGCAATTAAAGGGCGGCGAGAATGAAACGATACCGGCGCGGCATCGTCGAAAGGTGGCATCTCTTTAGGGAAGGTCCTGGACGGCCGCAAGGGCCTCCTCGTACAAGAGCCGCCTCTCCACGCCGCCGATCGCATAAATAATGCCCGCCGCGAATTTACGGCCGGCACGCTTAATCCGACGATGTAAGGGAACGATATGAGCGTAACGAGTTCATCAATTCCAACGGAATTACTCACGTGTTCGCTCGTGCAACAAGTCGCCGCCGACGATGAGAGGAGCCTTCTTTCGCCGACAACACACGAGCATGTAGGCGGTGTGTTGCGTTGGTTTTGACATTGGCACTAAACGGGCGCTCTTTCTTTTTCTCCTGCCTCTCTTTCTCTCATCTCGCATTAAATGGCACTCGTAGAGCCGACTATCTAACCGCACATACATATGGCAATGCAATGCTATTGAGAATACAACGAGAAGACGACGCGTACGGCAGTGATCCTAAATCAACCCCCCGCGGAACAAAAACAATGGTAACTATCAATTCCCTTCGGTATGCAAGGAGAGAGAAAGAGAGACAAGAATCCAATCTATTATCAGAGTCAGTTTTAAAAGAATAAAACTAGTTTAGCTTCTTATTAAAATAAATCAGACACATTGGTGTGTAATTTCGAATTCTATTCTAGTTTCACGAAGAAATATATATTTATTTTCTAAATGTAAGCTATACACATCAATTAACAATACGAACAATACTAACTGACGAACGCTTCTTTCTATTATTTAAATATACTTTTCAATTTTTTTTTCGTGATTTACTATATTAAAAAAAAATTCTTCCAACAAAAAGTAGAAATAATTAATAAATATTCAATAAAGATCCAATATTAAATAAAATTATAATATTCAATATTCAATAATAATTCAATAGAAAAATATACAATTATCATTTCTTGCCTTTCTTCAGTAGCTTTTGGAGCAGCTTGCGTCCGAGAGCTATTTAAAGACACAAGCCACAATCGACTCCCACGATTTCAGAATTCGCGTCTTCGAACTGACGTCCGATTTCGCGAAGCTGGAAACATTTTAGCTATCGTCATAAGTTCTCCATTGTCGGCAGAACTCGTCGACGATAATTTCAATGCCGCACGGAGCAACTATCGCGTCGCGCTAATCGCTGTTGGAATTCTCTAGCTAGCTTAATTACAAACTAAGCTTATTCCTACTTCGAGAAGAGCCTAGCATTCGGTATTGCGAACTCTCTCTCGTATGATCGCGCGCGAACGTTTATTACAACTCGTATTCCGCTCGCAAAAGCTCTCCGGAACAATCGCGAGATCATCAGCGCGAGACCGTCAATTCCTTTTCTTCAGCTTGTCAGAACGCGATTACAATGCATATACATATGATTTGTAACAACCCCTTTCGAATTGCGTCGTGAAAAATAATTTGCAACTCGGAATTGCGACGCGATCAAAGACGAATGACCTCATCTTAATCGCGGGATGAAGCTGCTACTTTCGACACAGAGGTAGAACTTAGTTTATTAATTACAGTGCATCATTAATTTCTATTTCATACAGAATTTCGTGAAAACAAATTATAAATTTAAGAACAGTAAATTATTCTCAAGAAAAATTACGTTGAAAAGAGGTGACAATTTTTAATATTATATTTATTATAATTTTGTCTTATCCTTATAATAAGATTTTAATCGTCGCGAATGAATTTTTTTGGAGCATAATTCTATTATAATTTTTATTGGCGCTTTTACAGTAGTGAGATACTGCCTCTGGCGGTCAATGTCCGGGCAGCAATTCTACTTATAACAGACAAGCTTTTAAGTACACAGCTTTGTGTACACAAAATGTCCATCTACCACTGAGTACACAACGTCCACCTACCATCCACTAAATATTACATTTCCCGACGTTTACGTTTTGCTCATTGTTTACGTACGAACTACGTGTCTCGTCCCTTATGTTTTGCTCATCGAGCAAGTACGGTTCTCGACGAGCAAAATGTTCTCTTTCTGTGTTCGCTTTCTTAGCTTTACCCCAAACATTGATACGAAGAATCTGATATCCCCTCGCAACCCCCTTATTTTCCTTGTGCGTGTCATACAACTTTGATACGACGACACATGCCGCAGTCGGTGCATCCATATATTTCTCGAGCATATTATTATTCCCGCATTCCTGCGCTCACGGGATACATCTATAGGATATTCGGTGTCGCCTTTTACGGAAAGACGAATTTTTCTTGCGCACCCGTCTCGGAGATCGTTGACTCGCTCGTCGCACAGTGGTGCCTAACAGGAATTTTGTCAGCATCCTACAATTTTTCCATCATTTTTAGAAAACGATAAAATGTAGACTATTGACGAAGAAAAGTATTTACTAATAAACATTTTGTATTAAGCTTTCCGTTATAAATACATATATCAACCGATATGTTATTTATTGCCCTCTTATTTGCAATATATGTATCATTTTCTGATGTGTAAAAAGAATAAACTAAATTTGACAAAATATTTTTTTTGCTGCAAAAATTTTACCGTCATTTATGAAGTTTCTGTATCGTCAATTTTTTTTTGTTTTAATCTATCAATTCTTTGAAATTACATAAATACATTTTTATATCTTCCAGATTTCATCCGTCCACGCACCACTGCACGCTGCAGTAAGAATGCAACGCCAGTTTTGATCCGGGTGGAAACGCGCACCACGCCGACGACGTCGAATATAAATAGGTCCGTTTCGCCGCCTCTTCGCGTCAGTAAAGGCGGTTTCGCGTTGCCGGGAACAGCCTGATTTACGAGCACGACCCGTAAAATCTTTTTCAAAGACCGACAGCCGCGACAGACGGCTTGAATAACTCGCGCGAATCGTGAGATCTCCGATGTGCATTCGCCAGCGAAGTCATTTTTAGAAGATGCGAAATATTCATAATTATATATAACTCTGAATTATCGACGACGATTGGGATGCTCCGAGATAGAACGTGATAATACGATCTCTAATCAATTCGGAGGCTCTCTCTTGTCAGAGCTCCGACAACGTGTACATACGAGTACGAGACGTACAATCATCCCCGGAAAAGGGCGAGATCAAATTAGACTCCCGACGTAAATCGCCGGGCGCGGTTTTATATTCTTGCGTACGAAAATTCGCGCAGGCAATTATAAAAGGGCGATAAATAATGCTAATTAGTCGACGGCGATAAACATTGCGCGCGTGCGCGCGAGAATCCTAGCGTGGCTCGGACGCGATCGTGAATCACGATCGTTGACCGCGAGCGTGTACTACAAGGAGGAACTAACGTCCGATCGAAGATTACGGGGACTAACTAACGATTCCATTTGCTGATTGCCCGGGCACCCCGGCTACTCCGGGCCGCTTTTATCGGCTTGCCTCCCACGAGAGAAGGCTTTAACGCGCGCACGTAACGATAAGCGGTGCAAGGTTGCGCGTGCTGGCCGCGAGGAACTGGCCGGCGATCAATTAAGATCGATCGCGATACTTTAATAAGTATCGTATTCCGCCGTATTAATGCGTAGTATCCCTAATATCTCGCTTTAGTCTCGACGTCGTAAGTAGTTATCTCATTAGAGTCTCAAAATATTTATTACCGCTATTTATTATCAGGGGATATACACACAATTCTTAAGCGTATTCGGAAATACAAATGTCGAGGACATAGTATAAAGAGTCTCGATAACAGTTCAAGATATTTTTCTTCAATTTTATAATATTATAATTATATTTTTTTTTTCTTTTTGGGGGATAGAACCTACTATGATAGAATCTACCATGGTTTTTATTACGAGCGCGATAACGTTTTGTTATCATGAAATAAACATTTGTAGAATTGATATGAAACATTAATGATCATCGTGGAACTGGTGATTTAAAGTATAATTACTGTCCAGAGCAGATAACTGATTCGCGAAATTTTCATGTTGCAGATAAGGAAAAGTGGATCACACATAGATCGTGACGTGAGATTGTCTGCGAGAGAAGGCGCACGTAAGATTAATTTTCTCATATCGTCGGTATCATAGACTTATGGAGATTGCAACGTGTAGAGGAAAACGTTTCTTTTTTTTTTATCCCATTATCGCGAGGTTCCAGTTATTTTCATGCAATGTGTATAATATATGCGTAAATAGCATATATTATACTCTGCATTAAACAGCACGAGAGAATAATTTAACAATTAATATTATATAACACAAACAATTCTCCCTCTCATATCGGTAAATTAAGGATAAAATATTATATAAATAAATTTCCCTTGTTAATTATTTTAATTTAATTTAATTTAGTATTTATTATTTTAATTTATTATTTATGTTTTATTTTTACTTCATTAAATCAATTTTTGTTTAGTACAGAGTCGAATATAGCAGCGTCAAATGATTCGAGTCTACGGCATGAGTGTGTCCCCCGAGTCAGACTATATCCAAGTACATTTATTGTAAGTCCTCAGTGCGTTCGCGTCTAGGGTTCGCCACTTCGAAGGGATGCAAGTTTACGCGCCAACTGTGGGATCTATTTCGGTGAGAATGCACGCGGAAACGTAATCTCGGACATAAACATCGGGCGCGCTATCGCGTCTCTCGCGTGACACGAAGTGCGAATATAATCTAAAAGCCTACATACGTACGTGTATACTCGGTCGAATCGTCTCGGAAATCATTATCCGCCGTTTTATCGGGCACGGACCATCTGCGGACTTGCGTTATCCGCGCGCGCGGGCGCGAGCTAACGTATGCGCTGGCCTTTATCGTCGCGGATGCCTACGTACGGACGCTACGTATACGTGCTGGACGTTTCTATTATCGCGGATGTGAATCGTCGTGAATCCCTTTCCACCTTCCTTCTTCCGTCTGTCCGTCCGTACGTTCCATCTTGATCCATCGTGATCGCTTCGTACGGACGAAAACTGATTTTTCCCGAGGGATAAATCTCGATGTCGTATGTCGAGCATAAGTTCAATAAATACACAACTCTCGAATTTCGTCACGGAGACGATTACAATAATTGTCCATATCGAAGATTCAGATAATTTCTGATAGGAGAATTTTGTGATATCTCGAACATAATTTTGAAACAGATATATAGCTGTATTTTTTTTTAATTTAATATTTGTTAATAATAAAATGTAATATTATATAAATTATATGCATATTATATAGATAATATATAAAATTTATAATTAAAATCTAATATTATATATGTAAATTATATAAATATTACATAAAATATTATATAAATTTAATTTAATATTTCTTAATTTTCTTAAGTCCAAAGTATATTTTATAGCCCCTATATGAGATAATATTTCTGAAAGCGCCTCTGAAACTGATACAGATATCGCTTCGCTTCCTCTCTCTTCCTCTCTACGATGCGCGAGCGCAATATACATAATACCCTAAGGGACAAAGTATCCGCGAGGGTTTATGGCAATTCCATTTTTGCATCGCGTATTGCGCTACATTTATCCTCCCAAGTCCCGATAGAAATATTGGGGAACCGCGCGTGATTTACAGCGACCATTATTATTTCGCATTTACCACTCTCGCGCTACAGATATCCGCGCGAGTTAACCGCGCGCGTTGCAAAAAAAAGAAGAAAAGATCCGAGAATTTATGCGGCATTTTATTAAGGCTAATACGCGAAGGGCGGCACTAGGTTCGACAATAAAGGAATATTACCTGGGTACTGCGGCGACCGTAATGCGTCGATCCGATATAATCTACGGAGCGTTTCAACGATCTTCTCGCGGACCATCCGTTATGCCCACGCAACGTACGCAACGATCGCGAAAGTAATCCGCGCGGACGCGAGTCGAGAAAACTGGTTCGAGAAATCGTAACGAGAGCAATGTTAGATTTCGTGGCGGATGCTTTTCGACCGGATATGATTCGAATCTTGAATCGCGATCTTCTCCCGCTGGGATACTCGCTTATCTGTGTGCTCGTTGCCCTAATCCGCGAACCTCGTTTCGTAAACGGTCACGTATATATGTACATTCACGGCGCAACATGGATACCCCATTCCCTTTTCAAAGGAAGGCATTTTCAAAACAGAGACATCAATGTCTATCTGCGTATTGCATTATGTGCATTACGACTGCTTATAATTGGAGACAGCAACAACGGCTCGAGACGCAATGTCTGTATTTATAACAGCTTGGCAGTTGACGTTTGACGTTTGACATTTGACGTTTGACGTTTGACGCGTGTAAAATATAATGAATTTTGGTATCGACAACTATGAGAATTATTCTAAAAAAGTGAATAGAGTCAATGCAATCCATTTCATTAGAAAAAAAAATAATAAGCTATATATTATTAATAACACACTTAGAGGTAATAGCATATAACACGTTTGTTTAGATTTGACTGTGATTTTAACATAATATATTGAAAAACAAGGAAGTAATTATAGGAAAGAATATCTTACTGCAAAGAGAATATAAATTTCTATCCTCTCTCCAAAATCGGAGATTAAAAAATCGGAAATTAAAATGATTCAAAAGTCAAGGCTTGTCTAGATCGAAACGACTCGACGATCATATCTTTGTAAAGCGTGTATCCCGCTCGTAAAACTCAAGCAAGCGTGCATGAAGCATTCCGTATCATCTGCGGAAAATAATCCCATCAGATATTTCTCTCCGGCATGTGCGAACGCGCGACTCGGAAAAAAAAATCTCCGTCATGAAGACGCGTGTAAGTGCACGGGACAGTCTCGCGCCGGGGATCCGAGATCCCCCGTTAATCTCGTCGTTACTCGCGGACGGACACGCGATATCCGCGCATGAAAGTTTATCGCCGTAATGTATTCCCGACGATATAAGAATCCGAAGTCAAGGTCGCGATTTCCGTTCCATCTTGGGCGCGACGGCGACAAATCGTCGCCGTCGCGCGGCCTGGTAATGAGAGAATATATATATACCAGCCGCGGGAGAGGATTGTGATGTAAATTTCACGTACGTTGTGGAGAGGAACGAATCGGGCTCGACGTGATGGCTAATTAAAAACTCGCGATTCGGATCCGCCGACGAGATTTCTTTCAATGCGCGCGATTTGAATAAACGTACGGTCGATTACATGACCTGTAAGGTCAGAGTTCCGGTCACTATTCTTGTTAGATAGAGCCGGACAGTTCAATTTAAATTCTCACACGAACGAATTGACGCTATCAAACGTTGCGCGGTATGTTCGAGCAAAGGAAATTCGATTAGACTCGACTTAATGTTTACATGTGAAAGAGGATAATAATTTATACGCACGAGATTGACAATGGTGTTTTTCATGAATCGTATGAATCGTGTAATCATACAATAATTTAATGCAAGAATGTTAAAATGCTTGTATTACATTGGAGAATGACACAGACGAGTACGAACAATAATAATAATGATGATGTCCATACAACGAGCTACTACGAGCAAACTTGTCATCGATCAGTCGCTCGTAGAACTCTCGCTGAGAACGCCTTATCCTAATTTTTTGAGCACGATGCAAGTGACTGATCCGCTTAAATCTGTTTTAAGGTCCTCAAAGGTCCTTGAATATTTTTTATAAATTTTTTATAAAAAAAAATGTTTTACGGTAAAAATTCTCCTTCAATGTAAAATTTTCTCCTTCAGCGTATAATCATGCAATATTAATTTTAACAGCCGTAAAAAAAGAGACAATTTATAATTATAATTATTTAAAGAAAATTTCTATAAAATTTTTATAAATTTATATCTCAAATCTATCTCGTAAAAAGAAAATCAAGCTAAAAAAATCATATCGTTTATGAATGAGAAACTGTAAAAGGATTTGAAGGAGTCAAAGGTCAAGGATCGAGTCAAGGGTCATTGAAAAGTATCATGAGAATAAATATGAGTGCCCGAAGCAAATTCTCACGGTCGGCATCCTTATTTCGTCAGCTCGAGCTTTTCGTTCGAGTGTATCTGACTGCGATATTGAGAGGATTGAGCGAGGGGAGTTGCCAGGATCGTCCAGGCGGCTGAGATCGGTTGAGCATAGGAAGTCGCCACGTACACAGTAGGTTCGCTCACGATCGGCACAGCTACTTCGAGCTTGGCGTTGCGATGAATCTGGGTCCTGCTCTGACTGGAGACGGCGGTGACGACCGGAAGAGCTTGCTCGGTGACAACCGGAAGCGCTTGCTTGGTGACAACCGGAACCACGGGCACCGGGGTCTTGATCGGCGTCTCGACGATCGCCAACGGCACGGCGTCGAGCTTCACGGCGTTCTTGCGATTCGGACCCTCCAGTCCGAGACTCTTGTAAAGCTGGATTCGATTCTCATTGTAATCGGGAAGAGCGGGCAGGACCGGAAGCGGTCCGAGCTGAATAGCGGACACCGACGATGTCTCTGGTTGGATCGCCTCCTTAACAAGCTTTTCCGGCGTCTCGACACGGAGATTGTTATGCACCTGGACTCGACTCTGATGAGAGGTCGCCAGAGGCACTTGACTGGGAAGGATCACCGTCTCGTAAGCGGGTGCCGACAGGACTCCGATCGTCTCGACGGGTTGAACGGCCTTCAGACGAACGTTATTGTGAATATCGACGCGACTCTGAGTGGAAGTCGCCGCGCCGGTTAATCTCGGGATTAGGATCGAATCCGAGAGTCCGTAGACAGGCGCGACGATGGATGCTGTGGTGTCGCGATTGCTCCGACCCGTGTCGATCTTTTTCTCCTGCGCTGAAAGCTCGTGGGAACTCTTCGGCGAGGCGTTCGCCGAGTCCCGATCTTCTTGGGAACTCGGATTTCCCGTCTTCTGATCTTGATCGTCGGTCGATGCCTCGAGGCTGCGCTTTCTGCGGCTCGTCGTGCGCTCCACCTCCTCCGCGGCGGTGGCCTTCGCGTGTTCCTGCAGGTGGACGTTCGCGGCTGACAGGACCGGCTCGCCGGTCGCAAACAGCTGATCGCTGTCAGTCGGCAGATTCGTCGCCGCGACGCGGAAGCCGCCCTCGTCGGCGACGTAGAAGACGGATTGCAGGATACCGTGTGCATCTACGTAGCTGTAGGAACCGCGTGTGACCCCGTCGAGACCCCGGACTTCCTCCTTGGCGGACGGGCCGCCGGCGTAACTGTACGCGTGCACCCCGACGCGCGTGTCCTGCGACTGATGGTACACCGGAAGCGGATCCGCCAGATAGGCGTAGGGCAGCAGGGTCAGCTGCGCGCTTGTCGCCACGCCGAGGAACGCGAAAACTGGAATCTACGAGAGGAGAACGAGATTCTTATTCACGCCGCAAATACGCGGAAACCGTCAACGTGTTGAGATAAACTAAGTATGTAGGGGCTTTCGATATACTGCTTCCTAGTTTGGTCTAATCAGAATTTGAATTCTTCAGAGAGAACGCAGGTTTTTTTTTCCGAGTAAAATTGTAAAGCGATATTTTTTTACTCGCTCCATCTGTAATCAACGAGTTTATCGCGTTCGCCGATTAAGACTCCGACGATCGTCTCGGGATTAAAGAACGACATCTCGGTTGCAATCTCCCGCGATATTCCGTTATAATCAATAATATATCAGAGAGCTGTGGCAGGAGAGGCAACAATATGCATTATTCGTTGTACGCACGTTCGTACGCTCCGCGTGGCAGAAAGTTCGGTCGGATGCGCTTTATTCAGAACGCACGCGAGAACAATGCGAGTGCAGATCGTTGCGATGGCAGATTTATATGCGGGACTACCTAGTCGTGCGTTTTCGGATTCGCTTTTTCAAAAGGCGCGAGAATTGCATCGGGGATTTTAGAGTATCTTCTCGGGAGATGAGAGCAGATGCTTATCACGACAGACAGCCGGCGAAATGTTCGACGAATTTTACGCCCGATATGGGGTAAAGCAGGGGCAACACGTGTGGAACGGGGTGAGCTTATATACTTGCATGAGCCTCTCGAGAGATTCAGCCTCTCTTTACGATCCAATAAGGCCTGAAGAAGTAACGACAGACAGATAGACAGACGCGGAGGAAAGAGCGCGATCGGTCCTTTATGCGTCGTCGTCAAACATCGTCAAAAAAAGCGTCAACGACTTTGATCTACATTTTCATTTTAAACCAGTCGATGCGACGCGTCTTATGGATAGCTACGATCGAGCGCGAGAAACAAATTTTTCTGTCTGTAAATTTCTAGTTGCGATTTATCCGTAAATTTAAAGAAAATTAGAGAAAAAATTTAAAGAAAAGAAGAGAGAGACAAAAAATCAAATACAATACGAAAATAACTGACAAAATATAATGACTAAATCTCTCCTATTATACAAAAAATAACATGTTGCATTAATAAATATCTTCCATATCATTGTTAAATAAATAATTACACAAAATTGTGAAACAAAATGTTAAAGCAGCGGCATTGAACATATTTGTTCAAATTAATATTAAAAAATTTCAGAAATCACGACATTGCGTTTAAAAACAAAACACTTTGTATCTGTGTTCAAATTCAAATAAACAACTTTAGAATCGAATTCTTCGAAAGCCTTATGGTGTGATGTTCACAGTGATTTAAATCACTATAAACGTTAGAAACAGCCGTAAAACAGTTGTAGCGCGCTGGTTACAGCAAGACTGACTAGAAAAAAATTGTGTAGCGAAAAACAGGGGAGTTCTATCCGATGTTGGATAAGAGTGCCATTTAGCGAGAAGGCTTGGCCACCATAAAACGCGCACAGTGATCGCGCTCTTGTGAACCGTGAATTTTACATGCGTGCGCGTACATTTTTCAACGCTTTTATATCTCGACAAAAAGCAAGTAGCTCGGCGGGCGTCGCGTAAGCACAACCCTTGCAAATAAATTGTAAGACCCACTCGTATATATCACTCTCGCGGACGTTCACTTTTCACTATTTAACAACATCAACTGTAACAAAGACTGTAACAACTTCTCTTCGTTTCTAATATCGCACATAATAGTTGGAGAAATAATTTTTTAATATATCGTGACTTTACATATGAGACTTTTATGCGCACATGAATATAAATATATAAGAATCTAAATATTAATCTAATAATTAATAAATAAATACCAATCAAAAAGGAATTAGAATTTCTATAACTTATTAAATTCTATTTAGTTAAATAAAATTTAATTCGAATTGAAAATTAATTTTTTTAGTCCACACGATGTATATGAAACATCGTTTACCATAATTAATTGTTTGCTTGGCTGTTTCAGGTTTCAATTTCCATTTAAAAAAGTGGAAATTAAGGACAACAAAGTGTATCATTTGAAATAAAAAAAATTAAAGGACGTAAGAGAAGACTCTAAGGACTGAAGAAAGAGCTGGACAGATTGCGCTTACCAGTGCCTGCATCGTGCTTGATGCGTCTCTGCCGACCTCCTTACTGAAGGACTGTCCGGGCTATGCACCTTGCTCGCAATCTGGTTTTGACTTATATATGCGCCGCGCGGCGAGCCGCGCGAGATGTCTTTGAACCAGGAACCTGAAGAAATGTCGAAGGACAAGGCGGATCCGTTCGCCATCGAGACGGGATACCATCGATCCCGGATCGCACCGGTCGATCCTCGAGATCCCCGCGAACGCTTCGTCGCCCATCGTCATTTCGAGCGCCTCGTAAAGACGAGAAAAGTAACCGTACCGGATTTAATGCTTGTTTCTTCGCGGATTATATATCATATACATTAATATAAATTTGCATTCTCAACATCTCTAAAAAGATTAAAAATTATTAGATAATTATTATTAAAAAATTTAAATTTGAAAATTAAAAATATATTTTACATTAAAATTATTTTTAAATTAAAGATAACTTTTCGACATAAATATATGTAAAAATAATTATTGAACTAAAAATGTTCATAAATGCAAAAATTATTATTACAGAAAAATGTATTAAATTTATAAATAATATTACAAGTACAAACTTAAAAAGAAATTATTATTCTATACTCGGTTAAAAATTTTAAAACTGACCCTCTCAGAATTTAATATTGAGTCTAACAATAAAACATTCAATATTAAATTCTGAAAGTAATTTCTTTTTTAATAAAATCCATTAGCCTAATTCTGGTTTAATTTAGCCAAAATCCTAATAAAAAATATAAAATATAGTAGATACGACACAATTCTATAGTTTCGTATATCCACTATTAGAGCAGCTGAACAAATGTAATTTTTATTTTCATTACATTCATTATATTTTTGTATTTTAATCTATTTATTTTTCACACTTTATGCACATTCTTTCACTTATTTGTTTCTTAAAAAAGCGCTTCGTAATCGGCGAAAAGAGCCGATAATTTATACTTGGCCTTGATAAGATCAACCTGTTATGAAGACTAACAATAGTAAACCTTTAATTCTTCGCGACGAATCCTCGAGTATAATTATCGTAATTAACGTAAGAACGCGGGAGTTGAACGAAGCGAGAGCATTGAGAAAACTGATTCGATTTACTCGAGGTCGTTCAATGATCCCAATCACGTAGAATTTCTTCGGTTGTAACGCGAACCCTTTTGTTTGGCTTCGTGCACCAGAGGCTACATTCGACCTCGGATCGTTTAATTTGCAAAATTGTAATGCATTTTAATGAAATGTCCTGTGCGAGACTCTTGTTCCGGTTACGATAAATTCCTTATTCCCATAATAATTAAAACAACGTAAAGATCCGAGAGAAAAATTGTTCAAAAGACCGCGATGTTTCTCTCTTAAAAGTTTGCCTGGAGATCGCCTGGAGATACCTTTGCTAAGAAATATTTTAAAAAGTGGTTTCATTATTTTACGGATGAGTAAATTCACATTTATATTATTAATATAACGTTATCATTATAAAACAAAAAATTGCTACGATGGACGACATCAAGGCCGTCCGCTCTTGCCTGCGGTATAACATCGTCTCGTTTTTACGTTTTATAAATACGTACGCGCATGTATCTGTTTTGTATGAAATGAAGCTTGTTCTTTAGATTTAGCGTGCGTGTTTAATAAAGCACATATACTGAACCAAAATTCATTCATATCATAAGTTTGCGCACAGGATCAAGTAACATGCCTTTAATTTTCTTGAAGATGCGCCAGGAGGAGGAGACTAAAGTCTGACCTGCTACTCTTTTTATTGCTCCTTCTACCGAGAAACATCGCATATTTAATAAATTATGTATTTATATCGGTAAGAAAATTTATTTTTGTCTTTTTAATGCTTGCACAATTATTCTGCTAATTATCGTAAATTTATATATATATTATATGTATGTATATAAAATAACTAGAATTTTAGCTGTATTATTTAAATATACATATAAATATACATAATTTATTTAACTAATATATGTAATTATATAAGTTTTAAATTATATATAGTTAATTAATAAGGCACACATACACACACACAAATGTCTTTAATATTAATTAAGATTTTTATTAAAAAGATGTAAATAAACTTGTGCAAACATCAGATAAGTAAAGAAAAATGTGTGAAAAAAATTTAAAGCACACACATTGTGTACTTCCAGATCATTTTCTCTCTAAAATGTGATCACTTATTTCTCGACACAATTACGATTTTTAAGCATAAGTAAAAGTAAGATCGTCAATCTAACGATCGCAAGACAATTGTCGACGGTTTTTCCCTCGCGAGTAATTCGATTGGCCTTGATCAGGACCACGACACGCTCGTGTTCAGAGCGAAATTGTTCGCCTGTCGCGACTTTTTTATCCCTTTTTCCCGGGCCGCAGACCGCAGACGTCCAGGAATCCTTCCCTGGCACAATAACATCACATGACCCTCGTCCTTGGCAGTGCTGGCAATTGCGATGACCCGGACTCGCAAGCATACCTCTAACGAGTATTATAATGACATAAAGGGTTGGCGCGAGGGATCAACCTGTTCACCGCGCGACGCGTAAACCCGAGATCGCGCGAAAATTTGCATATCCGGTTTCTCTGAAAGCAACACGAGTACGAAATTTTAAATGCGATCGATAAATCGCATCGCAACGGGTTACGCGACATAAACGCGAATTACAATGCTTCTTATAAGCAATAATTGGACATAATTAGTTGTGATGTCATCAATTAATTGTTACATCATCGATATTTTTATTTCAAGTACATGAATATCATTATATCAGTCTGTATTTTACAATGCAAACAATTGATTTCGGGAAAGTTGTTAATTAAACTCTTAATTTTAATATATGCAAAAATCTTATATACATATATCAAATATATACATATTAATCACTAATATGTATGCCGTAAAATATTTGTACGCGATCTCAATATCATGGAAGATAAACTTTTCGGCAAAGGTATCAGGATTTTTAATTTAATAAACATTCTACTTTTTTATCAATATCTCAGTCTTAAAATTCACATAGAATGAAAAAAATATTCTGTAAAAAATTTGAAAAATATCGTTTCTAGAATTTCGAAAAAGTGGTGAAAAAAGTCGCCAAATTAGAAAGAAGGCTCTTCTATAATTTAATCACGTTAATTTTCAATATTCAGTCTTTCAAAAAGAGAATTGTTTTAATGAGAATCATTTCTCGCAAATCTAGCATTTAACTTCGAACTTTGAGGAAATTTCTCATTCTTCCGATTTTATCGGTGGTATCACGATGAAAAATCAGAATATAAGAAAACGTAGGCGGATAATAGTATCCACAGAATATCGCGTTCAGATCTCGGCCTGGTACTTGGAGGGTTTTTTGTTATGCCACACTAGTGCACAAACGCGATATAAATAGAAACGTTACGATAAGCAGGAAATATAACTTTCATAATACGATGCGGTCAGTTACCTCCGTGTTATTCTGAATTTTAAACAGCACGTGCAACAGCCTTTAATTCACGCCCGTGTTCCAAGTGCCTACACGTGCCAATTTAGAGTCAATTTTTAATCTCAAATTTCCTTTAAGAAGAGCACGATCTATACCGATTTAACCGAGACTCTAACAACCCGGATGTAAGCTTTAGAATGTTCCGTGCAGAATTCTCACGGAATACATTTATTGTCAATTTCTCAGCATCCCGCGCGCGCTTCCTCATTCTTCCCATCGTGGGGTACCGTTTCGCGGACAAATCCTACGACCAGGACACGCCTTTTCGAGCGAGTCTGCCAGCGCGAGGTAACGGCGGGCCGTGACCCTTCAGGTGGTTCTGCTCGCTTCCGGTCATCGTCCGCGCCGCGGTCGCGAGGAGACTGGAACGTGGGCGCAATATCTCGGGATATCTCGTCCGCGAGGACACACGACGGTGATCTCATGTTCGCAAGATCCGTCGTCTATTTGCTTCTCCACCATTATGTGCTACCAGCGGCAGCATCAACAGCGGCAGCATCAGCAGCAGCAACAGCAACACATGGGAGAGAAGGGAGGTGTCATCGGTGCGCTCGTAGGCGAGAATAGCCGCGAGAAAGCGTGGATAATCAGAGAATAGGCTCCCGCGTGTCGACGTGAGCGCCGAAGGCCGGGAAGACGAAGAGCGTATGGTGATGAAAAAAAAAAAGCGACGAGAGGATAAAGGGAGAAGAGATCGCGCAGGGAAGCCGACGCGCGGGAGAAGGGACGGGACTCTACGAGAGACGATAATGGTCGGACCGTGAACACGGTCGGCAGAAACACTCGATTACTCGCGCTCGCTCACGCTGCTCTCCTCTCCGCGTATCGTAGGTCAAGGCACCTCTTATTTCCTTAACCCTTCGCGGCTCGATGTGACTTCAAAGTAACCGACCGGCGCTCTTTTTCCTAATCTTTATCTCTCTCTCTCTCTCTCTCTCTCTCACACTACCCCCCCCCCCTCTCGTTTTTTATCTTTTTCTGTAACAATATGCAAGAACTTATCGTCTTGTGATTGCAAAATTATGATGATGATATCGTGCAACGTAATTACATATGTTTGTAATATTTGTCGAGATATCAAATTGAGAAAGATAAATTATTTGTATATAATTATGATTTTTTATTTTATATAATTATGTTTATATTCATTTAAAATTCTATAAAACAGATGCATGCGCGCGCGTATTTCATTGAAAAAATATTCCTCATTAAAAATACAGAATTAATTTTTTCTGCCGATTTTGTTCGCAAACTTCAAGCAACAACAAAGATAACACTCTTTTGCAACACTCTTCTTTATTTGAAATTAGTAAACTGTAACTCAAAAAGAAGCTAATTTAATTACCTATCCATATCTCTGAAACCTAAATTGATTCTACTTTTTTAATAGCACAAAAATCAGCGCGTTGTATATACATGTATGTCTCGTTAATTTTATCAGTAAAAGATTATTTCAAATTTTAACAAGAAATATCTTAATGATCAAATTCGAACATTCTGTCATCTCAACGTTAACTTAACTAATATAATACTAAGATAAACGGCTAATAAGAGCCAAGAGCGCAGGTGAAGGCGCGAGTTCGAAATTGATTACTGAAGATGGCTCGAAGTGGGACCGAAACGTCTAGATTAATTTTTTAATTTTATAATAAAGTGTAGTTTTTTTTTATTTTTTAATCGATCTTTTTTACTCGCGTCTTCACCTGCGCTTTTGGCTCTTATTAGCCGTTTATCTTAGTATTAACATTTCTAGAGCCTTCATTTATTTTATTTATTTAACTAATATATTTCTATCCTTATCATCCTGCAATCAAGGCAAAGTTAATCTTGATGATTTATCGTTTATCGCACACAGCATCGGATAACAATGGTATCTCTCGAGTATATGCGCGAAGAGAAATCATCAAGCCTCCGCCATCATCGCTTCTTCCTCCTCCTTTTATAGATCCTGGCGGATCGACGCGAACGTTTGGAGTTATATCTCGACGGAACAACCTTTTAGAATTCCAACAAGATGCACGCGTCCGCGGACAGTAAAATCATCCCCTCTCCCCCCACTCGGAAAAATCGCCGCTGATGAAAGACCCGCGAAGGACCACCATCCATGCGACTCGCCTCATCGTCCGCCGCGAGATCCGGCCACATATTTGCGCAGGTCGCTTTACGTCGTAAACAATATAAACATAATGCAGTCGAGCCACGAATGAAACCACACCCGGCGTACATACATACTCACACACGCATTACGCACCTATGCACGAGTTATATTCGCGTATACATACCTATATACGTATACATATCGCAGCAAGGACTCGACGCAAGATTATCCACGCGACGTGACATCGCTCTTCGCAGTGATCGAAAAATGCCGGCGGATAAAGCGGATAAATGAACGCTCTCTCACTTGATAAATTCCATAAGTCGTTAAATGGCCCTTTATCGTGTATATTTAAATTAAAACGGTTGTACAACCAAAAGGCGTGTATACTGGAGGCTCGATTTGGTGTGACTGATGAACCGGTTCACGAGTTATAAAGTGCGCTAAACGATAAACGTGATTCTTGCTTTTTTTCCGATTGAAGGCTTTTCTTGTAACTAAATAACACTCGGCGCACATTGAAGGCACTAATATATATATATATATATATGCAAATTTACATATGTATTATATACGTATACATATATATAGTTTCTTTCTTATACTTTCAAAAAAATAAGATACGCGGAACAGATAAATTTATATATTATATACCTCAATCAGCTATATATCCTCGGGTTCGACTGTTATGTATAAAACTTTTCCTTTTCTTACAACTTGCAATTTTATTGTTCCTGGTTGCTCTAAAATCTTATAAATATTACTTGAATTCACCACCGGGTTGCCATTGGCATGAGTTACTACATCTCCAGGCTGCAATCCAGCACTGCAACAATAAGATAAATATCTAAATTTTTCGATTATTAACACATTTTTATATATATTTCATGTTACAATATATTGGTGGAATTTTCTCAACATTAAATATCATGATAAGTTTACTTGAATATTGTCTTATCTATTTTTCTAGTTTTCTTATCTACTATTTATTATTTATTTTGTTATCTATTATCTGATTCTCAGTTCATAAAAAAACAATTTTAGTAACTTGTCACTTTCATATTGTTGATATACATTTTTAAAAAATCAATTTTCAAATTAATTAACAAATGATCGTATGATTACAATGTAAGACAATAATAAAGGGATGCTTTTATACTTACTTATGAGCTGGAGATCCAAGCATTACTTTCCACACGAGGACTCCATGTCTGACATGCGTGTACTCGTTATATTGTTGCATCTCAAGTAAAGTGTCTGGCATCAAAGTTTGCATTGTGATGCCCATGTATCTTCTTCTAGGTGCTTCTTGAAACGTTATGCCTGCAAGATTAATCTATGATATCTTCCTTACATTGCATTGATGGAGTAAAAAAATACTTTGCATTACCTTTGTTCTTCTTACGTAATTCCACTTTGTTCAAGAATTCTTTTGCATAGTCTATAGGTATGGCAAACGAAATTCCAGATGTCACTTTCATTGCATTTATTCCTATTGCTTCCCCATTCAAATTCACTAGTGGTCCACCCGAATTTCCAAACTAGAGAAAAATTCGATTTTGTTAAAAGTAAGAAATATGACACAATATCTAATATTTATAATAAAACGAACAATTATTGGAAACTAACAGTAATTGCTGCGTCCGTTTGAATGTATCCCATATGTGGATTATGTAGACCAAGTTCTTGACTTTGCCTATTTACACTGCTTACTACTCCGCTTGTTATAGTGTTGCTAAGAGCTAATGGAGAACCAATAGCCACTACAAATTCTCCTGGTCTAATATTGGCTGAGCAACCAAGTTTCATTACAGGCAGATTGGTCTATGCAATCAAATAATACATAAATTAGCAATTGTAATAATATATAAAAGTATAATTGCAATAAAGTATATAAGTTAACAATCATATAATAGATAGATATTTTGATAAACAAAATTTACTTATTCATTAGATATTACCTTATTTATTCGCACAGTAGCAAGATCGCTTTGCAAATCAACATCTTCTATTACTCCAGTATATGTACTACCGTCATAAAGCCGCACCTATGTAAGAAAAGTAAGAGACACGAAATTAATTTAAACAGATGTAACAAATCAGCCTATACTCAAGAATATGAATTTTATTAAATAATAATTAAATTAAAAATAGATTCAGGCATAAGATTCACAATATTTAGTATAAGGAGTAAACAATAATTCGATGTTACTTGTAACATATTTACAGGATGCTTAGAAAGGATAATGGAACTCCCAAAGGACTCACATTTACCTTCACTGTTGTATTAGGTTTATTTACTACAACATGAGCGTTTGTTAGTATTAAACCATCCTGACTAACGATAAATCCTGATCCATTACTAGTGGTAGCTGGTTTCCCAGTAAAGAAGTCTATCCTATCAATTCACGAGAAAGAAAAAGCAGCAGTTAGTATGTGTTTATCATAGATATATATATTGTTTCTCAGAATATGTAATCGGTGTGTTTATATTTACCTCCTTGTGTCCTTGATCTCGATATAAACTACGGATGGTGCGGATATCTCCACCACGTCTGCTATAAAATTGTACCTATCCCTGTTCTGATTACCATCAGACGGCGGCAATGAAACGGCATGAATGACGGGACAATTAGGGACGACCAGATTTTCGATTCTCCGCCGTATATCATCTTTCCAGTTACACAATACATAGCCAAGACCTATCGCCGAGATGAGCGCGGTACAGGTTAGGAACTCTCTCGGTCTGCTGTCATACGCCTTTCGACCCTGATGCCGATGCGAATGGAACACCCGGATTCTCGCTTGATATCGATCGGCGAGCACGATCGTCGCGAATCGTGACAGTTTCGAGCCGTCTCTTGCCAGAAACGTCCGCGGCAACCACGACAAGGAGGAGGCCATCCTTCAAATTCTGACACGAGCTGAGATCAGCTGACGGAAGTCGGAGGTCTCACTGGAATTCGAATGCGCGCGATCGCGTCGGATGCCCATATTTTCATACCCCGATTTTCAAGGGAAACTATTAATTCTCTCGATGCCCCGTATCGCGTCCATTCGCATAAAGACTCGGAACGATTTTGAATCCTCGGGCCCGATTGTTTCCGAGAAGCTGGCTCTCGAAATTTCGCGCGACCCCTTCGACTCTTCGAGCTGATTGGCTGAAATTCAAATCTTCGATAGTTCGATAAACTCGATGGAATCGATGCGCTAGTTCGATAAACTCGATGAAATAAATATCCGCGCGCTTGTGCTCTCGCGTATTAACCGATCTTTTTTAATTAATTTCTTATTAATTATTGTGAAGATCGCAAAACGGTAGAGGACTTTCCTACTCGATTTAACCCGCTCTACCTGCACATGACGGGTGATTCGAACACCTTGTATATTATATATACATATAGTATATACATACATACATGTGTATACACACACACACACATACATACATACATATATATGTATATACTATATGTATATATAATATACAAGGTGTCCGAATCACCCGTCGTGTGCAGGTAAAGCGGATTAAATCGACAACTAGCCGAATGTCATCGATTTGTAGAATACAAGGACTTTGTAAGATAGACGTGCAGGAATTTGCTTTCTCGAGAACGCGTACATATTTGCGTATCTGTATTCTAGCGAGTGAATAAAACTATGTAAACATCTACATCATAAATTTCTCAATGAATGTATAGCATAATATTTTTGACAAATTATTGACAAAAGATTATTGAGAAAAGTATTTCTCTTATACATTCTCTTTTTTTTCTTTCTCGTCAGATTTCTCATATATACGCGAATGGTTCGGTAATTGATCGGTAAACGCCTGAAATCACGGGCACGCAACGCTCGCGGCTTTCATCGCGTGTTGATACATCATTAGCGTATATACGCATGTTAAATATGGGCCACAGAGAAAATGTGAAAGCCACCGTAGTACGCCCCCGTAAGGACCCTCATCTTCGAGAAAAGTGACCTCCTTTCGCGACCTGTCCACTGCCTATCTCCGTTTAGACGTCTTAGGTGTGTGAAGACTAACAATAAGACTGTAACGCTTATTGTCGAAAACGCTCGATTATTCGATTGATTAAAAAAATATATCTTGAATTATTTTGTATCCACACAAGATAAATCTACACAAATTATCCATATATTTATAAAATATTTAATATTGCAGAATGTTACTATTAATCACGAAGCAACCTACAATAAAAGATATAAATATTTAATAATTAAAAATATATCTTTTAATTATTATCTTTAAAATCAGAGAATCACTCTCTTAAAAGAATAATTCGTTTTCATTATTGGTATAAGAGAAAATTAAAATCTAACGAGTAATAATATTATAGTTTTATTTTTTATTAAAGAATTTTATCGCGGTAAAGTTTTGCACCAAGCTATACGACCTTTCGATACAATTCTAATAATGTCACAAGTTCAGAATTCTCGAATCGATTAAATCAATTTAGATCAACACATAACACGGTTCTCCTTTTTTTCAAAAGAATGAAGAAAACGCACATGGTTAAAGCATCAAAGGTAATCAATAAGGACACAATCTAAGGGAGAAAAAATATTTTCTATTTCCGTTCGCGAAGCCGCGATCGAGGAAAGATTTTCGAAATAGAGAAACGAACACATAAATATCATTTTTCTTCTTCGGATAAACCAGGATTTTCTCTTTACTGCATATTTTTTTCATCCAATCTGATATTTCACATATTGTTATACCTAAATGTCTGAGCTCTTTTCCAACGATTATTGACAACGAGAAAGACTCACGATTCTTAAACAACTTTTGCAATCATTTCTAATAAACACTTATCTAGTAGATCGGCTCCAGTGAAGTAAGATTCATCATTTTCGTGGCTGATTCTCGATGTAAATCTATTGTTTCCTACCATGGCACGCCAAACTGTAAACGAGACATTACAAAGTGGCTTGAGTACGAAATCATATGGAGTGTCAAGACAGGAATTCGTGGTTTATATATATGTCTCGGTCACAAGAGTAAACGCGAAATTTTTTCCACGATACGCTCTTGGCTATAAGAACGCTTCCTTACTCATTTTCTGGGCGCCGCGTTGATAGGGGTCCAGCTGATCGAGAACGTTGTTGTCCATGCTGGCGAGGCTCCTTACCGGATACGAGCAGGTTCTTATTGCAGTCCGGTCTCGACGAATCGGCACAGAATTGTGTTACTTGTTTGCTAAATAATCCGTACAAATGACTCATCTGAAACGAGAGAGAGATTTATTTAAAAGCTGTAATAATCATTGATCCCATACGTCTGCAAAATATAAATATGCATTAATTCTCATTCGCGAAAGAAGGAGAATGAAGCGAAGAAATAAAGAATATATAAAGCTGAGACGACGAATAATTAATTTTCAGGATAACATTTATCAATATGCTCTTTTATGTCAAATCTTCTAAAAGATATAAAGTTGGATTGTGCGGAATCGCGATAGGACCGCATTCCGACCGCGTCCGGTGAAACTCGGCAATGTATAACACCATCGATGGAATCAACAGTTAAAAGTAAAAAGATATGTATGCGCAATGCGCGACATTCCGTTCATCACGTATCGAATTGCGTGATACCGTCTTTTCGTCGGTCGCGTGAAACATGACAGCCGATCTCGCGTCGACGATGAGGACGATGTTAACGAAAACGATGTCCACACAGACGGAATCCTTTTACGGCTCGCTGCTTCGATGACGCGTATATCCGATCTTAGAATTTCTAATGATACTTCTGTAACGACGGTATCCCGCGGTATCCTCTTTCATCTACTTTTGTTTCTCGCGTTTCGACATTCTCTGGCACGTTATTGTGTTTTACAAATCGAATGAATCAATCCATATGATATCATTTTTGACATATATGTATATTTAAGACTGAAGTTAAATGAATCCAAAAGAATTTATGACAATTTTAAGAAATTTTAAGGAATTTTTATAAGATGACCCGAATATAGGCATCTAAAAATCGTTTTAAATTCTCTGGTGTGTCTTCTAAACGTTTGTTAAAGTTTTTGTCGCTAAATGTGTGCTATGTTTTCTTCATATAAAAAATTATTAAATACCTAAGTCAATTAAAATTGAAAGCAAATAATAATAATAATGAAGAGAATAATGCTTCTTTATATCTCATGCTTTTTCAATACGGTTATTACTATTGATTAATGTCTCTTAGATCAATGATGGATTATTATCCCGTTTCCGTTGTGATTCCGGAAATTTGGAGAAAGCGGAGATTTCTTTAGCGAGACTCTCGGCTACAAGGAAATTAGCGCGGAAAGACAATGATATGACTGTATGTTGTAGTTACGCTAGAGAGATATACTTTTACATTTTGAAGCAATATTTGTATCCCGCTTTCGTTTAGAAAATATTTCCCGTTAATTATAGAAAAAAATGCGATATATTTGAATTACAATTAATTTTAGAATTGTTCCAAATTTATCTATTTGTCTCATAGATAAATGTTACAATTAAACACTATTTAAATTTTTAATATGTATTTCTTACCAGCGTACACAACTATTTAAAGTTCGAAAAAATTATGTCAAATTATCTCTAATACGATATCTTTTTACTCGTCTAATCAGCCGAAATCAATATTTAATTTGTACTTTACAAAACAATAAATTAAATTTTAATTTAATAGTAATTAAATTGATAAACCAATAATAAAAACTCATCTCACGGTTGCTCCGCCGTTGCCCGATATTTCTCCCAGATCTCCTCCTCCTCTCAGATTGTCAGGATTGTCAGCTACGTTGATCTGTAACATACAAATAAAATTCGAATTGTAGCAGCGCCCAGAGTAACAAACATTTTAGAAAATTATTATTGTATGCATTAAATTGTATATTGTATTAGAATTTTTAATTCGACGCAATCAATAATAAGCAAAAAATTTAATTAAATAAATTTAAAAATTTTGATTCAATACAAGTAATGAGCAAATAATACTCACCCCAGGGATGCTCCTTCTCGTCGTCCTCCTCGTCCTCCTCCACGAAGTTCAACTCGTCGTTCTCCTCGTCGTCCTCTTCGTCGTTGTCCTAGTCGTCCTCCTCGTCATTCTCATCGTCGTTCTCCTCGAAGTTCTCCTCGTCGTTCTCCTCGTGGTTCTCCTCGTTGTTCTCCGCGTCGTTCTCCTCGTCGATCTACTCGATGCTTCCTAAGCCTGCTCCTCCTCTCAGATCAGGTTGGTCAGGATTGTTGGGAAGCACAAACATAATTAAATAAATTTATAAATTTTGTTTCAATACATCTAATAAGCAAATAATAAATACTCACCCCAGTGTTGCTCTGTCGGCGCCCGATGCCTCTCCCAGACCTCCTCCTCCTCTCAGGATGTTAGAGTCGTCAAGTATGTTGATCTGTAACAGAAACTAAATCCAAGCTGTAACAGTGCCCAAATAAAACTAATAAACAAATAAATAATACTCACTTCAGGGTAGCTCCGCCGGCACCCGATGCCTCCTCTTCTTTTCTCATCTCTTCCTTTCAATTTCTCAATCTCTTCCTTTCAATTCACACGTTGCGAGTAAACAAACAGTTTACTCGCGAAAAGTTTATGTAAAAGTTCATCGGCATTCGGCACGATGAAAACGAACGCGCGATACTTTTCACGGCACTCCCGCATTGATACACGCGACACGATTTTACTCCGATAATATAATTTTAATCTGAATTATTATAATTGTTATATTTATCGGTTTAAATTTTAAATAAATTATAAATTTAAACCGATAAATATAACAGTTATAATAATTCGGATTAAAATCGTTCCTTTATATAAATAATTTTATATGTATATAAAATTATTTATATATAATGAGAATAATTTTAACAATGAGATGACATTAATGTCTATTTTTTAATCATGTGTAATGATATTCAATTATTTTAAGAGTGAAATTTAGCAATATTGCGTTCCCTAATCGCGTGTGCCCTAATCGCGTGCCCTACTCGCGTGCCCTACTCGCGTGTCCTAATCGAATGAATCGATTGCATTCCTAATTACGTGCTATTGCACGTAGGTAAAATATATAGTACGCGAAACATTTTCGTATCCTCTTAATGGTACTCTCAAACGTACCTCTCGCTACGCATTTTGGCCAGTATTGGCCGTTTATTTTGCATCGCCTTTATCAATTTTTCGAGCCAGTTGGACCTACCTTTCCTGGCTACATTCTCGACCTCTAGCCAGAAATCGAAATAGGAGATATAAACACTCCTTTCATTGCCGGCTACTTATTGTCGGCGAATAGAAAGCGCAAAAATTTTATATGCGTATTAATCGTTCAAATAAATGAACCAAATTAATGCGTGTATACGCGACTTTTAATAATTAATATACAAATAACGATACTTACCCTAGGGTTGCTCCGCCGGTGCCCGATGCCTCTCCCCCCATAGGCCTCCTCCTCCTCTCAGGTTGTCAGGGATGTCAGCTTAAATTGATCTGTAATTAAAAAATAGAATTTAAATTGTAGCAGCGCCCAAAATAATTAATAATTCAAAAAATTATTATTGTAAGCATTTAATTTGACGTATAATATTGAGCGCATATATAATGAAATAATTTTCTAAGTTTTGAAAAAAACTATTTTTTTAAATAGAAACTTTTACAGGATTTATAAAAAAAGTTCATAAGAGTATTTTTGTCTAATTCTTTCCTTTTTGAAATAATTCAAATAAACCGAATTAATGCGCGTACGCGATTTATATAATAATTAATATACAAAATAATAAATACCTCAGGATTGCTCCGCCGGTGCCTGGTGCCTCTCCTAGGCCTCCTCCTCCTCTCAGATTGGCAGGGTTGTTAAAGTCCGTTGACTAACACACGCGACAGTCTCTTTAAACGGTACTCCCGCACTTGTACGCGCGATACTTTTAACGGCACTCCCGAATTTTACGATCGAAGCCCATTTCACATGAAAATCACACTTCGAGTCAACAAGTCGGGATAACAACGGTACTTTCGAGCAAAGGTTAAGCCCGAAGCGGAAGAAGATGGAATCGACGCGAATGGGATTCGCTCGACTCTTGTCCGCGCCTATTCGTATCTCAGTCCGACTCGAACTCGATTAGGCAGATTTCGAATGAGACGCCAGGGTGCTATACCACAGGCGATATCACAAGGCAGGTAGACGCGAAAAGAGTGAAGATACCCATTTTCGATGCTAACAATATAGACAATCTAGAAAATGGGAGTGCAACCTCTTTTCGCGAGCTAAAATCGTACCTAAGTTAGTCTCGTCAGCCGACCCATGCGAAATATAAATATCATTGCGATATATGGCTGGTAGACGGTAAAAGAGAAGGAACCCATTAACAACGATTCCAAGACAATCTACCGATTCGGGTCGAACCGTTTGTCGAAGCAGAGCGTGTACCTCAATCAGCCGAATCTTGAGAATAAACTCAAAACCGCGCAAGCATCGTACGTGGATGTACATGCCATACGCACGCGGCCGGCGTCACCTCGTGCCGCGAAACACGAGGCATGAAAACGTTGCATTCGCAACGCCTCAATGAGACATCCCATTCTGTCGACATCGGAAGTGTGATCCTCGATGACAATAATGAAATCGGGCTATTACGCGAAGACGCGACGACGACGCGAATGCCGATACGCGGCACATCGGAAACCGACGACGCACGTGCGTCCAACCCATCAAATGAGCGCGCCACATATGAGCCATTAAGACTCGTGGCAATGCTGTGTTTAGAGGCTTCTTCTTGATGGCTTCTTCTTCTTCAGGATAAACTTCTATTGTCACAGGCAAAGGGCGTTGCCCGCGCAAAAGGCAAAGGGCGTTGCCCGCGCCAAAGGCAAAGGGCGTTGCCCGCGCCAAAAGCAAAGGGCGTTGCTCGCGCCTCAGGCAAAGGGCGTTGCCCGCGCCTCAGGCAAAGGGCGTTGCCCGCGCCAAAAGCAAAGGGCGTTGCTCGCGCCTCAAGCAAAGGGCGTTGCCCGCGCCAAAAGCAAAGGGCGTTGACCGCGCCTAAGGCAAAGGGCGTTGACCGCGCCAAAGGCAAAGGGCGTTGCCCGCGCCAAAGGCAAAGGGCGTTGCCCGCGCCTCAGGCAAAGGGCGTTGCCCGCGCCAAAAGCAAAGGGCGTTGCTCGCGCCTCAGGCAAAGGGCGTTGCCCGCGCCAAAAGCAAAGGGCGTTGCCCGCGCCAAAAGCAAAGGGCGTTGACCGCGCCAAAGGCAAAGGGCGTTGCCCGCGCCAAAGGCTAAGGGCGTTGCCCGCGCCAAAGGCAAAGGGCGTTGCCCGCGCAAAAGGCAAAGGGCGTTGCCCGCGCCAAAGGCAAAGGGCGTTGCCCGCGCCAAAGGCAAAGGGCGTTGCCCGCGCCAAAGGCAAAGGGCGTTGCCCGCGCCAAAGGCAAAGGGCGTTGCCCGCGCCAAAGGCAAAGGGCGTTGCCCGCGCAAAAGGCAAAGAGCGTTGCCCGCGCAAAAGGCAAAGGGCGTTGCCCGCGCCAAAGGCAAAGGGCGTTGCCCGCGCCAAAGGCAAAGGGCGTTGCCCGCGCCAAAGGCAAAGGGCGTTGCCCGCGCCAAAGGCAAAGGGCGTTGCCCGCGCCAAAGGCAAAGGGCGTTGCCCGCGCCAAAGGCAAAGGGCGTTGCCCGCGCCAAAGGCAAAAGGCGTTGCCCGCGCAAAAGGCAAAGGGCGTTGCCCGCGCAAAAGGCAAAGGGCGTTGCCCGCGCCAAAGGCAAAGGGCGTTGCCCGCGCAAAAGGCAAAGGGCGTTGCCCGCGCAAAAGGCAAAGGGCGTTGCCCGCGCAAAAGGCAAAGGGCGTTGCCCGCGCCAAAGGCAAAGGGCGTTGCCCGCGCAAAAGGCAAAGGGCGTTGCCCGCGCCAAAGGCAAAGGGCGTTGCCCGCGCCAAAGGCAAAGGGCGTTGCCCGCGCCAAAAGCAAAGGGCGTTGCTCGCGCCTCAGGCAAAGGGCGTTGCCCGCGCCAAAGGCAAAGGGCGTTGCCCGCGCCAAAGGCAAAAGGCGTTGACCGCGCCAAAGGCAAAGGGCGTTGCCCGCGCCAAAGGCAAAGGGCGTTGCCCGCGCAAAAGGCAAAAAGCGTTGCCCGCGCCAAAGGCAAAGGGCGTTGCCCGCGCCAAAGGCAAAGGGCGTTGCCCGCGCAAAAGGCAAAGGGCGTTGCCCGCGCAAAAGGCAAAGGGCGTTGCCCGCGCAAAAGGCAAAGGGCGTTGCCCGCGCAAAAGGCAAAGGGCGTTGCCCGCGCAAAAGGCAAAGGGCGTTGCCCGCGCCAAAGGCAAAGGGCGTTGCCCGCGCCAAAGGCAAAGGGCGTTGCCCGCGCAAAAGGCAAAGGGCGTTGCCCGCGCAAAAGGCAAAGGGCGTTGCCCGCGCCAAAGGCAAAGGGCGTTGCCCGCGCCAGAGGCAAAGGGCGTTGCCCGCGCAAAAGGCGAAGGGCGTTGCCCGCGTTAAAGGCGAAGGGCGTTGCCCGCGCCAAAGGCAAAGGGCGTTGCCCGCGTTAAAGGCGAAGGGCGTTGCCCGCGCCAAAGGCGAAGGGCGTTGCCCGCGCCAAAGGCAAAGGGCGGTGCCCTCGCCTCAGGAAAAGGTCGGTGCCCGCGCCTCAGGCAAAGGGCGTTGCCCGCGCCTCAGGCAAAGGGCGTTGCCCGCGCCTCAGGCAAAGGGCGTTGCCCGCGCCTCAGGCAAAGGGCGGTGCTCGTGCCTGTTTAAGGAAGTTCTGGAAGATTTCCAAGTTCTGGAATGGCTTGAAGTTCTGGAAGGTTCAAATGATCATTTTTAAGAACTATACAATTATATGGGGTAAGTATAATAGATATACAATAGATATTATTTTAAAGAAATTTAATGTTTGATATTTATTAAATAAGATTTATGAATAGAAATGTGTATTTTTATACTATATTGAGAGGATGTGATTTATAATTTATGCAATTAAAGATTTCATAAATTTTCAATTTGTTTATTACATCTCAAGAAGAAGATTATTAAACAATTTTAACAAATTTAACATTAATGAAACACTGGTGCCCAGTACAAAATTAATTATGTGACTTATACAAGCTAACTGTTCACAAAATTCAATATTTTCGTGAATAGTTAGCAAAATGTTTTTAGTTTTTAATTTTTAATAGCTATTTTCAACGTTTTTTATTTTTTCTAATGTCGTTAAAATTGTGTGTGTTGATAGAGATTATTTGCTATTACGTTCCTAAGTAAGAAATATTTTTATCTGTTTACTCTAAAAATTCCTTTTTTAGTAAACAACAGATAAAAATATTTTTTACTTAGGAATCTTTGGTACCCCGAAAAAAGTTCAGAAATAGATGCTGACGAAGAATTCAAAGAAGATTCACCGACTACAGAATCGCCAATAATTATCCACGATCCGTCACATTATTAAAAAGCTTGGCATTAAAATGCGATTGTCATACTGGTCAATGTGCCGAAACTGAATGTTGGAGTTCTCCCAAAACGGGAAGCGCGAAAAGATGGAAAAAGTAATATATTTATTTCATAAAATATGTAGAAAACTTTCAATTTCTAGATTACATTTAAGCAAATATATTTACATCAATAATTTATATATAGGAAATCAATAAAACGTCATAAATTCATCGATATGGACTCTGAAGGTTTTAATTTATTGTCGGATTATAATGCCATTAATTTTAGAAATGTTTATTCAAACAGCAAAAATAACCGAATGTCAAATTTGGCTGGTCATGCTATAAAATCATCTTTAGCTAAACCCGCAAAAATTCAAACTTATCAAACAACTAGTTTTTTCTTTTTTAATGTCTTTTTTATATTGTTTTCTGGCCTTTTGTTTTTCTCCGCGCGCGAAGCAATAACATTATATATTTTATTATATAATATTGTAGAAATCTGTTATTACATGACTTGTCAATGCATAACAATTTATGATAAATGATAAATAATAAATGATATCTCTCTCTAAAGAAGGCATGTTATATCGATACTCGAAAGTCTCGAAGTGAATTGTTGTCTCTTTGAGCCGCGAAAAAGCGGCAACAATACACTTTTAGTATTAAGATATGAATCAAACAAAGAAAAATCAAACAGGAAAAGAAATCCTGTTATACACAAAATTCATATTTGTGAAAACTTTCTCTTCCCCCCCCCACCCCCCTCTCTCGCTCTCTCTCTCTTTTTTTTTAAGAGTGGAAACGATTTTACGTACAATTTTGACGCATTATCGTATATATTATTTGTGACTATCAAAATCAATCTAGCAGCGTTTAAAGAGGAAGAAGCGTCTATCTTGTAACATAGAGCGATGAGAGACGAAGAACTGACTAACAATAAGTTGTAATATAATGCACACAGAGATAAAGCTTAACATCTTAATACATATCAATGAATACCGCCTAGTGTTGTTTACGGGGAATAATTGCTTCTGTCCGAACGAGAGCTTGTATTGTATGATTACGCAGGTGAAATAAAAAATGCGAGGAAATATATATCTCATATACCTTACGTTTTTACACATTCTGGCCCCAGTATGGACTTACCTTTTGCCGCTTCTGGCCAGAAATCTTGCGCAGCTTACGTTTATTCTTCTGGCCAGTTTGGACTTACCTTTCGCTTCTGGCCATATCTATTCTGGTATTCGATTTTTAATCAGAAGGACATTCTTTCTATTGCCGGCTGATTATTATTATCGGCAAATAAACGTAAAGATTTTACTTCATTTACGATAAGTTAAATCGCATATTAAACGCGCGCGTCTTTCAAGTCACAAAAGATACACGAGTGTTTATTAAAATATTAATTTAAAAAATTTCTTTCTTATAATTTTTTTTATTTAAAATTATCCACGAAAATTTGAAACAAAAAATAGATGTTATATAGTAAATAAATTGCTACGAATCAGAAAATTGTATCTTGCCTCGCGAATGTTCGGAATCGAATTGTATGATATTAATATAAAATTATAAATGTTTAAAAAATGAACAAATTTTGCAAGCGCAAATCTAAAATGCGTATTTATATTTGTATTTATCCGCGCAAAACCCATATTTTTGCCTGTTGCCCGTAGTTGTTACACCTCAAAAGTTTATTAAATAACATCCATAATGAATGATGTGAGATTCGAAAGACACATAATACATTTCTTGTACAATCAATATAAGAATGCTGTAAATTATAAATGTTTCATGTTCTCATATTGTGTATACGTCTTTAGAAAAAATTTAATATCGATATTATATAATCTTGTTATTACATTATATACATCTCGTGCACATTGTTCGTATCAAAATTATATTTTATATATGATATATATTTTAAAATAAAATATTTGCAATTAATATAAATTAATGTAAAACTAATCAGCTTTAAGACAATCTATATAAAAAAGTCTCCGCGATGAAACATCCGCGAAATATCTTTTGATCTCACATCATTTTATTATAACTTTGCTTTAACTGATGTAAAGTCAAATTATTAATCAATATGGATGGATGAGCTATAAAAAATTTGGATAAAATCGGTGCAATATAAAAATAAGTTACAATATACAATTAATAATCATTAGCGCGTTTTTTATAAAATTAATTAGTAGATAAAATTTGCTATGTAACTGTAACGTTTCCTATCTTTATTTAATTTATGCTTGTGATACATATTGGAAAAATCTGTAAGTATATTGCTCTCTCGCACACGATTTATATAATATTTAATCCTGGATGGATATAAGGAGGAAGGAATAAAACAATTTTATTAATTAGATATTAGTTTTATTTATTTTATTTATTTATTTTATTTATCTTGTTATATATATCTTTTTTTATTTGAATATATATTTTATTTATTTATTTTTATTTTTCAAAGTGCATATAGAATATCTTTTCTAATTTTGTTCATGAGGTATAAACATTATGAAGAAACTGAAATAAAAGATTTAAATATATAAAAAAGTTAATGAAACTTCTTATAATCTTCTTTACATTTTTATATTTTTCTTTATTTTCTTTATTATTTTATTCAAATAACAAGTCAAAAAATTTAATCAGATATTTATATTTGATTAATATTGTCCAAATAAAAATATTGTTAATATATTAGTAATATTCTTACCAATTGCCTTTGTTTCTCTCTTTGTATAGAGTACTTAGTAGAAAAAACGTAAAAAATTATAATATCTTTATCAAATCTTAAATACAATATTTCTTATATATATGTTTTATGATTGTTTATCAAGCTTCTACCTGTAATATATTTCATTTTCTATTAATTTGTAATCTTTTCAAGATTGATTATAACTTTCAGGCAATTGGTATATTTTATAACAGTATTCTGTATAAGACAGAACACTGGAACCAATAAATCATGCGATATTAAAAGAACAAGCTCTCTTGCGTGCAACTCTATGCGTGCATGTGAGTGCATCCTCATACGCACGATAAATCGATAAATGATCGTTTTTATGATCGTATTATATCCAGGATGAAATATTCAGCCTAATTTGTTTTAACCCATCCATTTTAAGCTAACGGATTTATCTAGAATCTACATCTACGATCTCTATAAATCCATTACCTTCAAATAAAATAAAAGTTTGTCACTCACCAATCGATGCACAACAGCGAAGTTGACGGCATTGAAGCTGTAACAAATAAATAAAAGATCCAAATTATAGCAGCATTCCAAAATAATTAATATTTCAAAAAATTATTATTGTATGCACCGAATTTCATATTCAATGCGTACAATAATAAGCAAATATCTAATGGAATAATTTTTATAAATTTAAAACAAATTTTTTTTTAAACAGAAACTTTTACTTTTAAAGATTTTACTTTTTTCATTTACGATAAGTTAAATCGCATATTAGACGCGCGCGCGTCCTTCAAGTCACAAAAGATACACGAGTGTTCATTAAAATATTAATTAAAAAATGTCTTTCTTATAATTTTTTTATTTAAAATTATCCACGGAAATTTACAAAAATAGATGTTATATAGTAAATTAATTGCTCTGAATCAGAAAATTTTCGATCTTGCCTCGCGAATGTCCGGAATCGAATTGTACGATATAAATATGAAATTATAAACGTTTAGAAAACGAACAAATTTTGCAAGCGGAAATCTAAAATGCGTATTTATATTTGTATTTATCTGCGCAAAACCCGTATTTTTGTCCGTTGCCCGTAGTTGTTGTTACACCTCAAAAGTTTATTAAATAACATCCATAATGAATGATGTGAGATTTGAAAGACATAATTAATTTTTTGCACAATCAATATAAGAATACTGTAAATTATAAATGTTTCATGTTCTCTCATATTGTGTATACGTCTTTATAAAAAATTTAATATCGAGATATTAATCTTATTATTACATTATATACATCTCGTGCATATTGTTTGTATCAAAATTGCATTTTATATATAATATATATTTTAAAATAAAATATTTGCAATTAATATAAATTCAATTAATGTAAAATTAATCAACTTTATGAAAATTTATATAAAAAATTCTTCGCGATAAAACATCCGCGATTTGTTTAATTTATTGAAAATTAAATTTCCGTAAATAAATGCGCGCGCTTGTGTTGTTTTATAAAAATAACATTTAATAAAATCATATATTTATATTTATGTTTATAAAACTTATTTTATAAATATAAATATAAATTAATATATGGTTTTATTAAATGTTATTTTCATAAAAAATATTATTTATTATTTATCATTTATCATAAATTTCTATGCATTGACAAGCTATGTAATAATAACAGATTTCTACAATAGATATGTACTATTGTAGATTTTAAATTATTTGCATAATTTGTATATAAATTTCGTATTTATCGTTAACAAAGCAAAGTTTAAAATAAATTATGTTTTGGCATCAAGAAAATATGATAAAAATTCATATAATAATTTATACAGGTAAGTATCATATAATAATCGGTTATTGCAAAAAGAAAAATTCAATTATTTTACTCACCAGTCGTTGTAACGGTCAATATATCATTCTTCAACAACAGCTAAACAGTATCAGGAATATCACAGCAGTATCTGTAACAAATATTTATACAATATTTTTTGTCATTATATATACATCACTTTCTCAAACTATATTTTACAAAATAAAAATTAAATTCTTTAACCATTTACTAAAAAAATGTATATCTTATGCAATATATCTTGTTAATATGCACGTTATTGATTTCGAGACATACTGTATTCGCGGGACACACGCAACTATAATTACAGAATTACGATATTTATCTGACGATAATCTTACACTCCCGTTGCACTTTGGAGAAAAGATAACTTGAAATATGTAAAGACAATTTCGATTCGGGAACTACAAACGCGGATATTGTCGATGCCGAGGTGATAATAATTGTATCAAGAGACACGGTCTTGCGCCAAATCACGCGCAGCAACAGCGAGAGAGGCACCCCGGAATAATTATACGCGGAATTTAACGCCAATTTTCACGCCAAACGTTCGACACAATTACGCAACTTACCTACGATGATTACTCGCACGAGAGATACACCACTAGAATAAAAATCTTTGTGTTTTTCGCGGTGAAAATTGCGAGAAACACGGAGCGATTCAGATGCGACTGCACGCTCCGCCGCGACGCCTTCTTGTATGACCGTTCTATTTGAAAATATTGCGATTCTCGAAGTATCGAAGTATCGATATATCGAAGTATCGAGTCAGTCGGGTCACTGGTCACAGCCAACATGGTGGCCAACATGGAATTATATTTAACCTAAATATAGTAAATATGATCGATAGCTTTTTCGTCGATGAGATTCCGTAACTTTTATACGTGGAAACATGATAATGATTTTATATAAACGAGTTTTCTCAAACAGAACGTGTCTCAGGTCGATGTCAGTATGACTTTTGCGATGATCTCGCGTCTGTGATCGACTCGTGTAAAATGACAGCGTAAACTTAATCTCAACATGTTGTCGGAGGTTGATGTGTTTATTAGCAATTACACTCTGGTCGATCCTGAAATCTATCAGCTTTGGGTCGACGGGCATTCTTGTGAGTGATAGGAATATAATCTAACCTTCTATTTACTTGCCTGCACATAAATTGGATTTATTAATCTATTACAATGGATGTCTCTTTTTAGCCAGCGAGGCAGTCAATATTCTGCATCAGCGAGGAATATGTCAACAGACTAATGCACCGCTTGAGCTGGTCGCATCTGACATACTTGATCACTATCGCACCTATGCTCTACTTGAGAAATTACTTCACACTCCTACTAAGCTCGCCAGTGAACAGCTGGCCTTTCAGATAGAATCTCAAACTAGTCAAATGCTTATAGAAATGTAAGAATCAAAGTATGATGTAATCTAGTGATCGTAAAATTGAAACTGTTATTAATTCCTTGCGAGATACTGATATAAATCATTATTTATTTCAGGTACTACGAATTTGATGATGTTGTTATACGCGAATTACTGGGAAAGAAAATAACATCCAAAAGTAGAAAGAATATGGACGAAGTGGCAGAGAAGACAGGGCTCACACTGAAGAGTTGTTGACGACAATATGATAATGTGAAAAGAGTGTTTAAAATTGTCGAAGACTTACCAGGTTCTCTCGCAACCAATATCAAACAGCATTTCTTACTTTCGGATGACCTTGCTAAGTATGCAATATTCTTTATAAAATCTATAGCACAAGCGAATAAATTGAATTATAATATGTAAATAATATAATTAACTTTTTTAAATTATTATACAGACGATATGCTGCAGTAGTATTTGTAGCATGTCTACGATTTGAAATGAATAAAAGAAAACTGCAATTTTTGACATTTCCCGATTTATATCACTGCGCTAACAGTGTACAAAGCGAAAAGATATAGACAGTATATAATACGAAAAGATTATGGCAAAGATTATCGCGCGATGCATTTATATTTCTTATAATTCTCTCTAAAATTACATATAATAGTATATAACGCATAGAGTATCTTTGTGTTTCTTTTTACCTTTTACCTAAACTGTTTTTCTTATCGATTTTTTGAAGCAAGGATATTCATATATACTTTACATGTAGAATTGCTTTATATAAATTGACAAAAATTCATTTTCTGTGTGATTAAATATCTCAAAAACCATTCTGTTTATACTTAAAAAAAAATATAAATATATAATATTGTACATTATACATATATATATGTATAATGTACAATATTATATATTTATATATTTTTTTTAAGTACTTTGTACACTGTTAGCACAGTGATATAAATCGGGAAATGTCAAAAATTGCAGTTTTCTTTTATTCATTTCAAATCGTAGACATGCTACAAATACTACTGCAGCATATCGTCTGTATAATAATTTAAAAAAGTTAATTATATTATTTACATATTATAATTCAATTAATTCGCTTGTGCTATAGATTTTATAAAGAATATTGCATACTTAGCAAGGTCCGAAGTAAGAAATGCTGTTTGATATTGGTTGCGAGAGAACCTGGTAATATATATAGTGTATATGTATAGTGTATATATATAGAGTATATATAGGCTATATATATAGTGTATATGTATAATGTATTAACTTTTCATTTGTATTCTAAAATATTTCTTTTAATTTTTCTAAAAATAAGATTTTATTTTTTATATATTGTATATATATATAATATACAATATATAAAGTATTATCTTATTTTTAGAAAAATTAAAAAAAAATATTTTAGAATATAAATGAAAAGTTAATATGTATTAGTCAAAATAAATATATACTGACATTTTAAAACTATGATTAAATACAATGTCTCATTAATTTGTAATACATTTATAATTAATACGCAGAGGCAATGATGACCAACTAATGCTAGGATTATGAGAGTTAAGTAGATGGAAATGACGTCTGTAATATTATGAGTCGACATGTCATATGATGCAGAAGAAGAACCGATATTTTCATCACAGATTTTGCACAGAATGCACATGGCTTGTTTCAAATTTTTGTTAATGTGTATACGCATTATTTTATAAAAAATATTATTTAGTATACCTTATTTTTCTTATTAAAGATTGCAAACAAAGATTGATACAATATGTATCTTAACATAGTATATCGAGCGGGCTATTATACTTTATAGTATGCTTTTACATACATAAAAATATAAATTATACAATTTTTTTATACAAATTGTCTTTAACTCTAATGTAAATTAACGTAGATAACATACATCACGCGCGCGTAAAAAAAACTTTTTAACTAATAAAATAATTCATGAAATTCTATATTTTATTTCTGTTTGCAATTATTATTATTCATTATAAATTAAATCAATTGATATAATTCTGTTG
Source organism: Lasius platythorax (assembly GCA_963971435.1). NCBI lineage: Eukaryota > Metazoa > Arthropoda > Insecta > Hymenoptera > Formicidae > Lasius > Lasius platythorax. The sequence goes on from OZ020535.1 coordinate 8,306,238, forward strand.
TGTGACTTTAAATGGAATAATAACATAATTATATATATAAAATAAAATTCATTCTCTGAATATTAATTTTTTATGTTAAAATTTTTTAATATTATTGTTTGCTTTAAAAAATATATACGAGTTATAATATAATATAACAACATTATTACAGAGTTGCAGAAAAACTTCAAAATTAGTAGAACATCAGTCATCATTTCAAAGAGAGAGAAGTTAATAATATCTTAAATTGCGATATATTTTTCCTATATTTCATAGAGAACGACGTTGTTTATTTTAGCCTGAAGAAGGAGAAGAAGAAGCATCATACTTTTTATCTCATTATACATAGTTGACGAGAATCGTATTCATCATTCTGTTCTACATAGCCCGATCGATATACTCGGTCAAGACGCGAATCCGGCGTCCAGCCAGGTTTTGTTACGGTACTACAATATTTATTCGCTCGCGTTGGCAGTCGTAGCCGGTTAACGCGCGTTTCCCGCACGATAACGAGTTTAACGTTACGTGACGTCGCCTCGCCGCGAATTAATTGCGTCCGCGCGAGCTACGACACCGTCCGTATTATTTCGCTCCAAAGTCCGGCGATTACTTTAATTAAGCATTTACTAATTGCGACGAAAAAATAAAAATAATGCATCGCCGATAAAGCACTGACATGCGACACAGGGCCGTATCGCCACGTAACATCGTGTGACCTTTTTACTCGACAGCTGTATCTTGAAGCCGGGTAGCGACTTTAATTCGCGGCTGATAATGCCGCAAGAAGACGCTCTTAAGGAATGCAAGTTAAATAGGAGCTACGTTGCAAAAACGGTATTCTGAATTTAAAGAAACCACAGCAAATTTACGTTTGCGGAATTGCTGTGCATTTTTTCAAATTTTATTAAGAATTTAGAGTTTCTTGTAAAGTATTTAAATAATTAGGAAAGTACTGTCATATAATTATCTTTTGAAACATATTAAATTTGCTAAACAATAGAATTTTATATGAGCAATGAAAAACTTTTTAAAATAGCGAATTAAAAATTAAGGGCAAAGAAATTAAAGGCACTTGGTGAATTAAGTTGTAAAACATTATGCACACAAATATAATAATAATTAATTTCTAGATTAATTTCTAATCTTATTTTTATTTTAAGAACTATAATTGAAAGCTCATTTTAAAATATTTAAAATTATGAAAATAGTATCCGATCAAAAACATCCAATTAAAATCTAAAATATAATACACTCATGCTTTATATTATGATATTAATGAAAGAGAAAAAAAAATGTAGAATCGTAACGCAATAAAAATGATTGTTGAGTTTAATTGACTCCTCGCGCTTAAATACGTAGTACAGTATTTTGCAAATTATTGCTTCGAAATTAATTCGAAAGTTGAAAATTGATGTAAATTTTAATCAACGACGAAACTAACGAAACTATTTTAATTATTTTATTGGTGATTGATGTTAATTATCTCATCAGAATTATAATTTATTAAAATTTAATTATCTTTTTCGATTTTTACAATGGAATATATTAATTTCTCGATAGCGAAAAATTTTCTCTCTCTCTCTCTCTCTCTCTCTCTCTCTCTCTCTCTCTCTCTCTCTCTCTCTCTCTCTCTCTCTCTCTCTCTCTCTCTCTCTCAATTTAACACAATTATTATAATAAATTTAAAAATATTTTACTGCACTCACCATTTCGTAGAGGAAATTGTCCGCTAACAGCACAGCGCGCGGCGATCTATACATCACAAAAAGATACTACATTATTAAATATTTGCGATACTACATTATGAAATATTCGTCGTTATGACATTCTCAGAAATATTCATCGAAATACAGAAAATATGAGTTTTTTGCATGTTACTTTGTGTGTGTTATTTTATTATAAATTTATCGTCTACGCATTTACATATACGCAGCGTATAACCGCCTCTTCTTTACGTTAAATAATAAATCCACTAATAATGCATATGATATGATACTATGTAATGTGATATAATTTAATAATATATAAAACATTAACAATATATAAGGCAGTTGTAAATAGCTTTATATATAAATGAAATAAGCACATCTCCGCGCGCGCACGGCCGACGAGTTCGCCGGTGAAGAGAATCGATATTTCAATCGCTCAATTTATACATCGAAATACGATCTCGCTCATTTAGATCCATTTAATTACCTTTCGACATAAGAGATCTTCATTATTTTCGTCTCTTCGCTGGATGATGACGCCGATTTGCACCGATTCGCACAGATATGATTTCACGTAGGTCTTCGAAGACGCGCACCGTTTCTAGTATGCTGTTTCGCCGTTTCTAATTCAAACGCGACACCACGTGAGTCAAACGAGCGTCGGTACTACATGAGTCAAACGAGCGTCGGTACTAACGTCACAGCCAACATGGTGGCCAACATGGAATTATATTTAACCTAAATATAGTAAATATGATCGATAGCTTTTTCGTCGATGAGATTCCGTAATAACTTTTATACGTGGAAACATGATAATGATTTTATATAAACGAGTTTTCTCAAACAGAACGTGTCTCAGGTCGATGTCAGTATGACTTTTGCGATGATCTCGCGTCTGTGATCGACTCATGTAAAATGACAGCGTAAACTTAATCTCAACATGTTGTCGGAGGTTGATGTGTTTATTAGCATTTACACTCTGGTCGATCCTGATGCTATCGGCATTTACGTGCATTTATAATTACATATATGTGCATTATGCAAAGGTTGCTAACGTGAACGCCAAATACAGGGATGCCACGGACGGTATGACACCGAACGTTTCGTCGTCTCCTTCGTCTTTATTTCGGTAATCGCGGCTACTGTCATCGCCGCATTACTGGCACAATATCTACGCGGCTTGTCCACCGATTACGAAGGTGAGTAAAAGTTGATAAACATACCTGCATACTCTTATAACCATGTTTGCCATGACATGTGAGATTAAAATATTTATTGCGATATTTGCAAAGATTTGACAGTTTATTTCGATCCTTTTTTTCAGAGCATGAATTCTGTCACATGTTTGTGCCGCTTCCCTCGGAAAGTATTTATACTCTGGGAGATGACTGGGAGAATCGAACGCAAGGGTCTGTTAAATACTCTTATCAAATATTTTGTGTTAAAACAGTATGATGTTTATAGATAAATATCTTTCTATTGTTTCCTAATCAGGCTATGGATCTTGCCTCATCTACCTAAACTTCCGGAATTTGCGAATTCCATTGATGGAGAATCCCCAACAGACTTTAAAAAGGATCTCGTGCAGTATCTGAGTAAATATAGACACCTGGCTTTAACACAGTGGATATGGGCAGTACGGAGGGCAGATTTTTCTGCTGTGAATGTATTTCTTGTGGCTTCTGTTCCTGAAAGCCATAGAGATGTCGAGGCCGATTTTTGGGGACATAAGAAATCAGCGTGCATCCTATCGCGTCATGCTACATTACTGCCGGATACTCCTCAGTGGCCCATAGTCGCGCAAAGTTTCAGCATAGGCAAACTTGGTCCAAACTTTGAAAACTGGTTGTCGAGAGATATAATTCCGTGTATGTCAAGGGAGACTACTAAGGGCTTAAAGAGTCATCCAAACTTTAAATTCATTTTCCCATCGATAGAGAATTACAAGCACAACTTCGATTGTCAAAATTTGTCTTGCTGTTTGCCTTATAGCGCGGAATTGCATTTTAAACAACAATGGATAGAATCATATTTGTAGTAAGCGTTTATATTTGTTCCGTTCAATTTTACGCTCTAGAAGTGATCCATTATATATTTATACCGAATGTTATGATTATCTAGCCAGTGGAGAGCTAAGCGGACAGGATTAAATCCTATACGAGAATTTCGCCTGATTTGAAAAGCATTCCCTGGTTCGTGCTCACCAGTGCGAATCTGAGTAAAGCCGCGTGGGGAGTCGAACGAAGCACTCATTACATAATGAGCTACGAGGCCGGTGTTATATTTATACCAAAGTTTATCGTAAGTTTATCGCCATTATCGGTATTATTGTTTACGTAATTTCTAATTCACATTGATATATTAATTAATTATATTATCAAAGTGTATTAAAAAGGAGATCAGCTGATTAATATTAATCTTAATATTATTATTTCATTTATTCGTACTTGTATTTATAGACCAAAACAACGACGTTTCCTATTGAAGACGAAGACCTTCCTTCGAGATCGGTTGAGCATAGGAAGTCGCCACGTACACAGTAGGTTCGCTCACGATCGGCACAGCTACTTCGAGCTTGGCGTTGCGATGAATCTGGGTCCTGCTCTGACTGGAGACGATGGATGCTGGAGTGTCGCGATTGCTCCGACCCGTGTCGATCTCTTTCTCCTGCGCTGAAAAAATACTTTGACAGTGCATTGTATCATTGATGGAGGAGAGAGGAACATTTCGTAAAAATTGAATCTCCAGTCGGGCGAGTAGCGGTACACGTAATAGTGCCGTAATATCTGATCATTATACAAACGTAAATAATATGAAGGTAAGTTGTCTAATACATATCAAATGCACAATACTTTAGGTAGGAAATGAGCTAATTAGAGCCATAAAGAAGATTTTAAAACAAGTTTGTTGCGCCTGGCTCTTTTATTAGCCCATTTCCTACCTGAATTTTTGTATTTATATATCAGAGCCTTTTTTTATTTTATTACATATTAAATGATAACAAAATTTGTCGCAAAATTTTACTGTTAATTAAATTATGATTTGAAATCCTCTTCGAAGAGATAAAAATTAAAACAATTTTTGAGAAAAGGGGACAAAATTAAATACAGTTAAAATTAAAAGTAAAAGTCTGCATATATAATGGATAACATCTTGATTTGGAGCAGACTTTGTTATTAACAAAGAATATATTTACATGCCAGAATGAATCATGTAACTTGAAACACTCTATCTTCTCTGATGTAATCTTAAACTTCGGTAATCCAGTCCGCTCATCTGTTTCCACGAAACGCAGGGACACCCGTTACACAATTAATGAGCATGAATCATGCATCTTTGCGGCTGCGAAGGGAAGCTAGACAATAAAGCTGTTTAATGATGGTACAATGCGAGCACAATTCGAGACACTGCAGACGATCGAAAGCGCGAATCAAGGTCGTGAAAGGTACGCCAATATATGTACGCAATACAGTATAATCTACGCGTTATTATTTTCTTTACAATTCTTATCGAAAGTACGTGAGAAAGATTTGGCTCTCTTCGAAGTTTCCTCGTTAGATTGTTTTAACATAAAAATATACTGCTACGTAAAGGTGCTCGTATATATTTTATTTTTATAAATTTTATATAAATAAATTAATAAGTAAATGGCATTAGATGATAAAATCTACTACTCATGCAATTTTAAAACTTTGAAATCATATCCGAAATAATAATATAAGAGCGATAATTGATACTTAATTTTTTAAAGAAATAATATGTCTAATTATAAGTACAAATAACTCATTAGTTAACACACGTATTATTACAAATAATTGACTATGTTAGAAGAAGAAGAAAACATGTTGATCTTTCAATATCAAATCCTGACAGAGGAACCGAGTCTATGTTATTTTTCTTTGTCTTTTCCAAGTGTGTCCTAAGGTAAAACTCATGTGAAAGTTCGTTCTTTTAGTTTTTGCTATAGATTTTATACGCGTAATAGGTCGTAATAGATCTGCGTAGTATTCCTAAATAGGTATATACCTCTCTTTCTCTCTTTTTTTTTCTTCTCTTTGAAGCTCAAGAACTGATTATTCATAACGAATCGTTAATCATCATTGATACGCGTAATCGCGATTTTATTAATTATCTTATGATGTTGAACTTCTCGCCTAAAGTATAAAATGACTCGGAATCACATTACTTTGTTCTGAAAATTCAAATGCTTGCACATCATTTTTTTATCATTTTTAATGTGAAGCGAGTTTCTAATTAATCTTCAAGACGAAATTTGATTACACTATATTTCATGCGCAAAATTCAAATTAAGTCTTAAAAGATAAAATAAAATAATGAGAATTTTTTTCATGCCTCAGACTTTTCTAATAAATAAATTTCTAGAAAAATAATGGAAAATATATCATAAATAACTCCTCACAAAAAAAAAAAATACTTTAACTGGTTTAATAAATTCACAAGTGTGTGTCACAGAGATATGTGTATGTATGTGTATGTATGTGTGTGTATGTGTATATATATGTAATATACTTAATAATTTGCATCTTCTTTATGATAATTTGTATGAAACCGCGACAACAATGCGCTTCCGTAGCGACTTATACGCGGGACAAAGAATTGCTGGACGATTATTCAGAAATAGTGACTCAACGTATATGAAGTATAAGCACATATACTTTCGCTATTCTATATATATATAGCTGCATACGAGACTGTGTGCAGATGACTGTTATCATCGTAATCGTGCAGAGTTGCTGTTCGCTGTTATCTTACATAGAATTCTTCTAAGTTATCTATAATGCATTGCTTATACGATTTGCACCTGTATTTTTATCACAATTAAGTCATTTGTTGCCGAAATAAAAGTTCTTATAAAATTTAAAAGATCGACCTTGAGGAAAAAAAACGACACATCTGGAGAATGTTTTTAAATAAAATTGTGATATATAACCGTTTGCGTTCTGTATACAATAAAGATTGTAACACATATACACACAGACTCCATCTGACTTGACATTCAAATTAAATGTGTTATTTTAAAATTTTATTGTTATAATTCAATTCAATAATCAAAATATTTTTTTCATAAAGATTCTCATTTAAACGAGATGATAATAATTTATCGATAGAATTAACAATTGCCATCTTTGTTTAACAAAATTAATATTGCATATTAATACACTATTTTAAAATAATTTCGTAATGAAAAGATATAATTTTATATATCGTAATGAAGATATAATTTATATATCATTATAGATTTAATTATCTTATTATCGGTGTAAATTGTGCCATTTGTCGATTTTATACAGCATCCACACATCTCGTCCTTTTTTATACTTGACCAATGTTCAAATTCTCTCTAGACCTTGATCTGTAAAATCTTCTAGCAATTCTGACGATAAATATATGAGTTTTTACTCATTATTTGTAACTCTCTATACACGTTTTCTGTGTACTCAGCTGCTGACTAACTGCGTAAATTCCTTTCATACACGTGTCGAAAATATACTCGAAATTATCCGATTTTTTTGAATTTTTACTTATATCGGAATGAGAAAAGACGAATAAAAAGACTCTTTCCTTTAATCAATGAATGACTCAATCAACTGAAAATGTCATCAGTCAATAAGAACTTTTATTGCTTCGCCAAGAAAATACTGTTATTCGATGTAATCCTAAAAAAATGTACACTGTGTGATTCGTGTCCTATTTATTTTTTTTGAAGCAAGGTAATAATTTCTTAAAAAGTGAAAAAGATATAAAAAAATATCTGTGGCATTAACATTTTACATTGCCAAGTCTTTGTGCGTATATAATTAATTTTTGCGTTTATAAATTCTAGTTTCTTACAATTTTTATATTCGAAGCATATTGCCTTGAATAGTTCTTTTCAATAAGATTTGATACACTGCTCACTGCTCTCTCTCCCTCTCTCCCTCTCTCCCTCTCTCCCTCTCTCCCTCTCTCCCTCTCTCCCTCTCTCCCTCTCTCCCTCTCTCCCTCTCTCCCTCTCTCCTCTCTCTCTCTCTCTCTCTCTCTCTCTCTCTCTCTCTCTCTCTCTCTCTCTCTCTCTCTCTCTCTCTCTCTCTCTCTCTGTTTAATTACGCTAGCCGAAATTAAATCGACAAAAAGCATCTCCATCACCGAGCAATGTTACATGTCAAAAACTATCGCGTTGCACATTCTGCGGAAGGTGCGTCGAGTATGCGTGTGCGCACGTTCGAGGTCGGCTGACTTTAAGGAAACGACACTCTCGCATTCCCGAACCTCTCTTTCACAGTGCTGCGAGATAATGTAACGTTACAACAAGACGCGTGGGGAGTCTCAGTACGCTCGCGAACGCGCGCGAGTGAGAACGTGTTTCGGAGTTTCTGGCCACGACGAGTTCCGATGTGCCCAAACGTATTGACAGATTAATTATTTTATTCTTGCTTAGTGGTGTATCCAACAAATGTGAGTGTAATTTATCTATCGTTTGTGTGTAAGAGAGAAATATTCGCTATGTTTGCATCGATCGTTATTTTGGGCAAATTAATCACGATTTTTATTTTACGGAATATAATTAGCGAAATAACTTGCATTTTATACAAATTTCTGCAATACGTTACTTTTCATTTCAATGTAAAAATATAAGATAATACGTTATAAACTGTAGAAGGTGATACGACTTATATTTAAAATTTTCAACGAAAAATTAAAAATCTCATTTCATAATTCGGAAAAATATAATTCAATGTTTCTCTTCATAATTGATTTGAGATGTATTAAATATCGATCCGTTTGTATCTGTCATTTTTCAAATGATCTAGTGACGTATAATGAAACAAGCCGTCGTTCTTTAATGCAAAAGAGGAAAAGTGAAAGGACCTCGTGTTTTCTGATCTGATGTGCGACTTCAAAGTTCATTATACTTACAACAGCGCGTGTACGACGTCGTGATCAATAATTAAAAGTCATTCGGGTCTTTGTTTTAAATTACTCTTATGAGTGAGATTAGTGAGAGTGAATTAGTGAGATAGTCGTTGAAATGGACTGTGATTGGTATAAAAAAGAATAAAATTTGCATACTCTAAATTTAATCATGTTTAGATCGATTTTGCATCACATGCGTATTACGAAATCTTGTTAATTAATGTGAAAGTCCTCTTAATGTTCGATTTATTTCTCATCGTTACATATAATACGAATGTTCTTAATTTCGTGTAATATAGTACAAGATACCTTTTTTAAATAAAAATTTAACATTTTAACATATTTATAATCCATGTGAGAGAGAAAGAGAGAGAGTACGGAAGAGATAACATAAATGCACTTTAAAAGAGATTTTTATATCAAAATTATATATCATTATATCAGTCATTTAATTAACAGTATCCTAATACAATTTCCAAATTAATCAGATAACTTGCTGTTAAAAGGACGATTTGGAACTGTTAATAGTAATAACAACAAACTAACAAATTACGTGTCTATTAATTTATCAATTGCCTTGCAATCATGCAATGCACCAGTTCCAAAAATTCTCGACTTATTATTCCTTCCATTTATGAATCATTCACATTGGAGTGATATACTTTATCTGGAAGCATTACTTCTCATATTTTTGTAGTACAATATATATATATGTATAAAAGAGTGTAGAATCCGTGGTTTATCAATTGTATTTTATCAGACACTTACTTGCTCGCTATTCATCGCTAGTTCGCATTAATATTGGATGCGCGCCAATGCTTGTGCGTGTGTCTGCATATAAAATTACATAGCGTACTATACGATGTAACGATCAATGACGCTAGTTACACTGTAGCGAGTGGAGGAAAAAAAGAATTGCAAGTGTCAGCCAATCGATAAGAACAAAGTATGCATAATCGCGCTATTTCGAAATACTTTCTTACTTTGGACATAGAATATTTATTTATATAACGAGTGATTTCCACCAGAATCTCTATACTTTCCCTGATAAATGTAAAGTTTAAAACATTTCTTCGTGTATATCAAAGTTTCAGTCAAATAGTGATGAATTAAAAAGGAAATCTACAACCGTGTTGCTTTGCTCTATACACTACAATCAAGATCTTTTATTCAAATATTTACTTAACATTAAATATGATTCTTACATCTGTTTTTTTTAAGTATTACATAAAACATATTTCTAAATTTTTCGAGCTAAAAAAAATTGTTTTTTTTTTTAAGAGTACGCCTTCTGTTTATTCGAGTATCGATTTTAACACTGGGACGTCTTTCCTGCTTTAGCACGTATTTAAAGGATAATTAGCGTTGAAAGAGCTAATTGACTTTTTTAAGTATTCTCATGCAGAGGGTCCCGTCTATTCTATTAAAATGTTTTGTTTCTCGTCTTCAAGCAAGCGAATTTTTGCGAAACTTTCACGTTCGCGAGAGGAGGCCGAGAGTATAGGAGCGTTGATATAGCGGAAGCCAGAACAGTAATTATGCACGACATTATCGAGAAGCAATCGCAACACCTGGCGGATCTTCAGTTAGGGAAAGCAGCCGAAACACATTCGATCCACCGTCGACGTCAGTTTAACGATCGACGGGTTGCACGAGCCCTGACACAGACATACATTCCGACGAATTAACTTTAAATGGCCCGCGAGGGAGGCTCCCGCGAAGCTCAACACGTGCGACTAAACCTAACTTGAATAAACTTTTGAACGAATCCTATTTTATTGGACACTCCTGTTCCGGTGACTCGTATTTTGCGGCGAGAACGAACGCGAACAATGAACGTTACTATAAGAATATTTTTTAATTAATCTCTCTCTCCCCTCTCTTTCCACATGCAAAATAATATAAAATAACAAATATATAGATATCTAATAATAGTAATTGTCATTATTTAAAGTTCAATAATTTTTTATAAACTATGTGTGTGTGTTGTGTGTGTGACTGCTATAATATTTTACTATCAATTAATAACGTTTTGTAACAATTGATAGAACATAAACGTACATATTTTTTAAATAATTTTTTCCTTCTTATTTTTGTAAAAACGATAACAAGCAACGGATTTCAATGGTAATTAATATTGTGGCTAAAGGTTAATAATATTGGACATATCTAAAAATAAAACTTGACTGCCAACAGCGAGACCAATTGTTTATTTTTAGAAATGTCCAATGTTATTAATCTTTAGCTACAACCGATGGCAATATGCATTCGGATAGAGTCTTCTTATATGTAGTTGTAGGTCATTCAATGTAAAAATGTAGCGTTATTTACACGTTGATTATGTAATTTCGATCGAATCAAAGATTGATAATATAGTTTGTAAAGAATATATATACGTACACGAAGACAGTTTTTGGAATTTTGTATCTCTGTATAATTGACACTTGTCAAACGTCACATAATTTCTCAACGAACATATATCAAATGTACTTATCAGAGTAAATATTACGTTTCATGATATTTAATACCATAATGGAGTCGTGTGTGTCACTTGAAAAATTATATGATATCAAATAAGATCACACAGATAACAAAGTTTTCGATCAATAACATCAGTTGAAAATCTCTCTCTTTTTAATAATTATTTTAATAAAAATTTTATTAATAATAATTATAATAGTTATTATAATAAAATTTTTTTACATCGACATTGATTATTTCCATTATCAATTTCATCGGCTGTCACATTTCATCTATAAATTTATCACATAAATAATATTTGAAAGAAGACACACAAGTCTGCTTATACGTTATTCTCCAGGAAATATCTCTCATTACACTTCATTATTGCTAACAGCGGTAAAGCTTAATGCCAAATGGTTTAACAAGTGCATTTACTTCCACAGCTGCCATGAATAAGACGGAATTCAACATCGTTCTGAGCACAGAGCCACCGAGAACGACTCCGAGCGTGATTCATTCTCACATTCCGGTGCCCAGAGTATCAGCCGCGATCAAGGCCCAAGAAAGATGTCCTCCAAAGCGCAGAGGATCCTTCGAGAGGCTCGGCCGCGGATCCGTGGCCGCTCAAAGAGCGTCCTTCGAAAAGCTCGAAGCTTCTGTCGTACAGCTAAGATCGCGCAACAATAATCAACTGTCGACTTCAAGTATCGAGATGCGAGATTCCGAGGAGAAGACGACGCCTGTAAGCAATTACAAGACGAGCGACGTCTTCAAGCTCAACAGAGATAACAGCTTTATCGAGACCAAGTGGAAGAATAAATATGACGAGTCGGAGAAGAGGCGGAAGCTTTTGCTACAAAAGAGCGAAGCTGGTAATTATTAAACGTCAAATGACGCGATAAATAAATTCAACAATCACGGACAATACATGGATCAATACATTATAGATAATCGCCAGGCTAATTTTTGCCAGAACTTAAATTTTAAAATTACTGGTAAAAGTAAATGTACGCTCGTGTTTATTAATTCAATGTTTATGTTATCGAATAACTGATTTTAATAGGAAAGGTCAAAGAAAATAAGTAATGACCGATATTTGTGTATAACAAAAAATACATTTTATTGCAAGGGTAACAGACAATAACAGAATAAACAAATAGGACATTTATTTATTCGGGCAGATTGTCGGTCTAATATTGATCGATGTGGTAGGGTTTTAAACTTACCTACTAATATTAAGCCGATGATCGAAAAAATCTCTTGATAACAAATATACCGATATATATATATATATATGTCGATTTTTTTGTATATTATTTTTTAGGACACAAAATTTTGTTGATTTTTCTATTTATGAAATCATAAAAAAGAAAAAAGTTATTATAATCAAATAATTTTACATTAGATACTTTCATAAATCTTTCTCATATTTCTTGAAAAGAAGAAAGTGACTTACAATTAAACGATTGTTTCCAACGATTCGTACATATAAGTGTTTGTACTTGTACATGAGAGATAAAAACAAGATTTCTCTTGTTATTTTTGTTTTTTTGTGGCGTCTCGGTATGATAAACCGACCGCTGTTTCGGCGTCAATCTTTTTACAAGACTTTCCTTGACAGAAACTCATAAATAATGAAAAGCGCGTATATCACACATGAGAAATTACAATTTGATTGACTCAGAATGTTGTATAGTCGATTATCGTGTTGTGATTCACTTCTGCATGTAAAACGAAGGCAATGACGCTCTATTAGTCACATCGTCTATAACATGATAGAATTTTAAATTGACGTAGATAAAACATTATTGATACACGGTTATTCGCAGAATTTGTATTCTTGGAACGATTTATATTGCATCGATTGATCGACAATCAGCGAGGCAATTGATTAAGTTTATGCGAAAAGGGCAGGAACTGAAGAATAAACTGTTGTCCTGTTCTAAAATTTTCTCAAAATCGTTTGAATACAACTCAGGTAATTAAGCGACAAGTGCTTCGTAAGCGATTCATGCATAATGTAACGCAATGCGTCAGAGATTAATCAAGGATGTTTAAAAATAATATTTGAAATACGCGAACAAAAAAAGAGAAGAGACAAGCAATGGATGAAAAATATACTATCAGGACTTTGTGTGAGAAATATTAAAATAACGCAAGTTTCAATATATGCACTACATATATAGTGAAAAATTTCTTGTCTCTCATAAATTATTTGCAAAATAAAAGATTATTATGTACATTCTATATGATATTCCTTCATAGAGCTAGTTAATGGAATATTTTGTCTCGTAATATGAATTCTTTTAGAAACGAACGATGACATCATCGATCGTCTTTCTCGGTTCTACATTCTTATGTGACCCTAATCCGATTGTCAGACGGCTTGATCACGATAGCTTGCTAAGTGATTCACTTTACTTACGTACATCTGCTTGCATTTAACGATATATATTCGCGCGAATATAAATTAAATACAAATTTGCCGGATGCGCGCACAATCGTATGAAGTAACGCGACATCATCGAAAAAGATCGCGGTAGTAACTCACTAGTCTGAACTTTCCTGCGCGTGCGTAAGGCGCGTCATCAATCACGTGACCGATTTCGGCAGACTCATGCTTAGATGCAACATAGAGGGCTTCTTGGCACCCTACAAATTTTCTATAATTTTTCTCAATATTTATGCTATTGATATGTAAAATTTATTAAATACGACATTATAAGCATCATTAATGTTATGTTACAGACTATTCCTAAAATAATGAGTTAAATTTTAGGAGTTTAGTCTACTTATTGTATTAATTAACTTTCATTTCACAAGGTATGGAAATGAAACCTACGCTACTGACAATGAGATGAGATCTGGCTCACTTCGCATTACTGCGCATGCGTGAATTTGTCCGAACTTTGCAGTACACTTGGGCTGCGTTCGGCGAGCACGCTCATAGCGCTAAAAGCGTGCTCGCTGAACGCATCCTTGGCGTGATGAATGCCATCCCATCCGAAGACAGCTGAAATAACTAGATACAATGCGTCTATAATTATATAATTATATAATTCTCAATAAATTTTTATATGATTATTTTACAAAGCTATAACTTATGTAACGCGTACACATTATATATATTTTATTATAATATTATTTAATCGCTCCTTATATTTTGCGCTTCCGACAACTAGCCGAATGTCATCGATTTGTAGAATACAAGGACTTTGTAAGATAGACGTGCAGGAATTTGCTTTCTCGAGAACGCGTACATATATGTATTTGCGTATCTGTATTCTAGCGAGTGAATAAAACTATGTAAATATCTACATCATAAATTTCCCAATGAATGTATAGCATAATAATTATTGACAAAAGATTATTGAGAAAAGTATTTCTCTTATATATTCTCTTTTTTTTCTTTCTCGTCAGATTTCTCATATATACGCGAATGGTTCGGTAATTGATCGGTAAACGCCTGAAATCAATAAGGCCGCAATCTAAGGGAGAAAAAATATTTTCTATTTCCGTTCGCAAAGCCGCGATCGAGGAAAGATTTTCGAAATAGAGAAACGAACACATAAATATCATTTTTCTTCTTCGGATAAACCAGGATACCTTTTCTCTTTACTGCATATTTTTTTCGTATCCAATTTGATATTTCACATATTGTTATACCTAAATGCCTGAGCTCTTTTCCAACGATTATTGACAACGAGAAAGACTCACGATTCTTAAACAACTTTTGCAATCATTTCTAATAAACACTTATCTAGTAGATCGGCTCCAGTGAAGTAAGATTCATCATTTTCGTGGCTGATTCTTGATGTAAATCTATTGTTTCCTACCATGGCACGCCAAACTGTAAACGAGACATTACAAAGTGGCTTGAGTACGAGGTCATATGGAGTGTCAAGACAGGAATTCGTGGTTTATATATATGTCTCGGTCACAAGAGTAAACGCGAAATTTTTTCCACGATACGCTCTTGGCTATAAGAACGCTTCCTTACTCATTTTCTGGGCGCCGCGTTGATAGGGGTCCAGCTGATCGAGAACGTTGTTGTCCATGCTGGCGAGGCTCCTTATACCGGATACGAGCAGGTTCTTATTACAGTCCGGTCTCGACGAATCGGCACAGAATTGTGTTACTTGTTTGCTAAATAATCCGTACAAATGACTCATCTGAAACGAGAGAGAGAAGATTTATTTAAAAGCTGTAATAATCATTGATCCCATACGTCTGCAAAATATAAATATGCATTAATTCTCATTCGCGAAAGAAGGAGAATGAAGCGAAGAAATAAAGAATATATAAAGCTGAGACGACGAATAATTAATTTTCAGGATAACATTTATCAATATGCTCTTTTATGTCAAATCTTCTAAAAGATATAAAGTTGGATTGTGCGGAATCGCGATAGGACCGCATTCCGACCGCGTCCGGTGAAACTCGGCAATGTATAACACCATCGATGGAATCAACAGTTAAAAGTAAAAAGATATGTATGCGCAATGCGCGACATTCCGTTCATCACGTATCGAATTGCGTGATACCGTCTTTTCGTCGGTCGCGTGAAACATGACAGCCGATCTCGC
Source organism: Lasius platythorax (assembly GCA_963971435.1). Classification (NCBI taxonomy): domain Eukaryota; kingdom Metazoa; phylum Arthropoda; class Insecta; order Hymenoptera; family Formicidae; genus Lasius; species Lasius platythorax. The sequence continues at coordinate 8,321,890 of OZ020535.1, forward strand.
GTCGACGATGAGGACGATGTTAACGAAAACGATGTCCACACAGACGGAATCCTTTTACGGCTCGCTGCTTCGATGACGCGTATATCCGATCTTAGAATTTCTAATGATACTTCTGTAACGACGGTATCCCGCGGTATCCTCTTTCATCTACTTTTGTTTCTCGCGTTTCGACATTCTCTGGCACGTTATTGTGTTTTACAAATCGAATGAATCAATCCATATGATATCATTTTTGACATATATGTATATTTAAGACCGAAGTTAAATGAATCCAAAAGAATTTATGACAATTTTAAGAAATTTTAAGGAATTTTTATAAGATGACCCGAATATAGGCATCTAAAAATCGTTTTAAATTCTCTGGTGTGTCTTCTAAACGTTTGTTAAAGTTTTTGTCGCTAAATGTGTGCTATGTTTTCTTCATATAAAAAATTATTAAATACCTAAGTCAATTAAAATTGAAAGCAAATAATAATAATAATGAAGAGAATAATGCTTCTTTATATCTCATGCTTTTTCAATACGGTTACTACTATTGATTAATGTCTCTTAGATCAATGATGGATTATTATCCCGTAGAAAGCGGAGATTTCTTTAGCGAGACTCTCGGCTACAAGGAAATTAGCGCGGAAAGACAATGATATGACTGTATGTTGTAGTTACGCTAGAGAGATATACTTTTACATTTTGAAGCAATATTTGTATCCCGCTTTCGTTTAGAAAATATTTCCCGTTAATTATAGAAAAAAATGCGATATATTTGAATTACAATTAATTTTAGAATTGTTCCAAATTTATCTATTTGTCTCATAGATAAATGTTACAATTAAACACTATTTAAATTTTTAATATGTATTTCTTACCAGCGTACACAACTATTTAAAGTTCGAAAAAATTATGTCAAATTATCTCTAATACGATATCTTTTTACTCGTCTAATCAGCCGAAATCAATATTTAATTTGTACTTTACAAAACAATAAATTAAATTTTAATTTAATAGTAATTAAATTGATAAACCAATAATAAAAACTCATCTCACGATTGCTCCGCCGTTGCCCGATATTTCTCCCAGATCTCCTCCTCCTCTCAGATTGTCAGGATTGTCAGCTACGTTGATCTGTAACATACAAATAAAATTCGAATTGTAGCAGCGCCCAGAGTAACAAACATTTTAGAAAATTATTATTGTATGCATTAAATTGTATATTGTATTAGAATTTTTAATTCGACGCAATCAATAATAAGCAAAAAATTTAATTAAATAAATTTAAAAATTTTGATTCAATACAAGTAATGAGCAAATAATACTCACCCCAGGGATGCTCCTTCTCGTCGTCCTCCTCGTCCTCCTCCACGAAGTTCAACTCGTCGTTCTCCTCGTCGTCCTCTTCGTCGTTGTCCTAGTCGTCCTCCTCGTCATTCTCATCGTCGTTCTCCTCGAAGTTCTCCTCGTCGTTCTCCTCGTGGTTCTCCTCGTTGTTCTCCGCGTCGTTCTCCTCGTCGATCTACTCGATGCTTCCTAAGCCTGCTCCTCCTCTCAGATCAGGTTGGTCAGGATTGTTGGGAAGCACAAACATAATTAAATAAATTTATAAATTTTGTTTCAATACATCTAATAAGCAAATAATAAATACTCACCCCAGTGTTGCTCTGTCGGCGCCCGATGCCTCTCCCAGACCTCCTCCTCCTCTCAGGATGTTAGAGTCGTCAAGTATGTTGATCTGTAACAGAAACTAAATCCAAGCTGTAACAGTGCCCAAATAAAACTAATAAACAAATAAATAATACTCACTTCAGGGTAGCTCCGCCGGCACCCGATGCCTCCTCTTCTTTTCTCATCTCTTCCTTTCAATTTCTCAATCTCTTCCTTTCAATTCACACGTTGCGAGTAAACAAACAGTTTACTCGCGAAAAGTTTATGTAAAAGTTCATCGGCATTCGGCACGATGAAAACGAACGCGCGATACTTTTCACGGCACTCCCGCATTGATACACGCGACACGATTTTACTCCGATAATATAATTTTAATCTGAATTATTATAACTGTTATATTTATCGGTTTAAATTTTAAATAAATTATAAATTTAAACCGATAAATATAACAGTTATAATAATTCGGATTAAAATTGTTCCTTTATATAAATAATTTTATATGTATATAAAATTATTTATATATAATGAGAATAATTTTAACAATGAGATGACATTAATGTCTATTTTTTAATCATGTGTAATGATATTCAATTATTTTAAGAGTGAAATTTAGCAATATTGCGTTCCCTAATCGCGTGTGCCCTAATCGCGTGCCCTACTCGCGTGCCCTACTCGCGTGTCCTAATCGAATGAATCGATTGCATTCCTAATTACGTGCTATTGCACGTAGGTAAAATATATAGTACGCGAAACATTTTCGTATCCTCTTAATGGTACTCTCAAACGTACCTCTCGCTACGCATTTTGGCCAGTATTGGCCGTTTATTTTGCGTCGCCTTTATCAATTTTTCGAGCTAGTTGGACCTACCTTTCCTGGCTACATTCTCGACCTCTAGCCAGAAATCGAAATAGGAGATATAAACACTCCTTTCATTGCCGGCTACTTATTGTCGGCGAATAGAAAGCGCAAAAATTTTATATGCGTATTAATCGTTCAAATAAATGAACCAAATTAATGCGTGTATACGCGACTTTTAATAATTAATATACAAATAACGATACTTACCCTAGGGTTGCTCCGCCGGTGCCCGATGCCTCTCCCCCCATAGGCCTCCTCCTCCTCTCAGGTTGTCAGGGATGTCAGCTTAAATTGATCTGTAATTAAAAAATAGAATTCAAATTGTAGCAGCGCCCAAAATAATTAATAATTCAAAAAATTATTATTGTAAGCATTTAATTTGACGTATAATATTGAGCGCATATATAATGAAATAATTTTCTAAGTTTTGAAAAAAACTATTTTTTTAAATAGAAACTTTTACAGGATTTATAAAAAAAGTTCATAAGAGTATTTTTGTCTAATTCTTTCCTTTTTGAAATAATTCAAATAAACCGAATTAATGCGCGTACGCGATTTATATAATAATTAATATACAAAATAATAAATACCTCAGGATTGCTCCGCCGGTGCCTGGTGCCTCTCCTAGGCCTCCTCCTCCTCTCAGATTGGCAGGGTTGTTAAAGTCCGTTGACTAACACACGCGACAGTCTCTTTAAACGGTACTCCCGCACTTGTACGCGCGATACTTTTAACGGCACTCCCGAATTTTACGATCGAAGCCCATTTCACATGAAAATCACACTTCGAGTCAACAAGTCGGGATAACAACGGTACTTTCGAGCAAAGGTTAAGCCCGAAGCGGAAGAAGATGGAATCGACGCGAATGGGATTCGCTCGACTCTTGTCCGCGCCTATTCGTATCTCAGTCCGACTCGAACTCGATTAGGCAGATTTCGAATGAGACGCCAGGGTGCTATACCACAGGCGATATCACAAGGCAGGTAGACGCGAAAAGAGTGAAGATACCCATTTTCGATGCTAACAATATAGACAATCTAGAAAATGGGAGTGCAACCTCTTTTCGCGAGCTAAAATCGTACCTAAGTTAGTCTCGTCAGCCGACCCATGCGAAATATAAATATCATTGCGATATATGGCTGGTAGACGGTAAAAGAGAAGGAACCCATTAACAACGATTCCAAGACAATCTACCGATTCGGGTCGAACCGTTTGTCGAAGCAGAGCGTGTACCTCAATCAGCCGAATCTTGAGAATAAACTCAAAACCGCGCAAGCATCGTACGTGGATGTACATGCCATACGCACGCGGCCGGCGTCACCTCGTGCCGCGAAACACGAGGCATGAAAACGTTGCATTCGCAACGCCTCAATGAGACATCCCATTCTGTCGACATCGGAAGTGTGATCCTCGATGACAATAATGAAATCGGGCTATTACGCGAAGACGCGACGACGACGCGAATGCCGATACGCGGCACATCGGAAACCGACGACGCACGTGCGTCCAACCCATCAAATGAGCGCGCCACATATGAGCCATTAAGACTCGTGGCAATGCTGTGTTTAGAGGCTTCTTCTTGATGGCTTCTTCTTCTTCAGGATAAACTTCTATTGTCACAGGCAAAGGGCGTTGCCCGCGCAAAAGGCAAAGGGCGTTGCCCGCGCCAAAGGCAAAGGGCGTTGCCCGCGCCAAAAGCAAAGGGCGTTGCTCGCGCCTCAGGCAAAGGGCGTTGCCCGCGCCTCAGGCAAAGGGCGTTGCCCGCGCCAAAAGCAAAGGGCGTTGCTCGCGCCTCAAGCAAAGGGCGTTGCCCGCGCCAAAAGCAAAGGGCGTTGACCGCGCCTAAGGCAAAGGGCGTTGACCGCGCCAAAGGCAAAGGGCGTTGCCCGCGCCAAAGGCAAAGGGCGTTGCCCGCGCCTCAGGCAAAGGGCGTTGCCCGCGCCAAAAGCAAAGGGCGTTGCTCGCGCCTCAGGCAAAGGGCGTTGCCCGCGCCAAAAGCAAAGGGCGTTGCCCGCGCCAAAAGCAAAGGGCGTTGACCGCGCCAAAGGCAAAGGGCGTTGCCCGCGCCAAAGGCTAAGGGCGTTGCCCGCGCCAAAGGCAAAGGGCGTTGCCCGCGCAAAAGGCAAAGGGCGTTGCCCGCGCCAAAGGCAAAGGGCGTTGCCCGCGCCAAAGGCAAAGGGCGTTGCCCGCGCCAAAGGCAAAGGGCGTTGCCCGCGCCAAAGGCAAAGGGCGTTGCCCGCGCAAAAGGCAAAGAGCGTTGCCCGCGCAAAAGGCAAAGGGCGTTGCCCGCGCCAAAGGCAAAGGGCGTTGCCCGCGCCAAAGGCAAAGGGCGTTGCCCGCGCCAAAGGCAAAGGGCGTTGCCCGCGCCAAAGGCAAAGGGCGTTGCCCGCGCCAAAGGCAAAGGGCGTTGCCCGCGCCAAAGGCAAAGGGCGTTGCCCGCGCCAAAGGCAAAAGGCGTTGCCCGCGCAAAAGGCAAAGGGCGTTGCCCGCGCAAAAGGCAAAGGGCGTTGCCCGCGCCAAAGGCAAAGGGCGTTGCCCGCGCAAAAGGCAAAGGGCGTTGCCCGCGCAAAAGGCAAAGGGCGTTGCCCGCGCAAAAGGCAAAGGGCGTTGCCCGCGCCAAAGGCAAAGGGCGTTGCCCGCGCAAAAGGCAAAGGGCGTTGCCCGCGCCAAAGGCAAAGGGCGTTGCCCGCGCCAAAGGCAAAGGGCGTTGCCCGCGCCAAAAGCAAAGGGCGTTGCTCGCGCCTCAGGCAAAGGGCGTTGCCCGCGCCAAAGGCAAAGGGCGTTGCCCGCGCCAAAGGCAAAAGGCGTTGACCGCGCCAAAGGCAAAGGGCGTTGCCCGCGCCAAAGGCAAAGGGCGTTGCCCGCGCAAAAGGCAAAAAGCGTTGCCCGCGCCAAAGGCAAAGGGCGTTGCCCGCGCCAAAGGCAAAGGGCGTTGCCCGCGCAAAAGGCAAAGGGCGTTGCCCGCGCAAAAGGCAAAGGGCGTTGCCCGCGCAAAAGGCAAAGGGCGTTGCCCGCGCAAAAGGCAAAGGGCGTTGCCCGCGCAAAAGGCAAAGGGCGTTGCCCGCGCCAAAGGCAAAGGGCGTTGCCCGCGCCAAAGGCAAAGGGCGTTGCCCGCGCAAAAGGCAAAGGGCGTTGCCCGCGCAAAAGGCAAAGGGCGTTGCCCGCGCCAAAGGCAAAGGGCGTTGCCCGCGCCAGAGGCAAAGGGCGTTGCCCGCGCCAGAGGCAAAGGGCGTTGCCCGCGCAAAAGGCGAAGGGCGTTGCCCGCGTTAAAGGCGAAGGGCGTTGCCCGCGCCAAAGGCAAAGGGCGTTGCCCGCGTTAAAGGCGAAGGGCGTTGCCCGCGCCAAAGGCGAAGGGCGTTGCCCGCGCCAAAGGCAAAGGGCGGTGCCCTCGCCTCAGGAAAAGGTCGGTGCCCGCGCCTCAGGCAAAGGGCGTTGCCCGCGCCTCAGGCAAAGGGCGTTGCCCGCGCCTCAGGCAAAGGGCGGTGCTCGTGCCTGTTTAAGGAAGTTCTGGAAGATTTCCAAGTTCTGGAATGGCTTGAAGTTCTGGAAGGTTCAAATGATCATTTTTAAGAACTATACAATTATATGGGGTAAGTATAATAGATATACAATAGATATTATTTTAAAGAAATTTAATGTTTGATATTTATTAAATAAGATTTATGAATAGAAATGTGTATTTTTATACTATATTGAGAGGATGTGATTTATAATTTATGCAATTAAAGATTTCATAAATTTTCAATTTGTTTATTACATCTCAAGAAGAAGATTATTAAACAATTTTAACAAATTTAACATTAATGAAACACTGGTGCCCAGTACAAAATTAATTATGTGACTTATACAAGCTAACTGTTCACAAAATTCAATATTTTCGTGAATAGTTAGCAAAATGTTTTTAGTTTTTAATTTTTAATAGCTATTTTCAACGTTTTTTATTTTTTCTAATGTCGTTAAAATTGTGTGTGTTGATAGAGATTATTTGCTATTACGTTCCTAAGTAAGAAATATTTTTATCTGTTTACTCTAAAAATTCCTTTTTTAGTAAACAACAGATAAAAATATTTTTTACTTAGGAATCTTTGGTACCCCGAAAAAAGTTCAGAAATAGATGCTGACGAAGAATTCAAAGAAGATTCACCGACTACAGAATCGCCAATAATTATCCACGATCCGTCACATTATTAAAAAGCTTGGCATTAAAATGCGATTGTCATACTGGTCAATGTGCCGAAACTGAATGTTGGAGTTCTCCCAAAACGGGAAGCGCGAAAAGATGGAAAAAGTAATATATTTATTTCATAAAATATGTAGAAAACTTTCAATTTCTAGATTACATTTAAGCAAATATATTTACATCAATAATTTATATATAGGAAATCAATAAAACGTCATAAATTCATCGATATGGACTCTGAAGGTTTTAATTTATTGTCGGATTATAATGCCATTAATTTTAGAAATGTTTATTCAAACAGCAAAAATAACCGAATGTCAAATTTGGCTGGTCATGCTATAAAATCATCTTTAGCTAAACCCGCAAAAATTCAAACTTATCAAACAACTAGTTTTTTCTTTTTTAATGTCTTTTTTATATTGTTTTCTGGCCTTTTGTTTTTCTCCGCGCGCGAAGCAATAACATTATATATTTTATTATATAATATTGTAGAAATCTGTTATTACATGACTTGTCAATGCATAACAATTTATGATAAATGATAAATAATAAATGATATCTCTCTCTAAAGAAGGCATGTTATATCGATACTCGAAAGTCTCGAAGTGAATTGTTGTCTCTTTGAGCCGCGAAAAAGCGGCAACAATACACTTTTAGTATTAAGATATGAATCAAACAAAGAAAAATCAAACAGGAAAAGAAATCCTGTTATACACAAAATTCATATTTGTGAAAACTTTCTCTTCCCCCCCCCACCCCCCTCTCTCGCTCTCTCTCTCTTTTTTTTTAAGAGTGGAAACGATTTTACGTACAATTTTGACGCATTATCGTATATATTATTTGTGACTATCAAAATCAATCTAGCAGCGTTTAAAGAGGAAGAAGCGTCTATCTTGTAACATAGAGCGATGAGAGACGAAGAACTGACTAACAATAAGTTGTAATATAATGCACACAGAGATAAAGCTTAACATCTTAATACATATCAATGAATACCGCCTAGTGTTGTTTACGGGGAATAATTGCTTCTGTCCGAACGAGAGCTTGTATTGTATGATTACGCAGGTGAAATAAAAAATGCGAGGAAATATATATCTCATATACCTTACGTTTTTACACATTCTGGCCCCAGTATGGACTTACCTTTTGCCGCTTCTGGCCAGAAATCTTGCGCAGCTTACGTTTATTCTTCTGGCCAGTTTGGACTTACCTTTCGCTTCTGGCCATATCTATTCTGGTATTCGATTTTTAATCAGAAGGACATTCTTTCTATTGCCGGCTGATTATTATTATCGGCAAATAAACGTAAAGATTTTACTTCATTTACGATAAGTTAAATCGCATATTAAACGCGCGCGTCTTTCAAGTCACAAAAGATACACGAGTGTTTATTAAAATATTAATTTAAAAAATTTCTTTCTTATAATTTTTTTTATTTAAAATTATCCACGAAAATTTGAAACAAAAAATAGATGTTATATAGTAAATAAATTGCTACGAATCAGAAAATTGTATCTTGCCTCGCGAATGTTCGGAATCGAATTGTATGATATTAATATAAAATTATAAATGTTTAAAAAATGAACAAATTTTGCAAGCGCAAATCTAAAATGCGTATTTATATTTGTATTTATCCGCGCAAAACCCATATTTTTGCCTGTTGCCCGTAGTTGTTACACCTCAAAAGTTTATTAAATAACATCCATAATGAATGATGTGAGATTCGAAAGACACATAATACATTTCTTGTACAATCAATATAAGAATGCTGTAAATTATAAATGTTTCATGTTCTCATATTGTGTATACGTCTTTAGAAAAAATTTAATATCGATATTATATAATCTTGTTATTACATTATATACATCTCGTGCACATTGTTCGTATCAAAATTATATTTTATATATGATATATATTTTAAAATAAAATATTTGCAATTAATATAAATTAATGTAAAACTAATCAGCTTTAAGACAATCTATATAAAAAAGTCTCCGCGATGAAACATCCGCGAAATATCTTTTGATCTCACATCATTTTATTATAACTTTGCTTTAACTGATGTAAAGTCAAATTATTAATCAATATGGATGGATGAGCTATAAAAAATTTGGATAAAATCGGTGCAATATAAAAATAAGTTACAATATACAATTAATAATCATTAGCGCGTTTTTTATAAAATTAATTAGTAGATAAAATTTGCTATGTAACTGTAACGTTTCCTATCTTTATTTAATTTATGCTTGTGATACATATTGGAAAAATCTGTAAGTATATTGCTCTCTCGCACACGATTTATATAATATTTAATCCTGGATGGATATAAGGAGGAAGGAATAAAACAATTTTATTAATTAGATATTAGTTTTATTTATTTTATTTATTTATTTTATTTATCTTGTTATATATATCTTTTTTTATTTGAATATATATTTTATTTATTTATTTTTATTTTTCAAAGTGCATATAGAATATCTTTTCTAATTTTGTTCATGAGGTATAAACATTATGAAGAAACTGAAATAAAAGATTTAAATATATAAAAAAGTTAATGAAACTTCTTATAATCTTCTTTACATTTTTATATTTTTCTTTATTTTCTTTATTATTTTATTCAAATAACAAGTCAAAAAATTTAATCAGATATTTATATTTGATTAATATTGTCCAAATAAAAATATTGTTAATATATTAGTAATATTCTTACCAATTGCCTTTGTTTCTCTCTTTGTATAGAGTACTTAGTAGAAAAAACGTAAAAAATTATAATATCTTTATCAAATCTTAAATACAATATTTCTTATATATATGTTTTATGATTGTTTATCAAGCTTCTACCTGTAATATATTTCATTTTCTATTAATTTGTAATCTTTTCAAGATTGATTATAACTTTCAGGCAATTGGTATATTTTATAACAGTATTCTGTATAAGACAGAACACTGGAACCAATAAATCATGCGATATTAAAAGAACAAGCTCTCTTGCGTGCAACTCTATGCGTGCATGTGAGTGCATCCTCATACGCACGATAAATCGATAAATGATCGTTTTTATGATCGTATTATATCCAGGATGAAATATTCAGCCTAATTTGTTTTAACCCATCCATTTTAAGCTAACGGATTTATCTAGAATCTACATCTACGATCTCTATAAATCCATTACCTTCAAATAAAATAAAAGTTTGTCACTCACCAATCGATGCACAACAGCGAAGTTGACGGCATTGAAGCTGTAACAAATAAATAAAAGATCCAAATTATAGCAGCATTCCAAAATAATTAATATTTCAAAAAATTATTATTGTATGCACCGAATTTCATATTCAATGCGTACAATAATAAGCAAATATCTAATGGAATAATTTTTATAAATTTAAAACAAATTTTTTTTTAAACAGAAACTTTTACTTTTAAAGATTTTACTTTTTTCATTTACGATAAGTTAAATCGCATATTAGACGCGCGCGCGTCCTTCAAGTCACAAAAGATACACGAGTGTTCATTAAAATATTAATTAAAAAATGTCTTTCTTATAATTTTTTTATTTAAAATTATCCACGGAAATTTACAAAAATAGATGTTATATAGTAAATTAATTGCTCTGAATCAGAAAATTTTCGATCTTGCCTCGCGAATGTCCGGAATCGAATTGTACGATATAAATATGAAATTATAAACGTTTAGAAAACGAACAAATTTTGCAAGCGGAAATCTAAAATGCGTATTTATATTTGTATTTATCTGCGCAAAACCCGTATTTTTGTCCGTTGCCCGTAGTTGTTGTTACACCTCAAAAGTTTATTAAATAACATCCATAATGAATGATGTGAGATTTGAAAGACATAATTAATTTTTTGCACAATCAATATAAGAATACTGTAAATTATAAATGTTTCATGTTCTCTCATATTGTGTATACGTCTTTATAAAAAATTTAATATCGAGATATTAATCTTATTATTACATTATATACATCTCGTGCATATTGTTTGTATCAAAATTGCATTTTATATATAATATATATTTTAAAATAAAATATTTGCAATTAATATAAATTCAATTAATGTAAAATTAATCAACTTTATGAAAATTTATATAAAAAATTCTTCGCGATAAAACATCCGCGATTTGTTTAATTTATTGAAAATTAAATTTCCGTAAATAAATGCGCGCGCTTGTGTTGTTTTATAAAAATAACATTTAATAAAATCATATATTTATATTTATGTTTATAAAACTTATTTTATAAATATAAATATAAATTAATATATGGTTTTATTAAATGTTATTTTCATAAAAAATATTATTTATTATTTATCATTTATCATAAATTTCTATGCATTGACAAGCTATGTAATAATAACAGATTTCTACAATAGATATGTACTATTGTAGATTTTAAATTATTTGCATAATTTGTATATAAATTTCGTATTTATCGTTAACAAAGCAAAGTTTAAAATAAATTATGTTTTGGCATCAAGAAAATATGATAAAAATTCATATAATAATTTATACAGGTAAGTATCATATAATAATCGGTTATTGCAAAAAGAAAAATTCAATTATTTTACTCACCAGTCGTTGTAACGGTCAATATATCATTCTTCAACAACAGCTAAACAGTATCAGGAATATCACAGCAGTATCTGTAACAAATATTTATACAATATTTTTTGTCATTATATATACATCACTTTCTCAAACTATATTTTACAAAATAAAAATTAAATTCTTTAACCATTTACTAAAAAAATGTATATCTTATGCAATATATCTTGTTAATATGCACGTTATTGATTTCGAGACATACTGTATTCGCGGGACACACGCAACTATAATTACAGAATTACGATATTTATCTGACGATAATCTTACACTCCCGTTGCACTTTGGAGAAAAGATAACTTGAAATATGTAAAGACAATTTCGATTCGGGAACTACAAACGCGGATATTGTCGATGCCGAGGTGATAATAATTGTATCAAGAGACACGGTCTTGCGCCAAATCACGCGCAGCAACAGCGAGAGAGGCACCCCGGAATAATTATACGCGGAATTTAACGCCAATTTTCACGCCAAACGTTCGACACAATTACGCAACTTACCTACGATGATTACTCGCACGAGAGATACACCACTAGAATAAAAATCTTTGTGTTTTTCGCGGTGAAAATTGCGAGAAACACGGAGCGATTCAGATGCGACTGCACGCTCCGCCGCGACGCCTTCTTGTATGACCGTTCTATTTGAAAATATTGCGATTCTCGAAGTATCGAAGTATCGATATATCGAAGTATCGAGTCAGTCGGGTCACTGGTCACAGCCAACATGGTGGCCAACATGGAATTATATTTAACCTAAATATAGTAAATATGATCGATAGCTTTTTCGTCGATGAGATTCCGTAACTTTTATACGTGGAAACATGATAATGATTTTATATAAACGAGTTTTCTCAAACAGAACGTGTCTCAGGTCGATGTCAGTATGACTTTTGCGATGATCTCGCGTCTGTGATCGACTCGTGTAAAATGACAGCGTAAACTTAATCTCAACATGTTGTCGGAGGTTGATGTGTTTATTAGCAATTACACTCTGGTCGATCCTGAAATCTATCAGCTTTGGGTCGACGGGCATTCTTGTGAGTGATAGGAATATAATCTAACCTTCTATTTACTTGCCTGCACATAAATTGGATTTATTAATCTATTACAATGGATGTCTCTTTTTAGCCAGCGAGGCAGTCAATATTCTGCATCAGCGAGGAATATGTCAACAGACTAATGCACCGCTTGAGCTGGTCGCATCTGACATACTTGATCACTATCGCACCTATGCTCTACTTGAGAAATTACTTCACACTCCTACTAAGCTCGCCAGTGAACAGCTGGCCTTTCAGATAGAATCTCAAACTAGTCAAATGCTTATAGAAATGTAAGAATCAAAGTATGATGTAATCTAGTGATCGTAAAATTGAAACTGTTATTAATTCCTTGCGAGATACTGATATAAATCATTATTTATTTCAGGTACTACGAATTTGATGATGTTGTTATACGCGAATTACTGGGAAAGAAAATAACATCCAAAAGTAGAAAGAATATGGACGAAGTGGCAGAGAAGACAGGGCTCACACTGAAGAGTTGTTGACGACAATATGATAATGTGAAAAGAGTGTTTAAAATTGTCGAAGACTTACCAGGTTCTCTCGCAACCAATATCAAACAGCATTTCTTACTTTCGGATGACCTTGCTAAGTATGCAATATTCTTTATAAAATCTATAGCACAAGCGAATAAATTGAATTATAATATGTAAATAATATAATTAACTTTTTTAAATTATTATACAGACGATATGCTGCAGTAGTATTTGTAGCATGTCTACGATTTGAAATGAATAAAAGAAAACTGCAATTTTTGACATTTCCCGATTTATATCACTGCGCTAACAGTGTACAAAGCGAAAAGATATAGACAGTATATAATACGAAAAGATTATGGCAAAGATTATCGCGCGATGCATTTATATTTCTTATAATTCTCTCTAAAATTACATATAATAGTATATAACGCATAGAGTATCTTTGTGTTTCTTTTTACCTTTTACCTAAACTGTTTTTCTTATCGATTTTTTGAAGCAAGGATATTCATATATACTTTACATGTAGAATTGCTTTATATAAATTGACAAAAATTCATTTTCTGTGTGATTAAATATCTCAAAAACCATTCTGTTTATACTTAAAAAAAAATATAAATATATAATATTGTACATTATACATATATATATGTATAATGTACAATATTATATATTTATATATTTTTTTTAAGTACTTTGTACACTGTTAGCACAGTGATATAAATCGGGAAATGTCAAAAATTGCAGTTTTCTTTTATTCATTTCAAATCGTAGACATGCTACAAATACTACTGCAGCATATCGTCTGTATAATAATTTAAAAAAGTTAATTATATTATTTACATATTATAATTCAATTAATTCGCTTGTGCTATAGATTTTATAAAGAATATTGCATACTTAGCAAGGTCCGAAGTAAGAAATGCTGTTTGATATTGGTTGCGAGAGAACCTGGTAATATATATAGTGTATATGTATAGTGTATATATATAGAGTATATATAGGCTATATATATAGTGTATATGTATAATGTATTAACTTTTCATTTGTATTCTAAAATATTTCTTTTAATTTTTCTAAAAATAAGATTTTATTTTTTATATATTGTATATATATATAATATACAATATATAAAGTATTATCTTATTTTTAGAAAAATTAAAAAAAAATATTTTAGAATATAAATGAAAAGTTAATATGTATTAGTCAAAATAAATATATACTGACATTTTAAAACTATGATTAAATACAATGTCTCATTAATTTGTAATACATTTATAATTAATACGCAGAGGCAATGATGACCAACTAATGCTAGGATTATGAGAGTTAAGTAGATGGAAATGACGTCTGTAATATTATGAGTCGACATGTCATATGATGCAGAAGAAGAACCGATATTTTCATCACAGATTTTGCACAGAATGCACATGGCTTGTTTCAAATTTTTGTTAATGTGTATACGCATTATTTTATAAAAAATATTATTTAGTATACCTTATTTTTCTTATTAAAGATTGCAAACAAAGATTGATACAATATGTATCTTAACATAGTATATCGAGCGGGCTATTATACTTTATAGTATGCTTTTACATACATAAAAATATAAATTATACAATTTTTTTATACAAATTGTCTTTAACTCTAATGTAAATTAACGTAGATAACATACATCACGCGCGCGTAAAAAAAACTTTTTAACTAATAAAATAATTCATGAAATTCTATATTTTATTTCTGTTTGCAATTATTATTATTCATTATAAATTAAATCAATTGATATAATTCTGTTGTGTGACTTTAAATGGAATAATAACATAATTATATATATAAAATAAAATTCATTCTCTGAATATTAATTTTTTATGTTAAAATTTTTTAATATTATTGTTTGCTTTAAAAAATATATACGAGTTATAATATAATATAACAACATTATTACAGAGTTGCAGAAAAACTTCAAAATTAGTAGAACATCAGTCATCATTTCAAAGAGAGAGAAGTTAATAATATCTTAAATTGCGATATATTTTTCCTATATTTCATAGAGAACGACGTTGTTTATTTTAGCCTGAAGAAGGAGAAGAAGAAGCATCATACTTTTTATCTCATTATACATAGTTGACGAGAATCGTATTCATCATTCTGTTCTACATAGCCCGATCGATATACTCGGTCAAGACGCGAATCCGGCGTCCAGCCAGGTTTTGTTACGGTACTACAATATTTATTCGCTCGCGTTGGCAGTCGTAGCCGGTTAACGCGCGTTTCCCGCACGATAACGAGTTTAACGTTACGTGACGTCGCTTCGCCGCGAATTAATTGCGTCCGCGCGAGCTACGACACCGTCCGTATTATTTCGCTCCAAAGTCCGGCGATTACTTTAATTAAGCATTTACTAATTGCGACGAAAAAATAAAAATAATGCATCGCCGATAAAGCACTGACATGCGACACAGGGCCGTATCGCCACGTAACATCGTGTGACCTTTTTACTCGACAGCTGTATCTTGAAGCCGGGTAGCGACTTTAATTCGCGGCTGATAATGCCGCAAGAAGACGCTCTTAAGGAATGCAAGTTAAATAGGAGCTACGTTGCAAAAACGGTATTCTGAATTTAAAGAAACCACAGCAAATTTACGTTTGCGGAATTGCTGTGCATTTTTTCAAATTTTATTAAGAATTTAGAGTTTCTTGTAAAGTATTTAAATAATTAGGAAAGTACTGTCATATAATTATCTTTTGAAACATATTAAATTTGCTAAACAATAGAATTTTATATGAGCAATGAAAAACTTTTTAAAATAGCGAATTAAAAATTAAGGGCAAAGAAATTAAAGGCACTTGGTGAATTAAGTTGTAAAACATTATGCACACAAATATAATAATAATTAATTTCTAGATTAATTTCTAATCTTATTTTTATTTTAAGAACTATAATTGAAAGCTCATTTTAAAATATTTAAAATTATGAAAATAGTATCCGATCAAAAACATCCAATTAAAATCTAAAATATAATACACTCATGCTTTATATTATGATATTAATGAAAGAGAAAAAAAAATGTAGAATCGTAACGCAATAAAAATGATTGTTGAGTTTAATTGACTCCTCGCGCTTAAATACGTAGTACAGTATTTTGCAAATTATTGCTTCGAAATTAATTCGAAAGTTGAAAATTGATGTAAATTTTAATCAACGACGAAACTAACGAAACTATTTTAATTATTTTATTGGTGATTGATGTTAATTATCTCATCAGAATTATAATTTATTAAAATTTAATTATCTTTTTCGATTTTTACAATGGAATATATTAATTTCTCGATAGCGAAAAATTCTCTCTCTCTCTCTCTCTCTCTCTCTCTCTCTCTCTCTCTCTCTCTCTCTCTCTCTCTCTCTCTCTCTCTCTCTCTCTCTCTCTCTCTCTCTCTCTCTCTCTCTCTCTCTCTCTCTCTCTCTCTCTCTCTCTCTCTCTCTCTCTCTCTCTCTCTCTCTCTCTCTCTCTCAATTTAACACAATTATTATAATAAATTTAAAAATATTTTACTGCACTCACCATTTCGTAGAGGAAATTGTCCGCTAACAGCACAGCGCGCGGCGATCTATACATCACAAAAAGATACTACATTATTAAATATTTGCGATACTACATTATGAAATATTCGTCGTTATGACATTCTCAGAAATATTCATCGAAATACAGAAAATATGAGTTTTTTGCATGTTACTTTGTGTGTGTTATTTTATTATAAATTTATCGTCTACGCATTTACATATACGCAGCGTATAACCGCCTCTTCTTTACGTTAAATAATAAATCCACTAATAATGCATATGATATGATACTATGTAATGTGATATAATTTAATAATATATAAAACATTAACAATATATAAGGCAGTTGTAAATAGCTTTATATATAAATGAAATAAGCACATCTCCGCGCGCGCACGGCCGACGAGTTCGCCGGTGAAGAGAATCGATATTTCAATCGCTCAATTTATACATCGAAATACGATCTCGCTCATTTAGATCCATTTAATTACCTTTCGACATAAGAGATCTTCATTATTTTCGTCTCTTCGCTGGATGATGACGCCGATTTGCACCGATTCGCACAGATATGATTTCACGTAGGTCTTCGAAGACGCGCACCGTTTCTAGTATGCTGTTTCGCCGTTTCTAATTCAAACGCGACACCACGTGAGTCAAACGAGCGTCGGTACTACATGAGTCAAACGAGCGTCGGTACTAACGTCACAGCCAACATGGTGGCCAACATGGAATTATATTTAACCTAAATATAGTAAATATGATCGATAGCTTTTTCGTCGATGAGATTCCGTAATAACTTTTATACGTGGAAACATGATAATGATTTTATATAAACGAGTTTTCTCAAACAGAACGTGTCTCAGGTCGATGTCAGTATGACTTTTGCGATGATCTCGCGTCTGTGATCGACTCATGTAAAATGACAGCGTAAACTTAATCTCAACATGTTGTCGGAGGTTGATGTGTTTATTAGCATTTACACTCTGGTCGATCCTGATGCTATCGGCATTTACGTGCATTTATAATTACATATATGTGCATTATGCAAAGGTTGCTAACGTGAACGCCAAATACAGGGATGCCACGGACGGTATGACACCGAACGTTTCGTCGTCTCCTTCGTCTTTATTTCGGTAATCGCGGCTACTGTCATCGCCGCATTACTGGCACAATATCTACGCGGCTTGTCCACCGATTACGAAGGTGAGTAAAAGTTGATAAACATACCTGCATACTCTTATAACCATGTTTGCCATGACATGTGAGATTAAAATATTTATTGTGATATTTGCGAAGACTTGACAGTTTATTTCGATCCTTTCTTTCAGAGCATGAATTCCGTCACGCGTTTGTGCCGCTTCCCTCGGAAAGTATTATGGATGTCTACGACGACAACACAGTCGCTTTTGCATTGGGTAACATCGAACTCGATAAAGTTTATTCAGAATACCGTGGCGTCGACAGCAGAGGCCCTGACGTCTTTGCATTTAGCACTGGAGATGAAATTATCTGGAAAGCAAAAGAAAGCTATAAAATTGTTCCAACATGCTGTGGCACTAGCACCTTGTCATCCAGATGTTTTGAATCATTATGGAGAGTTTTTAGAACATACTCAGAATATAATTAAGCTAATGATTGATGATGAACAATATAATTAAAGCTAATGAATTTTATATACGTGCTTTAACTTATGAACCGAACCATGAAGGCGCTTTGATAAACAGTCATAGGACAGCTCGTGTAGTTGAAGAACTTGACAGAATAATGCTCAGACTGGATGAGAAAAGGAATACACTATCCATGATACCTGATAACAATGTCGCATTAGTACATGCTAAAAAAGAAGCTTATTTTCATCATATTTATCATACAGTTGGAATCGAGGGAAACATTATGAATCTGACACAAACAAGAGCCATAGTCGAGACACGCATTGCAGTTGATGGAAAGAGTATTGATGAACACAATGAAACCCTTGGATTAGATGCTGCCATGAAATATATAAATGCGATCTTGGTCAATGGGTAAGTTTCTAATAATTTTGAGAAAATCTAAATATCCTGTTTGTTACTATTCTAATATTTATTATTCATATGTAAATGTTTCAGGGTAGGGTAATGTTTCCATTTCTATAAAAGATGTATTAGAGATACATAGGCGTGTGCTAGGGCATGTGAATCCTGTTGAAGGTGGTGAATTTCGAAGGACTCAAGTGTATGTTGGTGGTCATATACCTCCAGGTCCAGACAATATACATTATTTGATGGAGGAGTTTGCATTATGGTTAAATAGTGAACAAGCCATCAGAATGCATCCAGTAAGGTAAACAGATCTTTCATTTTACATTTACTATATATCTTTTCTCTTGCATGTATTTTTATTCCAAGATTTTGTTCAAAATTTTAATCCAGAAATTTTTTTTGTAGATATGCGGCTCTCGCACATTATAAATTAGTACATATACATCCGTTTGCTGATGGAAATGGTAGAACATCTCGCTTACTTATGAACATGATTCTTATGCAAGCAGGATATCCGCCTTTTATCATCCACAAGCAACACCGTCATAAATATTATGAAAACTTGCAATTAGCAAGTACCGGAGATGTGAGACCATTTGTAAGGTTTATAGCAGAATGCACAGAGCAGACATTGGATTTATTCTTATGGGCAACTAGCAAATTTTCTCGAGTTCCTGCTCTGAGCCAAGAGACTTTATTTACAGAAAAGCATAATACGATTATTTTGGATGACAAGAGCAGTGAAATAATGGAAAATGATTGAAAAGTAAGAGTCAAGTCAAAATCTAAAATATTTTTGAGACCAAAGAATGTATTAATATTATTTAAATTTTATATCATTATTTATTAATAATTTTAATTTTTAAACTCGTGTAATTCAAAGCTTAAACCATTTACATAACTATTTAAAGATGGAGGTATTGAATAATCGTTAGAATCAAATCTATTTATAAATAAGATTACTATAGAGCTAAAGCATATCGCTCTTATTAATATTTAATTTATGAAAATGTGATTATAGTATTTAAAAGTTGCCAATTTATTTTATTGCATATCCATGTAAATACGAATCTTCCATTGTACTATACAAAATATGAATTAATTTATAATATTTGTAATATATTTAAAGTGTATATATAATAGATGTAATAGAACAAATATAAATTACACATTAGCTACATCAATCCTCTTATGATTGCTTCGATTTGAAGCAAACACAAGTTAATATAGTGCTGCACATTAATTATGCAATAAAATAATTTAAAGCATATTTCTTTAAATTAAAATTACATTGTGTAAATATAATCCAAACTTTTATAACTTTCACGTACACTATTGTTAGAAAAACTGAATGAATGGTATAGAATGTCGCATTGTTTAAAAGATTCTATTGAACATTATTGATGGAAAGACTTAACTAGTATTTATTAAATTCCATGCATGGTGGTTTCAACTTGTCGGATTTAAAATGATCTACATCGATCCTTCTTTCTTACAATGCAATCAATCAAGTTCTTCAAACTGATGAAAGAAACAGAGCTCCTTTTTTAGCCACAAAACCCAACAGCAAATATAAATTTATATTATTAATATTATATAATATATTAATTATATATAAATATTTATTTATTCCTACATTCCGGGTCGCGCGCGTTATTGGAGCAGATATCAGTAGACATGGCGACCGAAAGACGGTATTTCTTTCGTGGCATTCCCTAGCAAAAACAATTCATTATAATTATGCGTGCGCTTGCAAAATCAATTAGTTACGATTACGCGCTCACTAATTACCTGACATAATTCTCAATGAAAATTATAGGGAACAGATAGATTCTGTCTCGCTGACATAATTCTCAATGAGAATTATAGGGAACAGATAGATTCTGTCTCGCTGACATAATTCTCAATGAGAATTATAGGGAACAGATAATAAACATCAACATAAGAGCTATTTATTATTGCAAAAGCTATAGTTTTCAGCCTTCTTGATCGAATAAGATTTGAATAAAAAATATAGAAGAGAAATTATTTAGTTTTTATTATACATAATACAGAAAACGATACAAATTTACATCAGTTTCTTTTAGTCATTGTCATTTTTATTCTTGAGAGTTTCTTTTTATTTTGTTTTAATTTTGAAACTTTCTTTCTACCAATAAAAACTTTTTGTTTAGCAACTTCTTTTGAATGTTCGATTTTACTCTTTTTAATTGAAGATTTCTTTAATTCACTTTCTGCTTTGCGTTTCTCAATTCTTTTATCTTTCTTTACATCTGTCTTAGCTATGTTTTCGGTAGAAAGTAAATTGAGGCATTCTTTTCCAGTATGACCTATAAATAAATTAATAAATTATTAACAGGAGCAATAATTAGAAATATTAGAAGTATATTGACATGTACCTAATTCATTGCATTTAAAACATTTTCCCACAATATTTGGAATTTGGCCACATGTATGTTTCTCTAATGTACATCTTTTACATGTTTTGCAATGCCTCCAAGTAGGCTTTACACATCGCTTACATATTTTACAGTGCTTATATGTACGACCATCTTTGGAAGTACATTCCTTGCATCTCTTGCAATGCTTGTTTTCACTAGACACCCATTTTTCACAATCTTTGCAAAATTTGTATCCATCAAAGATAGGAAGCTCTAGTAACTTCAATGGTATATTTGTAAAGATTCTTACTGGAGAACCATGTTTTCTACCTTGTTTATCTGACACAAACAAAGGATGATTATCATAATCCACTTTATAATCAGACATTGTCAAGTCTTTCAAGCCACCAGCTATCAATGGTGGATTGCTTTTTTCTCTCATTATATTTTCCATAAAATATGGAAACATAAACATAATCTTCAAAGAAAAATTATTGTTATTTAATTTTTTGTGCAGGTCAAACATCGTTTTCATCGTGTAAGATATGGGTTCCAAACGACCCCCAAATGGGGGATCACATATTAAATAAGTGTCCTTTCCTTCATTTTGAGTGATAAAATCTTTGAACACATTAACAGCATTTTTGTTAAAAAAGTGATGATTGAAGAGGTTGTACCAACAATAATCCAGTGGTCCAAAAAAGTTATGCTAGAATTGTGTAAAAATCATATTCATTAAAATGTATTTATTAAAATTGTTACACTTATTAAAATAAATTATGAATATAATAATCTCTATTTTTTTATACTTACAAATCTTCCATCAAAGTCTAAGAGGAGAGAAGACATTTTGTCTATATAATGTTCAGTTATATATTCGTGTATTCTTGGCGTTCCAATACAAAGAATCTGTTTAGCTCCAAGTTTCAAAAGCATCTTTGTTATGTCTTCTGTAGATTTCTTAGAAAATAAATATTGTGCTTCTTTCTTTGCATTATCTAGAGGTTTTAGAAGCTCCGTTGGATGCTGCAATTGATGATCTGTTAAATTCTCTGTAATATCATGATCAATATGCTTATCTTTCTCAGAACTAAAAATTAATCTCTCGCAATCGTGGCAGTAACATCTCTTTGCCACGGATCCTGCTTTGATTTCGTTAAAACGAATATATAATTTTTGATGAGGATATTGCTGTGTGAGCTTTTTCTTTTCCTGCTCCCACATATTTTTGCGAGATTTGGACAGTTCTTGTCCATACTCTAAATAGAATCTGCATAATTTTCTATCACGACAAGCAGAGCATACATAAAATTTCCTTAATTCACCATCAACATATGTACCAAACAGTAATGCTGGCCCTGTAAAAGATTAATTTTATTGAAATAAATAATTTTTGACAAAAAAATTAATTTCAATGTGTGTGTGTATGACAATTACCATGAGGGCATTGTGGATGATTCTTGAGATCTCCCCACAAACATACTACACCACGTGCTTCATTCATTTTGTCATATCAATTAATTGTTACCGGCTTCATTGAGCATGCTACTTTTACTCTGCCTTATCCTTACCTTGCACTGCTTTGCATCAAATCTGTTACAAATCAGTTCCCAATGTCATTACCAGGTGGTAAACACAATTTTCTTATCTTCCGAGTCGAGCCATTTGGCGCTAAATACAATTGCCTGATTCTGAGTTTCATTGATAAAGTTGAAATAAGTAATTTTAAATATTCACATATTGAAGCTAATTGCGCGTTACAAGCAAAGATAATAAAAAATATTTTTATCTTTTGGGGAAGAACTATGAGTTCATCTTAGCATTTGCCAAAAGAGTATCCTATAGGATTTATCAAAAGATTGGTTCTACTTGAGAAATTTGAGTAGAATTTAATTACACGCACAAAAATCAAATGTGTTTTATTTTAATATTTATTCTACAAGTGCTGTCAATGCTTGCTGTCTGCTGTATACGCAAATTTTCTTATTATAATTTTCTGGAAACATAATAGCAGTATATGTGTAAGGCATATATATCGAATCTCTACAAGCTCCACACACAACTTTCCTCGAGTTTTAATTTCGCAAGAAATAGGTGAATTAAAAATTAATTGTAATATTTATGTACAAGTATCTTATTGTTTATCTGCATACAAAAGGAAGAGAAATTTTAAAAATTATTTTGCTTTCATAAGAATAAAAATCAAATAATAAATAGAAAAATAAAATACTTTTTTTTAAGTGTCAATTTTAATAATTATAGATTCGTGTTCTCATAGAGCGAGTTCTTATCTATTCATCTATTTTTTGCAGGTCATTCGTAATGTTATAAATAATAATATAATACTAAATATGCGTTAAAAAAACACATATCACATAGATTCGAAAACTTGCATGGGATCTTACATTGCAATAATCGTTTAACTTAAATAATTATATAAAATTCAAATTCAAGGTTTTTCTAAAATGAGTATTTTTTTTTAATTATTAGTATCAATGTGAAACAAATTTGTGTTAATTAAATCAAAATTAAAATCCTATCTTAAAGGATGCATTCTTGAAAAAACAGTCTAGTTTTATTCTTATCCTAAAGCATTGCTAAATGTCTTTCAGAATGTATACATTTCTTAAACCTTGTTCGTGAGTTCGACCTGTCTGCATTCTGTAAGATTGTATCACAGACTATTGTTCACAGTCAAAAAGAACATTTGCTAAAAATACAAGCTTAGAATCACTATAATGTTGATGCTTTTCCGAAACGTTTCCATACGGGAGAAGGAAAACATCGGAATGTGATAATTATTTACATCAATGGACAATGTAAAGTCATGTTATAACTCTTCTATAATAAATATAAGATTTGCACAATGTTTATTCCCTGTGTCTAATCTTCTTATATAATTGATTTACGTACACACGAAGGGGAACGTATTTCGCAGTGTTTCATAAGCATATACTCGATTTAATACTGTATGTTTGCTGTAGCTATTGAAATAGTTTGTAACCATTGTTGAAGCACCTAAAATTAAAACATTGATACAAACGCGATTATATAAATACATGAACTTGCTTTTCAGTTCTCTCGTGTGTTACATGTATAAATTATATCAAAACTATCTCGAAACGCATTTACGAATTTTTTTATAACTTAAACCTTTTATTCGACGAAAGCTTTTAATTTTTCTATATGTATTGTTTATCTCATGTGTTGTTTACTTGACTATAAAACATATAATTATTTATATGTTATTTAAAAAAATTCTAACACGCATTTCTCGAAAAATTAACGAGAATAATAATTATATCTGTTTTTGTTTGGTAACCAATGTCTCAAGCACATTTTTTTATCACTAATTTCATTATATAAGTATTTTTTTTTTTGCTATAAACTATATTTAAATAATTCTCTTTATTTACATAATTGACTATAAAATCTTCTTTCTTCGACTTCCTATACAAATAAATCGTCTCATCTGCATTTTAAGTTATTCATCTGTTTAATATAAAATTATTTATATGCACATTTATCAATTAAATAAAATATTTCTACTAGAAAAAAGATCTTTATGCTGAGATAAGAAAAAATTTAGTTACGCAGTAAGAATAAGGATATTTAAACCCTTTCAAAAATGTTTGCATACTTTTTTAATCCAAATTGGTCGCATTAAATAGATTTATTTCAGAAAATTGCTATTAAAAGTGTTGTAAAGATATATTCAAAAAATGTATGTAATAAAATTCATATAGAATGATTCACGATCAAGAAAATAGTGTTAAAAGGTGGCACAATTCCCTAATAATACAGAAATTGTAGTCAGTATTCATAAAATCAATTACGAATAAATATTGACCGTGTTGTACTTTGTGTTAGTTGTAATTTTATTTTGTCGCAATATAGAAATTTGCTTTATTTTCTACAGTGATAATTTTGTATGTTTCACATCAATAAAGCTATATTCGTGAAATGTGAAAACACGAAAAACACGAAAACACGATAGGTGCAGTGAGATCGATTTATAACATTTTCTACAAAACGTGATCGAAATTGTTCATTACTTTCTACATGATACTTTTTTCTCGTGTTGTTCAACTCTCTCTACGCGATCTATATAGCAAAACTGTCTATAGTACAATCTAATAATACTTTATTCTCCTTTTCTTCTTTTTTTTTAAGGTGCGTAATAGCATCCGCGTCACTAATATATATGTATGTATATATGTATGTATATATATATATTAAATATATATATATACATATATATATACTAAAAAAATTCCTAATATTATATTCATAAATATTATCTATAATATTTACGAATATAAATGGTATCAATAAGCCTTAAATTGATATTCAATGACGAATTGGATTCGAAAAGCATGATCGTTCAAGTAAAGGTTTATAAAGCAATAAATCTAGATTGACAGGAGGCCCATTTTTCTTGAAGTTTCTGGCGCTCTTCCATTTGGTGTTCCGACAAATTTCGCATTACATGGCTTGTCTTCAGTTTTCTAGGATCTAAATTAGCTCCTAATGTTTGAACACCTTTAGCAAACTTTGAGAACGGCAACAGAATATCCTTGGCCGTCGACGCTACTGGACTGGTAACATTCGCGATATTCTCCTTTATCGATTTTAAGGCAGATTCACTTTGGGACGACGTAATATTCAACGTCAAATCCTGTTCGGAAGCCGATCTTTTTTTCTCGTCCAATCTATTGTCCGTTTGAAGAGTAGCGCTCTTAACACCGGACGATAACGTTTTATTTTCCATATCCCCCGTCGAATGACTAATATTCTTGGAAAGTGTCAAAGTTGACGGTGGAATTATCCGTCCTCTTTCCTCATCTATGCTGTCTCCTACATCGTAGACCGTTATCTCCGGCGTAGTCTTCTGCGGCGAAGCGCTGAGAGAGATGGTGCCAGAGCCAGATTGCGGTATTAGGTGCAATGCGTCAATGGCTATGTCGGGTTTCAAATCTGAATTTATATTATGTCTCATTGTAGATAACCCCGCGTTCACGCCGGTCTCGCAAACGTCACCATCCATAACGTTAGCATTTTTCACACCCATAATAATACCGATCGCTGGAGTATAAGCTTCCATTAAATGCTTATCGTGGCTAAAGTTCACTGGCTTTTTGACATGTATATGTGTCATTTCGACATTTTCATCGCTGCTGTTGCTGCTACTACTGCTGCCCTTTTCTTTCACATTGCCTGAGATATCTCTGTTACCGACCATAAAGATCGGCTTCGATATCTCTTCCGTCTTTCTGTTACTTATGTTCTTTGCCAAATCAATTGGCTTCTTAGTGCTAAAACTCTGACTCAGTTTGTTCAATTTGCTAAATTGCTCCGACATATTGCTTAAAGCTTTTGTACCTAAAAAATATTTATTATAAAAATTTTATTCGTCGAATAATATGTACAAAAAAATCGAAGTAATTTAAGAACAAACCTGCTGTCTTTAAAGCAAGTAATTGCGTCTCAGATACATTTCTCGTTAATTCTGGAAATGACGAAATATCCAATAATCCAGTACAGCCTTTAACATTCACTAATTTACTCTTTCTCTTATCTAATGTGACATTCATAGCTATGGGAATCTTTTGTAAGCCTGCTATTTCCATAGCTACAGAAATAGCTTCACAAATTGCTTTTAAAGATTCTGCAAATTTAAAATATCGCGTCAAAATTATTTAGAGTTTATTACGATATAAATAAAGAAAATGTGTTCCTACCTATGCTTTCTTCCTCAGTTTTAATCACAACTGCCATGTTATTGAAAAACCTTAAATTTGTACTGCGGAACATGTGAAAGTAACCGTATTCGCCGTTCATTTTGTAATTGATTCTGATACAGTGATAATGCTTATTTTTGAAGAACGAAACCGTATTCTCGGGCTGACCGAATTCAATTAAGACGATATCATTTAGCGGGATTCTTTGGTAATTTGTAACTTTATCAATTTGATCGTCATAATCTGCTATGTAATAACTATCTCGGGTTAGTATCAGAATAGTATCCATTTCCGTTTCCGTTGGGTCACCGGTACTAAAATAAAAATAAGAAATTTTTAATTAAAATACAAATTGTGTACAAGTAAACAAATATATTATAGCGAACATTTAATACATACACGGGATCGGCATCAATAACACCCCAACTGCCTAGGATAATTTCGGGATCAGGTATCAATAACTTTTTGCAGTCTTCGATTAGCAATTTCACATGAATCGCAGTCGCCGCATTGTCTTCCTCGTCTGTACGTTCTAAGAATACTTCTTCACTTAACGAATTTCCCACCATCATATCAATTGTCGCTTGTCTGTAGACATCCTTGAAGCGATTCAAGTAATATCTGCAAAAAGATATTTTGATTCTCATTACATGGCTGTGCTAAAAATTAAAGAATGGTTTTCATAGGCAAGAAAGTATAATAGCATCAAGAAAGTATTTCATTTAAAGTATATATCTAATAGATCATATATTCTATATATAAAGAAATAAATATATTAAAGAAGAGAAAAAGCAGCTTTTTAATGTTTAATTTATTGAGTGATAGTGCATTTATAAAGAATATAAAGATGATTGACTATTTGATTACAAATAATCTTTCTATTCTTTCACAAAATAAAAGACCGGTATAGAGCTAAGATTAATCGTGCAAAAAAAATTTTGCGGCATAACAAAAACAACTTTTCATGCTGACATTAACATAAAAAGAGATATCTTTTTACATATAAATTAGCCTGCAATAGAGTAAAATGTAATTGAATTAAGCTTTGAAGATACACCTCTGCCGTATGTTTCCCAAAAGTGAAGCTACAAGCAAGCACAACGAACCTTGCTAAATTATAGAGGGCAGTGGCATAAAGAAAGTCGGGGTGAGTAGCAAGTTGAAGTTGTATATTTGGTGGTTTCATAGGTATAAGTTCAAGACAGCAATTATCAAAGATATCTAAATAGTGTGACCAATCATTGTTCAGTTGATCAACGTCGATTGGGTTCCCTAGCAGCGTATCTATCGCTGCTTGACGTAAGTCGTCCATAAAGTGTTGCTGATAATATCTATGGGAAAATGAAAGGATAATGTCAGGGTAGAATACAACGCGGTTTCGAATATCGAAAGCCTGGACATTATCTTTTAAAGGGACATGATAACTGTGGAGGTTCTGTTTGTGTGATGTGAAAAATGTTGGAAATAAAAATACAAATGAAAAGTGAGAAAAATTAAGCAGATACAGAATGATGAAAGATTGTTGTATGTACAGTTCTACCTGTTTGCAGAATTCATGCCGTCTTTCATCAACCCAGTAAATTTTCTCTCCCCGGTACGCGTATAATCTCCCTATAATAAACAGCAAGAAATCGTGTGTCAGAGATCATTTATAGAATTAAATTGTTTTTATTCAATATAAAACTT
The DNA here is from genome assembly GCA_963971435.1 of Lasius platythorax. Classification (NCBI taxonomy): domain Eukaryota; kingdom Metazoa; phylum Arthropoda; class Insecta; order Hymenoptera; family Formicidae; genus Lasius; species Lasius platythorax. The sequence continues at coordinate 8,350,130 of OZ020535.1, forward strand.
GGCACAGTTTGAAATGCACCTTTAAAGCGTTTGTTCCTGCATACTGCTTGCTAATAATATCGCCATTATTAGCCCAAAGTGATTGAAAAGTCTGTCTTATGTTTGCAGGCAGAGTTCCATCAGGTGGTATTAATCCCAGTTTCGAAAACTGCATTTCCATAACGGCTTTACCCAGAGCAGTTTGCACCACGTTTGTTCTATCTAAGCAATCTATGCAATTCACACGAAATATGCCCTTTTGCATGCAAATCGTACCTTGTTTATCGCGCCAGCAGTAACCCATATCTGCTAGCACTGTGGCCAATGCATTAATCAAAATAGACACATTTTCAAAATGCATTCCTCGACTGTGTTAGAGACAAAATTTTTTAGATACAACATAGTTCGTAATGAAAACAAGCATAAGGATTTAGCGTTATGGATAATGCTTGGGGATACTTACCAATATTCGTGGAAATCGAAGGTAGTGTACGTAATATCTGAATGATTGTAGTTAAACACATAATTACTGTAAGCTTCCCAGATTATCTTTTCCTTGCCAGACTGTTCAACTAGGTTAACGATGCAAACAGGTCCATACAATTCAAGTTCTTCACCAAAATGCTTTTCGAATGCTACTTGCGTTTCAGCTTCATCTATGACATTATTATGTTGAATTATTGTATTCTATGCAAATGGTCTAATATGCAAAAAATATATCTTTTTCTGCTTATACCTTTATCAATTCGCGGTGGAGGTTTATATTTGTATCCAGGTTGCGACCAATATACTGGCACGCTACCTCGCACTTGTACAAAGGATACTTGATGATCGTGGTACCAAACTAATTGTTCAGTCTCGACATAATTTGCACACTTCCCATCATCATCCACTCCGCGTCTCTTGTACCTGTGTAATGTTACATTTAGAAATATTTCTTTAATGTTAAATAAGATGAAGTTTATATAATTTATGAGTGTACAATTGTCGAAACAATCCATGAAAACTAAGCTTACCTCGTCCCAGCACGGAATCTACTCCTTCTTGATATAATTGCCAAGTTAAATATCTCCTGCTGTGGTTGCTCATCAAAACCTACTTCAACTATACATTTTTCTATTTGAACGTATCCTTGAATGATTGGTAATATCCAACAGTTTGCTTTATCTTTCTGTAAAAGAAAATATGATTTGGATAAGTAACTGGCATGCTACACAAATAAGAAATAATCCTTGGTAAGTGTGGTTATTTGTCATTGTACAGATGGTTTCGAATAATTTATCTGCTTGCTAATTATTGCAAATAAAAATAAGTTGGTTTCATGCAACAAATTTGATATACCATTACATACAATAGACTTACTATATAAGATATTTATCTAACCAAATATATGTCATTTTTGCAATTTTATTGTCTGAAATCAGTTATGAATAGTAATAAGAATTTTATAGAAATTACTAACATCCAAATTAATTATGTCTTGTAACATATGTTTGTTCCAGAAGAATCTGTCATCCACCCGTTGCCACAATGGTTTATTCTGATTGCATTGCTGAGATTCCGCTATACATTGTCGTTGCAAACTATTAGTGATATCACCAGTCTGACAAAAGAAGAAGGAATCAGTTTCGGTAAATATCTTATTTAATTCCTCCAATATTCTCTTCTCAAATCTTTCTTTGTCCTTCACTATGTTCCGTTTTATTACTGTAGACTTCACCTATAAAGACATTAATATATGTTTTATGTATGAGATATAAAATGAAATATACATATACACAATATCAACAACTTAGATCCCTTACTTGAGACGTAGCTAGCGCAGCAGCCTGCTGTGTGGTATTTTTTATAGTACTTGTGGCATTCTTAATTGTACCCCAGGTTTTTGCCAGTGCTGCTTTCTGTGGTATATCAAACAATCCGCTACTTCCTTTTTTCTTCAATGCATACTGATGTTTCTTACAAGGCAACAAGCCAATATCCGCATTATCCGTGCCGAGATGTAGAAACGCGATAGATTTGATTTTGTAAACAACATGAGCACCGTGTAATTCTCCCGCTGGTGTGACATCCTTTATAAGCATCAAACGAGGTTCCAATACTGACGCTTGTTCAATTTTTCCCACTATTCCATAAAACATTCCCAGACATTCTAGATCCCTCGGCGTAGCCCATTCCCAATCTGCAAAATCCATCATTCTCAACGATAATAATAATAATTGGTATACTGTCAATTAAATTCTAAACACATAAATACACACGTAGTATTCTTTTATCAATTATTAATTATATATAAATCAGGAAATGTCATCCATATGTATCTTTGCGTAGACGCAGCATACGCTTGGAGGAAATAAAATAATTTCGCGTCACGAAAATTCAAGCGATGTCTAGATCGATCTTTTGACGAGAGACACTCACTTTTATCTGTCAAATGCATTTGTACGCATTTACTCACCCGATTTCGCGGCGAATTCGCCGGTATACTTGTCACACCAGAGGCTGTATCTCTCTTTCACAAAGATGAAATGGGTGTCGGTGCGGAACAGCTCCATTCTTCTGCTTCTCTGCAAGTTTGACAGCTATCAGACAGCATGTGTGACGTTTCCGCGTCAAGCAAAATATCCGCCTACCACCGAACGTTCGCCATATTGTTCGTGACGTTCGCGACTGACACTTTAAGCAGAGTTTACTTTTCGACATGTATAGAAAGCGACAGAGCGATTGCCCGAGTATGAGAAATGCGAATCAATTCTATCGCTCTTCAATGTGGACATGACGATGCGAAGCAGCCAGTCGCTCGATATTTCGATTTAAGTACTTTCTCATTTCGTGATTAGAGTCGTTCTTGACCTGGTTGGTAATATATGAATAATTGAGGCGGGAGATCTCATTCATTTTTTGGTACGTTTATTAGCAAATACTTTTTCTAACATGATGTTTTTAAATATACTAAAAGAATTAAGGCTTTCCTTAAAAGAATTTTATATGTAGGAATTTTATATCCTCATATTATTAATAAGATAATATTTATAGAAGATATATACCAATGTTTTGTATCAATGTAACTACATATATAAATATATCTTGTGTATATAGTACTATCAGAGATAACTATATCTCTTTGATAACAATGTTTTTTTTTAATTGCATTCACACAGAAACACATATACATATATATAAGAATTTAAGAAAAAGAGTTTATTATGAACAAATTAAACTTAATGAGATAAACTTATATAAGATATTATAGAAGTTTTGATCGCAAACAAATCTAGAAAATATGTTTGATTATCATATAAATTTGGCAGATATAAAAAAATTCTAGAGATACACCACTGAGATTAAAAATTGAAATTTTCGGATAAATAAGCTTTATTACAATCTCCATGTACATTTTTCATATTTTATACACCCTCCAAATTTTTATGGAAATGGAAATAGTATTTTATTAAACAGTTTAAATGTTTATAAATTTGGTATATAAAAATTTTTTAATTTTCTAAATATACAGAATCTGCCAAACGCTAGCATGTATAAGATAGAAATTGCGATTTGCAGCGCGAAACATATTACGTTAATAACTGGAATACACCGCATAATAGTGCGATCATGCAGATGTAAAGAATTAAACGTTTCACGTCTCTCGTGTCGTGTGAGGCCCAAAGTTTGCAGAGATTTATATTCGTGAGACATATACATATATGGAAAGTATGCGCGAAATTTTGCACACATGACACACGGACTTAAACATGTTATATCATTGCATTCTTGTACTGAGCATTCGCGTGCGCTTTATTTAAATGGCTCTTATATACGCGTACAATAAATCGATAAATACATCACAAATATACAGAACATGTGAAAATATGTGTATTTTCAAAGAGTTTAATATATCACGCATTATACATTCTCTTGCAAAAAAAATAGTGCTCATCCAGAATGTATAGAACAGTCTTGTAGCCTGACTTTTTAGTCGTAATTTAAAAAAACTGACAAATGCAAATCCTTCCATATGCTTTCATTATATACAGTCTTCAAATCACTTTATATTCCTTCTTTGTATCAATCCCTACATCATTCACTGGCTTTTGTTTGAAAAAAAATAAAAAAATTAGTTTCATTAATATTTAACTTTTCTCATCGCTGCTGGTTTGTTCATTCGTTTGATCGTTCTTTTTGGGTTTGTATTCTTCCCATTTTCTATGATTAAGGGTTTGAAAGTCATCAATCTCTGCTATTAATTCCAAATATCTTGATAGCTTCAATAATTCAAAATCTTTGACTCTGCTGGTATGAGCGTGTTTAAAAGGTTTTATTCTCAATCCTGATTGCGGATTCATTATGAAATTTCGTCTGATATCGTCAAACATTATTGTATTTTTCGCAGAGAACTGTTTGTACTTTCCCCAGATAATGCCCAGTGGTTTTACCCCAACGACGCCATATTTCGGTGTGTGAACAGTAATCATAGCAAGGACATCTAGATGAAAAGCTATTTTATAGTTTGGATGATTTGAAACTCCCAATAGTTTCATCTTTTCGTTAATCCACCTCATGCTAGTCGCTGACCAGATGACTATGTCATAATTTTTATAAGCACGCGTTAAGAATTCATGGAGATACGGACGCATTAATTGCGCTCCGCTTTCTGCCACTGATCTATGATCAAACAAAGTATAGTCTATGTCAAGAACGAGAAGCTTCTTACCCTCTCTCAGAGGATTCAGTTCTGTAATCACATAGCGATCGATACGTATTTGGATTTTACGTAGATTTATTTCAGCCTTTTCGATCTCTACTTCCTCTTCCTCTATATCTAAATCATTAATCACTTCAGGTACATTCTCTGGTGCTTGACTGGCCTCTGCAATATCTTCTTCACGCGAACCCATCAACATCAGTTTGAAGCCAGGTTTCAAATTTAACTTGCCAATTATATCCTCATCTTGTACTGCTTTGCCTAAGGAAAAAAAGGGTTTCTACAGGCTTTTTTGAAAACTGTATATTTCAATTATGCTATTTAGATCATGAATGTTCACCAATCTTTCTGGTCATTAACAATAAAAACGATCAATATGAGAATTAAAAAAATTATTTCAAGAAACAAGATATTATAAATTTGACATATCGTATAATAAAGAGGGAAAGCTTTTCCGAAATTGTAAATAAATAGCAGTTCTGTCAACATATATTGAATAACAATAATACAAAACGTATAACTAAAATTTAATGATTAATAACAGGATATTTGACTGCACTTAAACATGATAAAAAATTTGGAAATATGTTATTGAAAATTACGGCAACAATTATTTATCAGACGAGAAGCCAGAAAATAGTTTTCAAAACATAACCTTTAAATTTGAGATTTAACAGCTTTTGACGCTCAGGACGAACACCCGTTTCTCTATGTATACGCTCTTTCAGAGTAAGAACAGTATCCTCTTCTTGAATATCGAGAATATCGTATTCTTTTCCGCTCCATTTCACCACAATTCTTAATTCGCCCTCCATCCTCGCTTTTCTAACCGTATGAATGAAACATATGCATCGCAAGCGTAGAAAAGAACCCGCAGATACACTTGCAACTGCATTATCGATGTTACATTTATCTGACTTGAAAAGTCTTTTGTTCGATTACGAAAGAGGTCGCAGTAAAATCAAATAAACATATATCTTATAAAATAGTAATATATTATATCCACAGATGTCTATACTTTACTATAAACATCTCTGTGATTATATCATGTCGTCTTCTTTGTGTATCTATTAATTTATTAATAAAATCACATCAACAAAATAACATAGGAAGAGATCACCGTGTATTTATCTGCGGATATTGCAGTAAGAAATAAAATAAGCCAAAGCAAGTATAATATTAAGAGAAATGTAATTAAAGAAATACACATTTACAAAGAGTAGATGCTTAAGAAAATAAATTTTACTTTCTAGAAAAAGTAAGGTTGGTTTTTTCGCAATTAAAATTAAAAATAAAATGTATTGTTTTTGTTCATAATGAAATGCATTGTTCGTGAAAACGATTTTTTTTTAGTCAGTCGCAATAATTATTTAAATTTATCCAATGCTTGCATATCATACGCGATATTGTAATAAATTTTTAGACGGAAAGTTTTTGAAGATTGAGAAGAAAAAAAATATATTTTGCAGAGCGCCAATAAAATAATTTTTGCTTGTTTTATTATTTATATCATTTTTCCAATAAAATTATTACTTTATATTTAAATTTATTTTATATATTATATATATATTATTTATTATAAATTTATTTTATATTTAAATTTAAAACTAACATTTTATTATTTGTTAATCAATTAATCAATTGATCCAAAGCTTTTGTAACAATAAATGGAGTATAACATCCATTGCAACATCTGTGTTGTGTGATTCGCCATTTAAATTGATGTGATATAAACTGATAAGGGGTTTAAAATTTTTTAAATTGAGCTTACGTCAAAATTGATATTATTGTCAAAATAATTTATATAATTAATACTTATATATACCTATAATCAATGAAAATAAATTTCTTAATATATATAAATATTTTGATACATTTTGGTATACTTTTGTTGATATTATTGAAATTTTGCATAATTGTTCTGATCGGTTTTTATATTGTAACTTATTTCATCAATTATTTATTTACAGATACTGGTTAATGTTTGGGTACTTATAATGGCGCAAATTCGACGAAATCGACGTTGGTAAGTACTGAATATTAATATTAAAAATTTATATTAGCTGCAACAATCTCTTTCTGCGTTAAAATGGTACGAAAAAACGTTTGAAGCGTTATTTCAATTTATGCAAAAATGCGCTCAAATTTACTGAAAAATGAAAAACAAAGATATTAAACATGCTTTAGCTAATCTTTTTGTTAAGATATTATTCATCCTTATTGCTACTGCTATGAAAAACGAAATAAACGTTAAAAAACTTTCTGGAAATGTTATATTCAACAACATTAGATATATGTATTAGGTACAAGCACAAACTAGCACTTTTTCCATTAGTAATCTGCTTGCTTTGTCTAAAATTTTTTTTTTATAAAATTAGCGTTATGTTTTGGCTACGTGTCTATCTCACTTGAAGAATCGCGATCTAAAAATGTGTCGAGTTGCATAGCAAAAAGCTTTAAATATCTGTCCATTCCTAAATGTTTATTTTCGATAGATAGCTGTGATTTGCGATCTATAAGTCAATACAATATATATTATTATATATTGTTATATTTTTTTATTCCATATTTCTTATTCAGTTCTTGATATGTATAGCAAGATTTATAGATATGCATAGGTAGATGAAATAATAATTTTTCAATTTAGGAATGAACAGAATGCTTATATAAATATCAAATTCTTATGCAAAACTTATTTGTGAAGAATGCTTTTGCTTTAAATGAATTAGAATATAAGCCTCATTTTCTTATGCTTTTTACACAACATAATATTAATTTATCGCATCGCTTAATGACCGCTATTAGTCGATGACGCTAAAAATTGGAAGTGAGGTTTTCCTTCCACAATATAAAAGAAGGTTCTGGTATATCTTTGCAAGATACCATAGGGTTATCAGGTCCAACAGAACGCATTAATTCCACCTGAGCATGCGTAATTCCGTCAGAACAATCGCATATTATTTTGGCCAGCGAAATCTTGCGTAGCTCCAAAAGTTGTTCTGAAATTTTTGCGAATATGTACATATGATTCAATTCTTGTTGCGTTTCAATTTCACTCAACACATTTTGATATAATAAATTTCTATAAATATCAAAAATTTATAACAAATATTTTAAATTAGTTATTTTAAATATTTATATTTAATATTCGCTATTTTTAATGCATATATTCTTTTCTAAAATAATTGAAATTGTGCTAATGGAGTATCATAGTAAAAGCAAACCTTATCAACATTAATAAAATTTACCTTTTGTGAAGGGATATGGTTGCTCGGCGTATTCATACCAGAAACGATCTCCCTTTTGCAGACGTGCGAATTGATCAATGATCAAACACGTAAACGTAGGCCCGACCAAGCTGTCCGACTCCGGAATTTCTGACAACGCGCCGGTATACAGATCTATATCGTCGACCGACTCGTAAAGCATCGATATTTGCTCCAGATCCTGGTGATTCAAATACCCTTCGAGGTCGTCAAACGTTTTCACTTTTCCTAGTCCGCAATATTCCCGCCACACAGTGTATCCCGGTAATCCGTGATCCCGTCCACGTTGAATGTTCAACGACACCAGATCGAGACCGCAAGGTACCGTGAAATTGACTACGGGATCCTCGAAGAGATTGCTGGTCAGCTGCGAAGTGACGTGCGTAGAGTATTTTTGAATGACGTTAGTCGTGGCCGAGTTGATCGAACGTCTGATGCCGTCCTCGGCATAGAGGCTGTACGGATTGAAAAGCATCCTGTGCAGTTCCACATACGACGACGTATTCTTCTCTCCATCTGTCATTCTCATCAATCCTGGAAGTAAAGTGTGAGCGAAGCGGAAAGCCGCGGTCGCAAAGTGATTGGCTATCGTCGGGTCGTTCTCCAGGTCATTTGGATCATACGTTCGTTTCCTGTAGCCTGAACCAAGGGGCTTTAAGTCGTGTTCCTTCATCCTTTCATCGCCTACGATGATGGGTAGAAACTCGCGATAGGTAATGTGCTGCAGTTGAGCGCCGACGATGCGTCGCGCTTCCTGATAGAGCACTTCGTCGCTCCAAGTGGGATTGATCTTGGACAATTCATCAGCGATCTTGTTGTGCTGTCGCGCCCAAAGAAGATGCATTGTAGTTAAGTGCAGATTCTCGTTCGCTCTGGCGTCACCCGCGGCGAAGCAATAACGGCCACGACGTCGTTCGGCTTCTCGATTACAGCCGTCGTTAGGATTCGTGCTCGCCGGTAATAGAGTCCTGTTGTCGGGGGTGAGTTGCATTTTCAAACGACCGCCGATGAACTCGCGTAGGTTACAAGTGGTCTCGTTGTTGGAACCGTAAATGGCTGAACCGTCAATGAAGGCGCTGACCTAGACGCAATATTTGTTAAATTTTTCTATCGTCTTATTCTTTGGCGACTTGGATTATTTTTAAGTTTATGTCGGATAAGAAAATCAGTTTCTTGAATTTTATATATCTAAAAAAGATTTATCAGGAAAGTTATTCCCTGATTTGTTGGCTCTTTTTAGAATTGAAAGTAGAAAGAATGCGATCTGAATTACTTGATTAAGCTGTTCCCTGGAGCCGAGTTCGCATCGCGGAGCTGGTGCCGATCTTACGAAGTCCATGCAAGTTCTGTTAGTCAGATCATGCAAAGGATCGCCAGTTCCGACTCGAATAGGGAAGCATTCGGGATGTTGTTCTTTCGAGGGTGAACAGCACGCTATCGAACTCCCGTTAATACCTTGGCTAAGCGCGGTGGCAGTAACGTCGTGATCCAAAAACTGACCGAATACAGCCAGCATCACCGTGAAGGACGGATTGCTGCTGGCTGAAGGTTTGTGTATCTTGAAACTGACTTCTCTGGCAGAAGGCAATTCGTTTCCGGATCGCGCCTTTCGAGGAGATTCGATTCCGTCGGCGTAATCTGGCGGCAAAACTCTTCTGAAAGGTGTCATGCTAGAACCCCATCCTCTCGGTCGATTGCAGCTACCGTCGACAGTTCTATATTTGCCAATTTTGCAAGAACGATCGAAATATTGTTTGCATACGCTCTTCGGCACCCAGCCGCTGTCGAAGAAAGTACCGATCGCCGAAGATTCATCTTGGATGGATCTTGAACAGAAAAATATTTATGAAACTTCTTATTAATAATCTAAAATGTTATAAAAACTAATTATTTGTAATTTTAATCGCTAATATAAATAATTACGTCATATAATACGGAAAAAATTTAGATTTTAATTTATAACTATACAGGATATAGTAGGCAAAATATAATATATAACGCAGAGCCACTTCACCCTGAACATTCTCTTTGAAGAAAAAAAAATTAAGGGGTAATGTAATATTTTATGACATTTATATAGGACGAGACAGTCTACCGTTCACCTCATATTCTCAATCGTTCTTGTCGCTGCGATTTCACCTATCGCTGCTAAAGCAAGAGCACTAACATTAGGATGCGTGCTCGTCGCATAGCGGTGTCTAGATTCTGGAGATGGGGATGGCAACGGTGACTTTGCGGCAATCGTATTCGCGAACAAGTGATTCTTCATCGCCCGTTCGCCGGCTCGTAGTCCCTGCATGTATTCGTGTCGACTGAGGCTCTTCGTCGAGGTATCGATGTTCGCGTTTCGTATCGCAATGTAGTTGGGTTCGACTATAGCATTGGCGGTGTTGCTGAAGGATGCGTGCGAGGTGGATCCAGGTGCGAATCCTAAGGATCCTCTCAGGATACCATCTAAATTTCCGGAGGATGCGTTGTCGATCGCGGGATAGGTGGAATTAGTATGACTGATGGAATAGCTGATGGATATCATCAGAGCCATGATAAAGACCACTCTGTAAGATCGCAGACAAGTCAGATTAAAAAATATAATCGCTCAACGGTTCATAAACGATATTTCAGCACATAATTTACTATCACTTATAGCCAATCAAATCTTTAGACTTGAAAATTTCACTGCTGACATGGCTTGGCAAATTTAAAAATCCTATAGTTGAATCTTGATTTCTTGTTATCTATTTTTTATTTATTTTTAGCTTTTACGAATTTCTGCTTTTTTCTTTTAGCGAGTTTGACATTAAAATTCTATGCAATCTTGTATATTAAATAAAATATGCATAACGCAAAAAATAATATAAGAGCGTAAAATAAAACTCTATTCAATTTATTTAAAGTTCATGTAATAGACGCGGACTTACATCAGGATACTGCAAATACAGCATTGAAACTGTCGTATTCGCGTTCTTCGAGTCCTCAAGAGGCTGGCAAATTCGACGTCGGGTGAATCTATATGCCTTCTCAAAGGCGTTCTTTCCGTAATACCGCGCATTTTCATTACACAGAAATGCAGATGCAGAAAACAATACACAGATATCGATTTTTGACTCTGTCGATTGACAGGCGAGGCTCTTCAAAGATCTTTCTCACCTAACAATTCGATCTTCCGTGTATATAAATCACTTTATACAATTAACATGTCTCTCGTATAAATAATTACAACACTACACCACACTAAATAAATTTTTTATCTGGAGCAAATTCTTTATTGAAAAAAATGTATAAAAAGTTGATAGATTTGAGAGAAATAAATGAAAAGATTTTTGTAATTATTTAAATTTTAACGAATCGTCGTTACTTGCAAGCTTTTAAAGGCACGCACTTAAATATGATACTTATAAAGTATTTTCTCGTCGATATGACAATCGAGCGTTTGCAACTTCTTCGTTCGTGTGTAAAAAAAAGGATTTAATAAGGACTTCAAGCCCTTGGAGATTGTTCGCACGTTCGCACGGACAACCAGACTGGTTATATAAAGTGTTGAGAGAGAATCGAGAATCGACAGTCTGGAATGAAACATGAGTTGCCTTGCCACATTCTTATTTTGCGGTGCGACAACTCTGGCAACGAGCTGCACTTCTGTGTGACTTATGCAAGCTATCACACATCATACTTAAGATTAATAAAAATTGTATACATTATTCTCTGCGCACATGAACGATAAAGCACAACGTAAAACTATAGAATAATCATACGATTGATTCAATAATAATTTGTTCGTTATATGCAATTTAATGAGCGGCATTACTTTTTACTATGCAACTTTCGGAAGTAATAAAGTTAATTAAAATGTGCTTTTTTTATATAGATATATATAATATAACGGACACTCTCTCTCTCCCTCTCTCTCTCTCGTCTTCACGTCTTTATCTTCACTTTATATGAAACTCTATTGTTTAAGCTTTCCATCAAAAAAATTAAGATTAATTACTATAACAGTCGTGTAACGTTGACAATGAACGGCCAATATTTGACTGCCAAGAACGGCGGTCGTTATTGCGTTGCACAGTTATTGCGTTGCACAGTTATTGCGTTGATTTTCTCGCCATATCCCGTACCTATGTAATATAATACTTGTCTCGGATCACGGAAAGGCTTCCGTTCTGTCGGGCTTCTCGAAAAAAATATAAGTTTATATTGTCAACAACTGATCAATTTTCTGTTAAAAAATCGAACATTTAACCAAATGCATAAGATATTGCATAAATTTGTTTGCATAAAGTATTATTTTTAATATATATTATAAAGAATATAAAAAATATAAACTAATATATATTATATTATTGTATAGAATATAGAGTTATATATGTATTTCATACATATATATAGAATTTATTGTATTGTAATTTATTATAGAAAATATTACTTTGCATATTTTTTTTATTTCCTTGCAAATAAATCTTGTTTAGAAATACTAATTTACTTTTAATAATTAATAATAATAATATAATTTCTATAAATTATATTAATATAACTTTTGAACTTCTTTAAATATTCCACAGTCAAGACTAACACTCTAATGAAAAATATTTTTAATATAGCAAGTTCCTGATGTGTGCATTCAAATAATTTAAAAATAATTTTGAGAAAAATATGTAATACAGTTAGAGCACCGATAATTCATCATTTATTTTTTTTTATTCCGTACAGCAAAAGTTGTATCTCTTAGGAGCACGCAATTCAAGCCATTGTTCTTGATTCGGAACGTACATTTCGGCTGGCATACGTTCTAAACCTGGAGATTCAGGCGATCCGCGCTCGTTCGTTCTCCGAGCTAAAAAATAAAACAGCAGTAAAAAATTTAATACAATTTTCTTTGAAAAAATGAAAAATTTAAATTATTATCATTAATTAAAGAACAAATAATCACGAGTTTTAAATAATCACGAGTCTCCTAATGATGTGAAAGAAGTAAACTTTAACATTTTAATATAACGCGATATATATTTTAAATAGAATCTCTTTCGTTGAAAATAAAAAATACGTCTGAAAAAAGTAGATGTTCTAAATAAGTTTTATATACAATCACCCAATCGTTTGCGCATAGCGATAGCTTCGCCCGGATGTCTCAAAAGAAGTCGTCCAACGCCCTCGCAACGACGCAAGACCTCGTTCTTCAACAAGTGATTCCTGACGTTTTGAGAAATGATCGAACACTCTGTAACCCACGTCGATACGTGCGCGAAATCCGTCAACAGCTGATACGCCCCATATTCGCTGGAAATTTATTTGTATATGTTAGTGAGATGTATAACACGAAGAAGGATATATGCATAAATTGAGAACTTGTATATTAGCACAAATGGAGAACGTGCGGATTTTACTTCTACATATTGCTTCTATATTGCTTCCCAATGTAATCGAGATAGGTCAAGTAAATTTACCTAAACTTGATGCGATGCAGATAGATATAATCGAGCCACGCTTCGCACATTATTCGTAGAATCATATTTGATGTTTCGTGATCTTCTATTACTTCCAGCACCGGTAGCAACACCTTTTCTGCAATATATAACTTTGGTATATAAATAATCAACGCATCTCTAAAGAGTTTGGCGCAATAATATGCGACAATAAGACTCATAACACACGTGACATCTTTAACAACAATTTTAATATAAAAATATTTCTTTCAATATATAATATAAAATAGGAAAAGCATACCAAAGTAAGCTTCCACGTAAAGACTGGCAGTTACCGGAGGTACGCTACTGCTCTTTCTCCAATAATTCGATCGTGGAAAGCACATATGCAAATTCGCGAGGCTGATTACACGACAGATTTTGGCAAGCGTGTCGGTGCACTTAGCAGGGCAAATCTGCAAACAAAGAAATCTAAAATCGTCTGTAGTTTTTTAGATAGAAGATTTAAGCTAAAAATTCTATCTCTCGCAGAGGAATTATTTTTCTCTCGGCTTTTAATAAATTCGATTTATTATATAATATAATTAATCATTTTATAGTACACTTTATAGTATAAATATCAGAAAGTTTTAAGATGTGAGTATAATAAAGGGTAATATCTTCTCCGCGAAGCGAGAGATTTGTTAGATAAATAAAAATAATTTTTTCTATTTCTTTGAAATCGAAACATATATTATACCTGAAGCAATTCGACATTCGCCTTGACTTCGGAGACGATCTTCGCCCTCATCTTCGTGCATACATATACTTGAACGCTAATATAGATAGAATCCGCGGACAATGCGGTCGTGTGATCGGCGAGCTAAAATCATCCATCGAAAAGATAAATATGATAATGCATGTTTGATACAAATTACAACAAAAAAAACAGTAAAAGAGGAATACCTTGAGGTAAGATAATTCTTCAAGGCAGTTCACTATGTCACCCTTGACTAGCAGAAAGAACACATCAAGGTCCCAAGTGTGGGCTATAATCTTGGCCTCTTGAATAGCCCACAACCTTGCCGTGTGCACCGAATGGTCCATTCTGTGCAACACAACGATCTGCTCTGACAACGGTAGCTCTATCAAAGGTGCCCCTATCACCCACTCGCCGCCGATCTCGCATTCATTGCTGAGGGTAACCAGCAAATGAAACAGCTCGACGAACATTTGGCCCGTGTCGGTTCCCTACGAAAATGTCAACTATTCATCATCATCTGTTTTTATCATCTAATGTACAGAAAAAAAGTCCTTCTTTTCTTTTTTTCTATTCATATCATAAATAATTTAAGCCATTTGTCACTACGTTCTATATCGAATAGATAATATTTCCCTGAAATTTAATTTAAAAATTTCCAAATCAGATGTCAACCTCCGTGGACGATGGTTTCGAACGGCATTCGAAAGCCGAGGTATAAGCTAGTCTAAATATTTGATCCCAGGCAGTGATAGTCGTGTGGTACCCGAGTGCGTCGCATAAATTCTGCAACGCTGATCTGACTGTAGGTGGAACTGAAATTTTGCAGTAAATATATAATACAGAATATATCTTCTTCGCGAAGCGATTTGTTAGATAAACGCGAAAAAGAAAATGTTTTAAAATATAAGAAAATAAATTTTTTTTGGTTTTACTTTCGTTTCCTTGAATGAACTGCCGCAACCAATCCTTGAGATGCTGAGCACCGTGACTGTGATGAGTCGCAAGGGCTTCTCGGGACCACCACAGTATCACGTGATCCAAAATGCTAGACAGTGCACCCCATGCAATCTCCTGATAGTAGTTTTTTACTTTCTTGATCGCGCTGCCTCTTAATTTTGTTTCGTCTAATAAATAATGTATATATCAATGTCTGATTGTCGTGTATCAAAAATTTTATTGATATATTGCTCTATATTTATGTTGCTGTTATATTTTATTTTTATAATATGTATATAAAACACTGTAAAATGATCTTTGAATTCATTAAAACTGTAAAACCTTTGCAAGTTTTCAAAGCGTCCGTGCCAAGCAGTCGCGGTGAAATCTCTTGCACAACATTTAAAAGTCTAAGGACCTGCTCGTTCTGCGTGTTCACGATTGTCTGCACGCTTTCGATATTGGATGCCTCTATTTCGGATGTCGATGTCGCACTTACGATCGGTGGCGTTAAATGCCTCGTAAGAGCACTATAGTTTAAGGAATGAAAATATGTCTAATTATAGATTATACACAATTATACACTGCTTATAAATATTAGAGATATGATAATAATAATATTTTGGCGATGTGTGTTATGAGACCGCGAACCGATAAATCTCGATGCTGGAGTTTTCTGAAACGTCTACATCGTTCGTCGTAGATGTTGGCTTCAGTTTTTCATGAGGTTCGTAATTTGCCAGAAGGCAATCGATAAGTTCGTGACAGGATTCCTCCGCTCTGTTTTTCGCTAACATCTAAAATTATTAATGTTAGAAATTTTCCTTTATCGATATTCCACATGCTGTTTCAAAAAAAATGTATTCAATTTAATAGCCTATGAAAAGAAAATATAAATTCTGAATATTTTTCGCGTTAAAAAAGTTAGGATTAAAAATAAAACGCGTTAAAACTACTCGCTTGTAATATTCTGGTCACGGAGATTTTCTTCAACGGCTCCAACATGGATGGACAATCGTTGTAAAAGACATTGACGGACGAATCTGATACGTTTCGATCCATATCGAGCATACTGTTGTAAGCATTTACCAATCTGCAATTTGCTAATTGTGTCATCATCTGGCAATATTGCAGAACTTTTGAGAATTGTTAAATCTACCTCGCACATAAAAGCTCCGCAAAAAAAATGACAGGAAATTAATTCTGATATTAAAGTGCAAAGTAATAAAATGAAAGCAATCGAATTAAAGAGAGTGTGATATATGTAATTAGTATAATAGAAAAATAATTTTTGAATTTTACCTAAACGTTATTCTTATATTTTCCTCACTTTTACAATCGACAATGCTAGCAATTAAATCTTGGGTGAATTTTGCGACCACATTGAGCTTGCGCTTTAATATTATCAATAGATGATTTATTTTATATTTATATATCGGATGGGTGCTTAACTCCCTCGGGTTGCATGTTGATTTATAATTCTTTATTAATTCCTCCAAGTTATCTAGTATTTCTTCAAACACCTATAAAGCGCACCAAGCAACCGATTACAAGCGTTTTAATAGATATTCTATTTTTTTAAATATTTATTGACGATGATAAAATTTCTCTGTTATAAAGGCAATTCGGACCTCCAGATCGCAAGTCCGAGCCTCTGCAAAGTCCTCGATGATTAAAGCTATGCATCCTGCGAGCTTTCCCATTCTCTCGTCCAGAAGAGAAGCATCCACGAGCCATTGATCGAGGAGGCCATCAGAAAGTGGCAGCCACTTTGTGATGTTTGCTCTGTAATTATTATCCATGCGTCGCTGATTGCGCCGATATATCCTTAATTAGATTTTTTCTTCTCAATCAGCACTTATTTAAAAATTTTCTTTCATCACTCCTGGGATTAAATCCTCATTAATTAACCCCATTTCGTGCGCGAGGCTGCATTTTCAATATTTATTTAAGCGAATTATCCACATCTTTTGCTTCGCATTTTTGTTCCACCTGATTAAGAGATCTTGATCGATGAATTAATTACACATCACTTTTACAAAATCACGCTGGGCAGTGAAAATTAATGCTATGTAAATTGATCGTGTACAAAAAAGCTATAATTAGTACAATTGGTCGTAGGAAATTGATTTCTAGAAGAAACTGTACAATTATATTTGTAATTATACAGAGAGGGAAGAGGCAGAATTATATTGCCGTGCAATCGTTGCTTCGAAAAAATATTTCTCCACTTCAACCACATTGTTTGTTCGACATTTTGTTCTATTTTAGAGATAATATTAACTACTGTCACTTTTTAGCTGCAAATGGCAAGTGTTGCACCAAGCGTTCTTAGTTGCCACGGATACGTCTGTGACGCATGGCAATCAGAATATATACAGAATATATGCAGCATGCTTTAAGAGAGAGAAATAAGCGGTTTCTTCAATTATTCAGATGCTCAAATATGCCGAAAATAGATTTTGTGCAAAGCGACAAAATTTTGCAATTATAAATTTATAGCAAAATTTGACAATGTTCGCTGAATTTATCTGAATTTAATTTAAAAGTAATTTCCGATTGGAAATATCTAAGTGCAAAATAAAACGGCGTTAAAATATCGCGTAAAGCTTTGCATAATATTACATAATATAACAATACGTATGCTTGCATATTATATCGAACGTCTGAAAAATTCTTCTGAACTTATTTAAACTAATATACATCCAATATCGAGAATCTTAAATGCTTTTTTTTAAAAAGCATAATACTCAAGCATTTGTACGAAATATCCGTCTAAAATTGTTTATTCGTAACTTCACACTCTAAAGAAAAAAATATTAAATTTTGATTCCTCTGAAACTCAATCATAAATATTGGTTACCAGGGCAATAAAAAATATAAATTGCACAGTGTTTTTTTCTAGGGCAGCTCATGGCCGGCTTCCAAATTTGTCGTGTTTAAATTGAAGATTTAATTAAAATTTCGATCTGACGATTCATCTAAATTTTTGCTGTGTAACATCAAGAGAAATTAATTTGGAAACATATCAAAATGGTATAGAAAGATAAAATTACTCTCTCTGGATAACTCTAAACAGTGAAAAGTAGAGATGTATCTCTCGTGCCGTATATTGTCAAGCTTTTATAGCCAATAAAAATGCATTTTCTTCATTTAGCGCGAGTGTATATCGATGCACGTGGGCCAAGCGGGCGTCCAGATGGGCAATTCCTGCTGGGAGCTGTATTGTCTGGAACACGGAATCCAGCCGGACGGAACTATGCCGTCCGACAAAGTCTCCGGTACGAATGATTGCTTCAACACCTTCTTCAACGAGACGAGTTCCGGCAAGATGGTACCGCGCGCCGTGATGGTCGATCTCGAGCCAACTGTTGTCGGTCAGTGTTTGATAACATTGTAAATATCAGGATAATTAAGAATAAGCGTCACAGCTCTCTCAGTATATAATAATACACATCCATTTCACACATATCAATTTTTACATCTTGAAAATTGTTATGTTTCTAGATGAAATTCGAATGGGAACATACAAACAACTGTACCATCCGGAACAATTAATTACTGGTAAGGAGGATGCCGCGAATAATTACGCTCGCGGTCACTATTCCATCGGAAGCGAGGTGATCGAATCGGTGATGGACAGAGTGCGCAGATTGACCGATCAGTGTACCGGTCTGCAAGGCTTCTTCGTTTTCCACTCCTTCGGAGGCGGCACGGGATCGGGTTTCACATCCTTGCTTATGGAGAAGCTGTCCGACGACTACGGCAAGAAGAGCAAGTTGGAGTTTGTCATATATCCGGCGCCGCAAGTGAGTTCAGAATAGTTAATTTATCTATTCTTGCAAAAGAATTTCTTCAACTATCCTCTCTATAATCCCTCTCTCATCTGAGACATAAATTAAAATTTTTTCTTTCTAATTTCGTATTTCTCTTAAAAGAATTAAAATTAATAGAGATAATAATAATAATGAAATATAAATAGGAATGACAGAGAGCAATCTAAAGCCAAAATCTCTAATTTCGAGAATTAATAATACGCAATTTTACAAAATAAAGACTTATTATATATTTGAGAAGATTGCAATACAATCTCTCAAAAAAATTTCACATTTTTTCAGGTATCTACGGCCGTAGTGGAGCCTTATAATGCGGTATTAACGACGCATACGACAATCAGTCATTCCGATTGCGCCTTCATGGTGGACAACGAGGCGATCTACGACATTTGTCGGCGTAAGCTTGGCATCGAGCGACCCTTGTACGCGAACCTGAACCGGCTGATCAGCCAGGTCGTGTCGTCCATCACCGCATCCTTGAGATTCGACGGCGCCCTGAACGTCGATTTGACCGAGTTCCAGACGAATCTGGTGCCCTATCCCCGCATACACTTTCCCCTGGCGACCTATGCCCCGGTGGTGTCGGCCGAAAAGGCGTATCACGAGGGTATGTCGGTCGCGGAGATCACTTCCGAGTGCTTCGAGGCCAACAATCAGATGGTCAAGTGCGATCCGCGTGAGGGCAAATACATGGCCTGCTGCCTCCTGTATCGTGGTGATGTCGTGCCTAAGGACGTCAACGCGGCGATCGCCGCCATGAAGGGCAAAAGTTGCATCCGCTTTGTCGACTGGTGTCCCACGGGTTTCAAAGTTGGAATCAATTATCAGCCGCCTACGGCCGTGCCAGGCGGTGATCTCGCGAAGGTATCGCTGTCAATTGTAAACATTTTCGGGAAGGAAAGATCCCTTTAATTTAAAATATTAATTCGCACACACAAGTTTTTAAATAAAAAACAAAGATATATATATATTAAATTTTTATATAGATATAATATATTTATATAATTCCTTAAAAATTTAGACTATATTTTTAAAATTATAATTATAGAATTTGGAATTTATAATTCATAAACTTCTGACATAAAAGTTACATTACGTAATATATTAAAATTGTACACGCACAGGTTCAGCGAGCTGTCTCAATGCTGTCCAATACGACCGCTATAGAAGAAGCATGGGCCAAGCTTAATCACAAATTCGACCTAATGTACAACAAGCGGGCGTTTGTTCACTGGTACGTAGGAGAAGGTATGGAAGAACTTGAATTTGCGGAGGCGCGCGAAGATCTCGCAGCACTCGAAAGAGATTACGAGGAAGTCGCTCTCGAATCGCCATCCACGCCGGACACACCGTTGGAGTATTAATACGCGCGTTTTTGGAGAACCTTTCAATAAGCCGGCATGTGTATTTTTTTCGCTGCCTGACGACTAAGCGAAAATTATCACATAGAAAAATGTAACATTACACTTTACGTTAAATTTTTTGTGCGGAGAGAAATATTTCGTTTATTTTCGTATATATATAATTGTCACCGCGCGTACTTTTATTTTTATAGACGGGTATTTTTTGTAAAAGTTCTTTGTAAAAAAAATATATATATAGTTGCACTCTACAAGTCAATGTTTCATCTACTGTGGAAAAAGTACATATATAGAACGAATAATCATGTTTTGTACCGAAAAACTTTTACTGAATCAAAATAACATATATCTGCATAACATACACAACATTCGTTCTTTTATTAACTTCTTTTTTGGTACTCATATATTTATAAAAGTATGTCAACGAAATTTCTTTTCTTCATACTTATTTACATCAAATTCATTGCACTTGGAGCAATAATAGTATACAAGAAATTATGCTGAAGTATGTCGCACAAATGCAATATATTACATAACGATAATGCTGTTATTGAATAATTATTAAATTGCTTATTAATTATCCAAGGACGACAATGCTAAGGCTAGGTATAATATAATTTCTTAATCATATTTCAATAACAAAAATATTTAATAAAATAAACACTAAGCAATTTTATTTCTATCGATAGTCGCTATCGCATTGAAAATAAAGTAGAGTACGAATACACTTGGAGAATTTAACTTGTAGAACTTAAATACAGAGTCCAATATTACCGCTCTCATTAAGTTGCTCTTAAGTTTGTTAAAGTTGCAATTATCATATCATATGATAATTTTAGAATGCTCACTGAACATTGTCGTCAGTTTTAATCATTCATTGTAATAATGATTACGACTACACAAATTGTGTTCTTTAAACCAAATATAAATTTTTTTATACATTTGCCTTAAATGATATTTGCCATAAAACTTGGAATATAACCAGCTAAAGTAAAATAATGAGCAATATCTTATTAAATAATATTTTAATAAAGTTAGTCTTCTTGTAATATTTTTACATGATTCGCGATACAGGACAGGATGTCATTATCGCCGAAAATATAACGAACTTGACAGGAAAAAGTCATACGAGAATCCATAATGTATATAAACAATTCCGTATGAACAATTCCTGTGAATGAGATTGATAGCTCTCTCAGAAAATCGATGATCAAACAATAATTCTGTGTACGAACCGTAATTCTTTCTATTATACAAGGAGCGTTGGTATCGGTTTTTTCCCAGGCCATGCCTCTTTGGCGTACTTCTTCTTCTTCGGCTCCATCGTCCGCGGCTCCGTCGTATTCTGCAGATGCTCCTGTACATGCGGCACTTCTACCTGTACTTGATTCGGAGTCATCTCCACCTCGGGCGCCGGATTTGGTAATGCGATACCGAGCCGCGACGTCAGCGACGTGAGAGCTGTAGAGAATGGATTCATCGACATCGAGGACGGTGTAAACTGTTCGGGAGGTAGATCGTGATAGAGCTGAGAAGTAGTAGACGTAGGTTGCATATGCTTCAGAGGATTGTGATCTTCGAATAATGATATGAGACCGCCTTCCATACGCATTCTCTGCGACAAAAAAAAAGCATACGTTTTTCGTAAAGATTAAACCTGTTCTGTAATTACACCGATGCTTTGTTTCCTTTCTTTTAATAATCGTAGATCGAGATCATCACGCATACCTTGCTAGGAACAACTGTCGTTTGTATAAGATTACGAAACCTCCCGACTGACGGATCGACGTCTTCCGGATTAATCACCTCTTCGTCGTCGTTGAAAGTGATTCCCTTTTTTTTCCGCTTGCGCGTTGGTTTGTGCATCTCATCGTCTGTTATGCCGAGCATAGAGATCCGTCGATTGTGAGCTGTGTTAAATTCTGTCAGATTCTAAAAAAAAAAGAGAGAAACAATTATAATTAGATCATATATTTTAGTAAGAGTTTGAAAAATTTACTATACATCTCTCTGCCAAGTTTTTGATACGTACATCCAGTTCTGTTTCTGTTTCTGGTAGACCTAACAAACCACCGGCATCAATATCCTCAGATAATTTCTCTAGTTCTTCAATGATAGGTCTGGCACCAGTCTGAGGTCTTTCCCTAATTATATAATATCGAGTAGATGCTCCAAAATGAAATGTACTGTCAATTGGTAACTGGGTTGGTTTGTGGGCTTCCAAACGTAAGTTTCCGATAAAGGTACCATGTGCTGAAAAATTATTGAAAAATCTTTGTGTGAAATAAGTATAAAATATCTTTGCAAGAAAATATATCAAATTCTTTATAATTTATCTATTAGAAAAAAAAAGAAAATACATCAAACTCTTTATAAATAGAGTTATTGATAGTAATAACAATATCTTCTTCTTTAAATATTGGCTTTATCATCTATTAGAAAAAAAAAAAGATTGCATATTGATGCTGATATAAAATATGTACTCACTACTTCCCAGATCGACTAGAAATGCCCGATTGAGATGTTTGTGATAAACAAGAGTTGCATGAACCCGAGAGCAAGATGCATGATCGATGCAAAAATCATTCAACTGTTGATTGCGTCCAAATAAATAACATTTCTTCTCATCCACCATAAGTTTCTGCAAAGGTATATTTATGCGATATGTATCAATCAAAATAAATAATGTGTAGTTTGAGACATGACAGAACTCTTGAGGAAGCGACATATTATTCGAGTTATTATATATTATACGCAATTAATGCAACGTGTTTTATACCTGTATCAACTTGTCATTCTTCAGTACGTCCAGATGCAGTCCTACTGGTGGCTTCCCGGCCCTGGAAAGGGATATAACGTATATGCAACGTAATGTTGAACGTCCCTACCTTTTTGCACGGCGACAAAAAATCGGGACGCGCGATTGCGTAAACGTGCAAATCCTTGATCAATTCGTCGAGAATTTTTTTAGCCGGCAAACATACCAATTTGGAACCTCGTAGTGATTAGCCATTGTCGCGTTCACTTGCACAACAATTTGTTTTCTCCGGCTTCCTCGACCATCGGAGTGTAGAGCGACAGACACACTTATGAATTGTACACACGTACACGGGATAAAAACAGGGGATACTAGACCCTTCCTCCTCTTAGAAAAGGAGGGGACGATTTTCAGCGCCGTCTATCCCCCAAAAGTGGTTCCTCTCGTAGAATATCATCAGCGACTTCACAGGGTAACATTTAGATTTTGTTGATTTGCACTTGTATTTTTCTTGTCCTTTTTCTTAAATCTAAATATGCATCTTTTTTTTTTGCATTCGGTGATATATCAGTGAATCATTCCTCTTCAGCTCTATATATTTTTTTCACCTTCTTACAACTTGCTTCTTCCTTCTCCTGTCAAAAGGGCTTTAAATATTTGCATTATTTAAAAAATGCAACAAGTGCGTAAAAAGAGAAAGAATGCAGTGTTAATTAGCCTTTTTTCTCTCTATTTTCATTATTAAATTGAAAAGAGAAACCTAATCCATATTTGTTAACCTATTCAAGCAGAAGTGCAACAATCGTCGGTGAGACATCCAATGACATCACGATACAAACATCACGTCTTATCTTCCTAAAAGGAGTTCGTGGGCAGCAGCTCGTCGATATTTGGCTTACGATATTATTTCGTTCAAATATTCGTCCGCGATATTGTGTGCGTGAGACGGCGAACGAAACGGAATCTAGGAAAGACGCGCGCGCGAAAGTTAGTGAACAGCTGATGTGTCCGTCTGGGACGAGTCGCGGTTGACGGAGATGTCATTGAAAATTGGCCACCGCGTCGAGGTACCCGTGAAGGAATGTCAAGGCGTTATAGCCTACGTAGGCCATCCGGCCTTCGCGTCGGGCAAATGGATCGGCGTGATACTCGACGAGCCGAAAGGGAAAAACAACGGCACCGTCAAGGGCCAGATGTACTTCAGGGTGAGTATCCGATCGGCAATCGGATATCTAACCGTCGATGTATCATCAATGAATATTTATTCGTCCAACAAAAGAATTGATCTCCCGGTTTTATTAGATAAGTTTTTTAAATATATATGCTCAATACACACACATGAGTACATGATGTACATAAAGTCATGTTATAAGTCTCATTGAATTTCTCCTATACGTAAACACAACACAATATAATAAATAGAAAAAAAACTTAGTGTCTCTCTCTCTCATGGCAAATTTATTTTTATTATTGAAAACAATGCTTGCTAATGAAAAAGAAGATATGTCTTAACTTACTTTATTTCTATTGTCGCAGTGTGCAGAAAATCATGGCATGTTTGCGCGCCAAACCCAACTTATTCTGCTGGATGAGGCTGGTAATAGGATGGAACCTGTCAGTCCATCATCGGCAGGTAGCAATGCCACAACACCTGATGACAGTGCTGCTAGAGCGAGGAGTCGCCTAAATAGGTGAGCTCTCCTAGATATAATTGCTTAAAAAGTCTTGAGTACATTTAAAAAAATAAATCCTTACAAATATGTACATCATAATTTTTCTGTAACAAATGTAACAGTAAACTATAAATATTGCTGTCATATATACGTGCTAGCCCTATAATTAAATATAAATGTCATAAGAGTACTATAGTATTTTATCACATTTGAAGTAAAATATTTAAAATTAGCTGTTAATTAAGCAATACTTAATTTATTTGTATTAAGAGTAGTGCCATCATTGTTCAGCTAGCTGAATGAAATTTTTAACTGAACGGAATCTTTATTCCATAATTTTCATGCTAGCATTAGTATGCGTCGAAGGAATGAGCCTACAGCGTAAGTTTTACATTATATAATAATGTTGAGGGTTAAAAGAAATGATTATTTTCTTTTCCCGCGCGCTTAAAAATTTCTAATACTCTTTATATAAATTAATAAATAGGCGAGTATATAATTAATAAATTCTTAAAATGTATATGCTGCTCATAAAAGTGTACGGAGAAAAACATCTCCTGCGAATGTTACTCGTCAGCAATCTGACAAGCTTTCTGGGTAAGATCATTGTAAACCAAAAGTTTGGCAAATGTCAGCAGTGTGTATTTTTTATCGCTATTGTGCTTATATCTTGAAAATCACAATTGTTTCTTATAATAATGTAAAATATCAACTGCATTCTATCATTGAGCATCTATTTTGCAGCTTTAAAACACAAGCAACTTGCCAATATGCCTTTTTCAGAGCTTATACACATTTTTATTCCAGTGTTTGGTAATTATTTCCAGCTAATTAATAATTATTTTTGTTGCACTTTTATTTTATTATAACACAAAAGTTACATTGCTGAATATTAAATGATTTAACTTATTTGCCAATTTATTGCATTTTCATAAGATATATTCTTACTTTAGATATGTTTTTTTTGTAAAGTTTCAAAATTCTTTGTGAACATATAATTTGTGTGAAAATTATCACAAAATATTTTACGATTTTATATTATTTTAAGTGCTAATTTTTATTTTTTTTCGCTTTTTTATTTTAATATCAGTAATGTAAGTTCGATTTTCTATAACAATTTGCAGTCAGCCTCTAGCCTCTATATATATACATATAGCTTATATACACACACATATATATATATATATATATATATATATATATATATATACACACATAATTATTATTATTATCAAAAAATATTAGTATATGGCATTAAATATATATATTGTAAAATGTTTTATATTATTTTTTACAGTTCTCGATTATCCTTGACCGGAAGTAGAACATTATTAAGTGCTCCAAGCACAGAAAGTTTAACTGGATCACAGCATGAACGTAGAGACGGCGGCGAATCATCAATTCCAGCACCAACTTCAGCTTCAAAGCGTGCCTCATTTATTGAGGTAAGACACTATACTATAAGCTACGATAACAAGTAAGACTTTATTTACAATAATATAGATTATTTTTATGTTGTGAACTGTAAGGGCAGAAAAGATCTGTCCATAAAAAGAAACATTATCCAAAAAAGATTCAAAGCATGATATATACATATAATAAGTAGTATAATTCTTATGAACAAGTTATCTGTTATATTTTTTTTGTGATATACTTTCCTTGTTTTTAACTAACAAACAGATTCTGACATTTTGAAATCTCTAGGTTTTTCGATTATTTGTATGTTTCTTATATTCATGTGCAAAGAATTCTATTCTGTGACCCGGTGATATATCAGTCAAATGCAGTTGTGCACGTATACGTTTCGTCATGACCAGAAAGTGTGCTTGGAAATATATGTGAGGTAGAATTATGGGGCAAACTCTAAGAAAGAAAAGAAAAAAAAAGACTGAAAAATTTATGCGAAAGCAAGTCAGAGGACTCTGTTGGCACAGAATGATTCATATGGGAATGCACGTACGTGTTTCAGAAGTCCCCTAGCACGAGCTCGCCTCCCGGCAAAAAGCCAAAGGCCCAAGATGATCACAATAATGTAATTAATATTCATTAATTGTAATACCTCAATTTTTTTAATATATACATCACCTCTCTAATATCTTGTTCTTTCTCATATTAGCTGTTTATCCATCATAAAGCATCGTAACAAATTTTTTGTAACAAATTAACGTCATTGCACCTTTGCAACGGTACTTCTTAGTGGATTACAGACTTGATTTCGTATTATTCTTTGCTACATCTTTCCAGCATTATTGTGTTTAACATCAGCTTCATTAACTGAGTTCTACGATACTTGGATAGTTTATGATTTATAGTGGGAAGGGGCATTCAGCATCATGTCGTGTTACCCTCCCTTCTGCAGTTAGGAATTGAATATCTTCTATATATGTGTTGCAAGAGTAATAATACTAACACTTAGTATGAAATTTTTTTTAAACGGCATTATAATACAGAGGTGTAACTTTGCCTGACCAATAGCTCTCTCGGAATTATAGTATATCTGTTAAAAATTAATTTTCCTGGAACGGGAATGCAAGTAATACATGTGCCAATCGTTAGGACGTAATACATTAAATAGAATCGATGAAATGAATGAGAAATAGCTCTGACTTTAGCATATCCTGTGTAAATGTTTCATACAACACACGATTCAATTCAGCTGTGGATCTTCCTATACATTTGTTAGTACTAATAGAGTATTCGGTGTAGCTTGTTGGTGTTTGCTGTCACAACTAATCTCTCACCATTAATCACCATAAAAAACAAACTAATTCTACTCAAATGTAAATACAGAAACAATATCGTATATTACATTGTATAAAATCACATATGTTTCTTATGTAGGAAATGTGGGGTGTTTTTTTCATTGCCGCATTTTGAGAATAATTATCTTTTTTTTTTTTTTTTTTTATTATCTTTTTTTGCGCCATCCCGCATTTACGTTATTACCGTGTATATGCGTTTCAAGTTGGCACAGGTACGCAGAGGACCTTGAAGAAACTCTTTGGCGATGTACAATTCTTTCATGCGATAATAAAAAGAACACCCAACGGTACAAAACTTGATATATATCTTATTCTTTCTTTTCTATAATTCAGACAGGTTTTGTAGAGACGTTGAAACCGCAATTCGTACCCGGTCAGGTGATGGCAGGTTCGGCAGCGGCTGCGAATCTAGTGGAAGAGAAATTATCACACTTGCAACTTGTACAAGAAAATGATAACTTGAAATCTCAGGTAAACTAAAATTTCTCTCACGAATACTCTGAGGATTTTTCTCATTATATTTTTACAAATTACATAAATCTTGTATAGAATTATGACATACATAGATATATAACAGTGCAATATTATACAGGCACGCGATCTTACTGAGAAAGTAGAAACGCTGCGTGTAAAACGAATGCAAGACAAGGAGAGGATGAAAGATTTCGAAAAAACGAAACTTCAAGTCGAACAGCTTCTTGAATTCAAAGCTAAAGTCATGGAAAGTCAAGTGAGTGACGTACAATTCACGCATATATGTACAATATCAGATATTTATAAATATAAAAAAATTATATTCCTCAAGATCTCTCCATTTAATGAATTTATTTTTTTAATTCTCAAAAGTAAATGTTCTCAATTTTTTACTTTCATTATATTTATATTATCAAAGGCAAGTCTTCAGAGAGAACTTCAACGAGCTCGACAGGAAACTAGAGAAGCTCATGCGGCGAGGGAACAATTCCAGGAAGAAATGGCGGATCTTGCAGAAACAGTGGAAATGGCTACGTTAGATAAAGAAATGGCGGAAGAAAAGGCCGAAACTCTTCAAATCGAATTAGAGCAACTCAAGGAAAAGTTGGAGGAACAAACATTGGATCTGGAAATATTACGCACAGAAATGTCCGAGCGGGTATAATATCTTGTCTTCACTAAAGATGCTTAATTCTTACGCAATATTAATGTTATATCTTTTTTTGTTGTATTTTTGGCATGTATTTAAATGGCATTATTATTTCCTCAAATAAGGCATCCGGAGGCGGATCGGCCACGGGGGCTTCTAACTACGAAGTGAAGCAATTGGAACAGCAGAACAATAGGCTGCGTGAAACGCTCGTGAAAATGCGCGATTTGTCGGCGCATGAGAAACACGAATTCCAGAAACTGCAAAAGGACATGGATCAGAAGAAGTCTGAGATTTTGGAATTAGGTCGCACGAAGGAGAAGTTGTCGGCGCGTGTCGAAGAGATGGAACACCAGATAGCGGATCTACAGGAACAAGTATATATGACGCTTGTAAAATTTGCAGTAATATTTCATCGGACTTATACTTGCATGTTTTGACGTTCCTCGTAGGTCGACGCCGCATTAGGAGCCGAAGAAATGGTTGAGATGCTAGGCGAGAAGAAAATGGCGTTGGAGGAGAAAGTGGCCGAGTTAGAAGAAGCTGTCGCGGATTTGGAAGCTCTGCAGGTATGTAGTCTTCATATATTTTGCGTTATGAATTATACAGTATATACGATAAATCCATGATGAATGCAATGAATAATAACTTACGAATTCACGTAGGATATGTCCGATCAACTGGCCGAATCATCCAAGGAGCTAGAATTGGAGCTTCGCGAAGAGTTGGATCTCGCTCTTGGAGCAACGCGCGACGCTCAACGGCATCGAGACGCCGCGCTGGAGACGCTCGCGGATCGCGAATTAACCATCACCAAGTTCCGCGAACTCACGCATCAATTGCAAGAGCAGTGCTTACAGTTGCAGCAACGAGTTCAGTCTACAGAGTCCACCAAGACTAACGTTCGTGGTGCGGATCAACAACTCGCGGAGATATTAGACTTCCAGAAAACGTTCGCCGAAACCCGAGCGCAAACCAAGGCGGTCGATCTCGAGCTGCGTCGATTGGACGCCGATGAGGCGCGGCACCACGTGCGCTATTTGCTGTCTTTCATGCCCCCGGCATTCTTGGCTCGCGGTGGAGATCACGACGCGATATTGACACTCTTACTGATACCGAGAATGACGCAGAAAACGGAGATATTAATTTCGCAAGTCCGAGAGAAGTATAGATCTATCGAGAAAATAGATAGGTAATAATTTTACTTCGCTCAACTTATACATACAAATCCCTTGTATAATACTTTGTGTCTCTCTTACAGGGCTTCGGTAGTGAGGGGTCATTCGGTGGCGCAGTACTCGTTCAGATCTCGTCTGTGTTCGCATATGTACGCCTTACAAACGACTCTGAGCTGCTTCGAATCAGCTTTGAACTCTTGTAACCCGGAAATGTTACTTAAAGTGGGCGCAGCTTACCCGGAAATGGCGGCGCAAGAAAAGTCCTTGGATTCGTTAATCGAGCTGGCTAAGAGAGATCAATTGGACGAAAATTTGCCGATGGACGCAATCGAAAAGTGTTGCACCTATTTTGCCACGATGTTCTCCGTGCTCTTCGGCGAAAGCACGACTATCAATCAAGCGCGCTTGATCGTCAATGGCACGAGAACTTTGAGCAACACATGCGACGCCGTTACCACTGACGCTACGGCGATCAAAGCGCTGATACATGGAGAGGGTGGTGATATAGGTCCGTTGACATTTCATTAATTAGATTTGATTGACGTAGACGTATGCGATTTGACGTATATTGTTATTGCTTAAGGTCTGCTCTGTCAACATATTGAAACGACGTGCGAGGTAATCCAGCAACACTTGAAGTCGGCGAGAAGACGAGTACCACGGGATCAGGCTGGTCCAGCATTTTCCGTAGGTGCCAATTTAGGATTAGATAAAGATTGCAACGAACAATTTTCGACATGTTATCAGCATGGCGTGAAAATTATAAAGACCCTTCAGTATCTATTGAAAAGCGCTTTGCAAGCTATTACCGAAAATGGCGGTAGGTATATCCACAGTGGGTTTCTCTTGAAAATTTATCTCCGCGATATTTTTACATTGACGAATTCAATTGCCTTCAGGTTTGGATATAGGGCTCGCCGCTGACAAGTTGAAAGAGATGGCCGCGACGTCCAGCGAAAAGGTGTACGATACGGAAGATCTGGGACCTGTGGCCACTATCAAGGCTAGCTTGACGGTAATACAGCAATTGGCGGCGAATCTCGCGCAAAAAATGGCCGAATGTGAAAATGAATTGGCCATAAGTGGACAAACACAGAGTCAGCAACAATCTAAGGACAGTGAGCTAATAATGCCAATTGTGTCTAGAGCGAATGCAGTGAGGAAAGAGTCAGAAGAAACGAAAATACTCAGCAGGTATTTACATCCCTTCGTTGACATTGTATATATTTATTATCAAAAAATCATTTTATAATTCTTTGATATTTTCTGATGTTAGAAAACTCGAAGCAAGGGATAGCGATATACGCGAAGCAAGATTAGCTCTGCGGGAGAAGCAAGAGGAATTATCTGAGATGACGCTGCGGAAGGAATTGGCGGAAAAACGTTTCGCGACGCAACAGCACGAACATGAGATGAACGTCGAGAAGTTGAAGAGAAAATTAGAAGAGGCGCAAAATCAATTGAAACGCAAGGTATTTCTTCTTTCGCTTTATAACAAATTGTAATATACACCTTTTGACGAAATTTTTTCAAGTATCGTATTTTCTTGATAATAGGAGAAAGAATTCGAAGAGACAATGGACCATCTTCAAACCGACATCGACAGCCTGGAAACGGAGAAAGGGCAATTGAAGGAAAAGTTGAAGTCAATTGGGAAAAAACCGATATCGGTGTCTGGTGGTGACAGTATGACAGGAAGCACTTCGATAACTAGTACTTTGGACAACAAATATTATGTACAGGAGATACATGCTCTTAAGGAAGCCTTGAATAACGAGCACCAGCAGAAAAAGAAGATATTGTGCGACGTTTTGCGTCAAAAATTAGATAGCTTGGAACCATTGTCGTCACCAGCAAATCTGAAATCTCTAGATTCAACGATTCAAGAATTGCGAAAGAAGACTACCAATCTCGTTAAGGTAATCGTCAAATATTTGATAATTGACTGTCCACAATTGATTATTATTTGCGCCAAAATATTTTTTTCTTATACATTTATTCTCACATTTCAGGATGTCGAGAAGACTCTAGTTTATCCGACAGTTCCCGATCTGCGGCGCAAGGTGCCCGAAATGTCTTATCATTACTTATTGGAACGGCGAAGGAACATCATGCAGTTGAAGGCGCGAGCTGACGAGCTAGCTGTAAGTGTAAATGATAAACAAAAGAGTACAAATTGATGTAATGTCTGTGTGTAATTACTGGATGCCCAAAATATTACATTTAAAATATACATTTTCTTCAGGCTCAAGTACGTCGTGAGGCTATCAAACGTACGCCGGGCGGAAGAGCGGAAGCGAATTTCGCCGTGTATCCGAATCGCGAGATGGCAGCGGCAATGCAGGAACGTAGAGTACTCGCCGCCGAAATAAAGATCCCTTACAATGGCCCGGAAAAATCCTTCTCTGTTGATGTAGGACCGCAAGAACTTAGGAAAATTCACACTCTACTGTACTATTGAATGCTCACGCTTCGTTATTTATTTCTTGGATAGGTACGATTTCTTGACAAGGTACGTGCGGCGTCATGAAAGTCTTAAGACATATTGCATACAAGAGACTATCTTTTTCTAATCATTTTTTCATAGTAGCAATATTTTATATTGTATATCCTGTCCCGTAAAAGAAAAAGGTAATTATACATGTCATTATGAAGAACTCTACACATTAAGTGGGCTTTTGTACAGAGAATTCGTGTT
Organism: Lasius platythorax; assembly: GCA_963971435.1. Classification (NCBI taxonomy): domain Eukaryota; kingdom Metazoa; phylum Arthropoda; class Insecta; order Hymenoptera; family Formicidae; genus Lasius; species Lasius platythorax. The sequence goes on from OZ020535.1 coordinate 8,382,564, forward strand.
TGTATTCTCTTGTATCGATGTGAAACGGGTACAGAGGGCAAATCTAGTAATTCATAATTTGCACTTGTGCAATGTTTATTTATTTCTGATGGGCTACAGCGCGATGACCGGTGCATCGCGACTGGGAGGCTCTCTCTCCAGTGTTCGTTCACGTTTATAAACGCAATGTTATATTTAGTATTAACAATTCAGAAGAGAAATCATGTGCCTCTGTGGCTTTTTTTTCCGTATTATATTTATATATATATATATATGTCTTTAAGAATTGTCAAATATATGGTCTAAAAATATTTACATAAGTGTGTTCTTTGTAAATATACACCCTAAACGGTGATGGTATCACAACAATAGAAAGTAGCGTGGTCTTTATAGAGCATTCCCACGCCATTTACCTTGACCAAACATCATATACACTTTCACTGTTGCTATATATGTCATATGCAACAGTCAATCATAAATTATTACTAAGATTAACACACACATTTTTTGATGAAACAGAAATATTTATAGTACAATATTCCAGTTTGTTTTTTATTTGTAGAGATAAAAGGAGCAGTAAACCGTTGATGTATTCCTCAAATATTTATGAAATAAGGTATGCCTTAATTATACTGTCACAATTTTATTATACATACAGACATGTATATGTGTATATGTATATACATATATACATTTTGTGATATATCTTATATACATATGTATATACATACGAACATACACACAGCGGATAGTATTTAATTAAGTGCATATATCGTTAGTTATTTCGTTAACTTATTCGCCCATTCACTCTCACAGCATGGTGATACGCACTTTTACACTTTCATTTATTCTCTTCAATAATAATTAAACCATGCATTCATAAATCGAGGATGATTATATCTTTTCATGTTCTCGAAGAAAAAAAAAACTCTGCCAGGCGCAGCATGTAATTCGTTTTCTTTTTTTAATATAATAAGCTTTAAGACTTCGATTGAATTGATCTTCGCAGTTCGTACTTAAGGCTGACCGGACGACTGGTAGTACCTTCCACGACGGGGACGTGTGATACACGCTAGTATTATTCGTTAAAGGTATATGATCGTAAAACAGCTTGTTTGAAACTAATATTCGCAGAATATGGACGTGAGGAGTTTAGCAGCTAATTAATGCAACTAAAATCTTAAATGAGATAGAAACGATAGAGATAGTTGACCTAGTAATCGTCGATGTCGGTATTTTGACAGTTCGAGACGACTTTTCTTTCGGTGTGTATGTGTATACGAAGAATCCGCTTGTTGGTCATGAAGCATAATGAAGTCCTTTATAATGTGTATACAAAATATCAAACTTAATCTTGAAGCAACAGCATACGAAACAGCTACTGCACAGTCTCTGCTATTAAAACTATATGTACGGAAGAATTGTCCAGTTGGAGAGCCTCAGTTACAGGAATACTTTTTCGAACGAGAGATAACGCCTTTATATTGTATATTATCTAGATAAAAGTGAGCCTGTAACTATTTCCCGCTGTATATATTCACAAAGTTTCTTTTTCTCTTCAGCGACAAATTTTTGCTTCAGTAATTCATGGTAAACATATTCACAGACAGAAAGAGAGTATGAATCGAGGGATATTTCTATGACAGAATCGTTAGTCGTTTGTTCGTTTCTCGATGGAGTAAGATTCGTTACTCGATATAGTATTCGGTACATACTTAAAAGTTAGATTGTTTGCCTTAATATTAAGGTATCTTTATCATAATCTCTCAATATTATATGGGGGGAGGGAGACATCATTGTGTCTTTATTATATAAAAAAAAGTTATTCCAGTCAAATATATCAAAGATACTCCCTAATACCTTTGATACTATTGATACACCATCTTTGATAAGAAAAATATTAACACTTTCTCAACATTCTACATACGCTAGTATGCTCGCGCTATATATTGAAGACAAAACGAAATTTAGGAAGCAAGATGTCAGTTCGCCCAACAGTGTAGTGCAGCTCGTACAAAAAAAAAGGAAAAAGAAAAAAAAACATCTTTTCTGTTTGTAGATATAAAATTCTTCACGAGATATGCTCCGCAGATTCCGAGAATCGTCTGGATGTGTTCTCTCTTTCTCTCCATGAAAGTTACGATAACGATTTTGTGATTAAATCACCCGCTATATCTCCAAGTACGATATCACGTGCACTCTTTTAGAAAGATCTTCTTTTTCGGGGCATCTCAAAATCTTTATTTTTAATGATTACCAACGGTAAATTAAATACGTAATAACAAAATAAGAACAAGCCATTCTCAGGCTGACTGGTCTCTCACTCACACTCCAAATCCAAAGAGTTCAATCAATCGAAACTCTAAGTTGTCAATGTTACGCAAGAAACATCTCATGTATAGCCTAAGTAATTATGCAATGTACCATGTTCTTCTTGTCGTATGTACGCAAATGTTGCATTTATGATCACGTAATTGCGTTTTCTCATTGCGAAATTAGAGTGTTGACTGATATGACTCTCTGAATGAGAATTTTTGTAAGAAGTTCGGTACCTCGTTTGAAACACTTTAGTGATCGCGATCAAGACTGTTGCTACAATGAGGAGTTATAGTCTTAGCGTGCTCCTGAAACAAATAAAAGCGAAAAATTTTTGAAATTACAAAGAAATAATCATTATTGAATATGATCAATAATACAATGCTCATAGATACTGTAAATGTGACTCTTTCATTATATTGATATCACTTTGCCTGTCTCTTAACATTATATGGCAGTGAGATATGTAAACGTTAATCTTTAGGCAGTTTTTAAGATTAATATTACATGCATACAAAATTAGAAACACTGATATTGATTTAAAGTATAGTACATGCCATTCAAATCTAATTCTATCAATCAAATAAAGTTCATAATATACACAGAAAAATAATACATTAAGCTTTTAAGTTCTAATCATGAAACTAAAAGGATGTTCAATATAATAGGTTTATATACATCATATTTCTGATCATTCAACAATATTCCTGAATAAAAAAATTAATTCAAGATTAATCTATACTTAATAAAACAATATATTGTATTACATGCTATTAAAATAACATATAGAAACGTTAAATAAATTATGTATAAAATAACATGTATGAAGAGTGTTATATCTATCAATACAAATTAATACCCAAAAATAGATTCTCAATAAATATTGATTAAAAACTTTTGGTATACTTTGGTATAACAAACAAGATTTGGTATAAGTTTCATTCAACATCGTGGTGTATAGAATTGTCAATTATATTTTAATTAGTATATAAGCATACTTATATATCCATTAGTCTCAATTGTTATCATTAGTAAGAAAATCTTTTCTCCACAAATTTTTGTGACACGTTTCAGGGAAGAAGGAAAAAGAATTTAAGGAACCTCTGGATTATTGCTTCTTGGAAGAATGATTTGTATCATTTGAGACATTGTTGATTTTTGTGGAGGGCTCCAACCATCTTTTAAGCTTGAAATTTGCTGTTAAAAACAATAATTTACATGACTAAAAGAGACCAATTTTGCGTTAAGTGTCAAAGATAGTATTAAAAAAAAAAGTATTAATTTGTGAAGTTTTAACACTTTGATTAATCCCATGA